>REGO01000009.1:7185749-7272114 GCA_010120015.1 Rhombomys opimus
GTGACATGTCTTTTCAAGGGGCTTTGAAAATTACTATGGTCAAAAGCAAACACCAGGATCTTGGGGTGGGGAGTGAGTCTCGGCTGTAGAAGACGGAAGAGGGGCTCAGCTGTGGGAGGAGGCTCACTTAGAAGGAACCATAGTTATTAAGAATGAAAAACCTTTTTTCAATTGATTACCTTTTTTCCCCAAATGACTACTAAGTTGTTAGGCAACAATTCGAAGCTTCTCGACGTACTGTATGAGGGAAGTTATTTTTCTGGGGCAGAGAGGAATATCCTGCTGCATAGTCCAGGCCAGCCTCACTCTCAAGCAGTCTTGCCTCAGACTGCCAAATGCTGGGCTTACAGACATGCACCCAGCCTGGCTTAAGCAGCTCTGGGGATCGGATCTGGGCCTTCACGCACGCTGGGTAAGCAGTCTACCAACTGTGCTATTCCCCACCCGGCCCTGCCCCCAAAGAGGCAAAACACAAATGTACAAATAAACCGTTTGAACTAAAGAAGCAATTAACAAAGTATTCCTTTCCAGCTGGGTGGGCCAAGTGGCTCAACCTGTAATCCCAGGACTTAGGAGCTGGAGACCTGAGGATTGCCTCGTTAGAGAGGCCAGCTTGAGCTACACTCTCAGACCCTGTCTTATAAACAAACAAATAGGGACAGCTAGAGAGATGGCTCCGTGGTTACAAGCACTGATTGCTCTTCCAGGGGACCTGGGTTCAAGGCTCAGAACCCACACAGAGGAGTGTACAGCGATCTTTAGACTAGGTCCAGCCCAGACAACGCCCTCTTCTGGCCACTAAGGGTACTTCATGACGACAGTACACAGACAAAACACCCCCACACAAGTAATCTCAAAGCTAAAACCAGTACATAAATAAGTGGCCAAATTCGGTGGTACATGCCTTTAATCCCAGCACTTGGGAGGTAGAAGCAGGAAGATCAGGAGTTCAAGGCCATTCTCAGCCCCATGGTGAATGTGAGTCCACCCTGGATTGCTACAGGAGACCTGTCTCAAAAGAGAAAGGAAGGAGGGATGGGAGAGGAGGGAGAAAAAGAAGGAGAGGAAAGATGGAAGGGAGGAAATCATGAACTTATTTTTAAAAGATAGTTGATATAGTTGTTTTCTAAATAGAGCTGAGATTTTAGCTTATCAGAGGGATGGAATCGTGTCTGGTTTTACACAGAGGGGCGCTGTGTTCCTTCAACATGTCCTTTGAAAGTCAGCTGGAGTCACAGACAGATAGTGGCCCTGCACCTGGCATTAAGAAATGCTCTTCCTGTTGCTCTCAGCTCCTGGGAAGAAAGAAATTAAACTTCCCACCGGGTCACGGCTCTGTCAGGTCCAGCCTGGAGCAACAGCTGAAAGTCATGGCTTTCACTCTGAGGAGAGTTGGCCATACTTCTGCATTAGCCAAATGAAACTGCCAGGAAGAACTGCTAAAGGGCTTTTTTCCCCCCGAGAGCAGCTGAAACAAACCTAACCTCTACAACCTGAGAGAGAGAGTGTGTGTGTGTATCTTTGAACTGTAATATGCAATTTGACTGCTGTGTAGGTGAACTAAATGAGGTATAGAGAACATTTTCTTTGCTAAATTAAATTTAAATGATTGTTTTGGGGAAGAGAAGAGAGTAAGGGGGAGGAGCCAGATCAATCCGGGAAGAAAGCTCCCTTTGTGCTAGCAGTCTGGGGAGGTTTCTGGGTGGCTCCGCAGGGTTCCTAGGCAAGGGCCAGGCCCTCTGGAAGGGCTGGAACAAGAATACATCACCGGCATCCTACGACGCGTCCTGGTGCTTTCAGAGACTCACCAAGTGCACACCAAGTGCATAGAGGCCCTCGCGTTGCCAAACACCTGGGCATATCACACTCCCACCTGTGTTCACACTCCCACGCACACTCCCACGCTCTCTCACACACCAAGCCAGGCATGCCTACGCAGCCACAGCCTTGCTTACGCCCACCTGAACACACGCAAGCACGGGCTATGTACACTCACTCGTGTACAAGCAACGCGAGTATTCAGAACCCGGTTCCTCTGTCTGCAAAAGCCGAAAGCTGACTGACCTTCTCCTGCAGAATATTCTGTCAGCTCTGTGGCTGACAGGCCAGCCTTCTTAGGAAGCAACCCTTCCCAGTGCATACGTTACCATCCGCCCGATGTACAAGCCTCAACGGTGATTCTTCTAGTTTCATTCTTGTTGCTATAATGAAATACCCTGACCAAAAAGCCAGACTGGGGAGGAAAGGTTTGGGTTTATTTGGCTACAATTCCAGGTCACCATCCACCACTAGTGCCATCATCCTCAGTCGAAAACAGAGAGAAATGACTCCTTCCTGCTTTCCACTGCTTCTCCTCTCCGGTACAGCTCAGGACCTCCTCCCTCAGGGAATGGTGACGCCCACAGTGGGCTGGGTCCTCCTACATCAGTTAACTATGGAGACGATCCCCACAGACATGCCCATGGGCCAGCCTGATCTGAGTAATTCCTCAGGTAAAACTCTACCCAGCTTGTGCCAAAGCTGAAATGTAAAGCCAATCATCACATGGACAAACCCCCTGCTCCAGTGCACAGGATACGAGCCTAAATGTGCCCGGCCCCAACGTGCACATCATAATCCCAGAGTCATGCCATAACCCTTCCCGGTGCTCACTCCACGTTCCCCAAGTGCAGGCTGTAACGTGTTGGAAGCGGATGTTCTGACTGCAATGAGCCTGCTTGGTGAACTTTCAAAAACATGGAACTTCAGCAGTCTATGTTTTCTCTTTTCTAAGGAGAGGAGGAGCACAGAAACACGCCTGGCAGGGCATATGATTCCTCACTGCAGTGACAAGACACATGACAAAAGCACCAGTGTGTTTTAATTCACAGCCCGTTATGACGGGAGAGGCATGGTTGCGGTAGTGTGAGGCAGCGAGTCACGTACACCCAGAAGGAAGTACCCAGATGAATGCTGGGTGCTCAGCTCACTTTCTCCCCTCTGTCCAAAATCCCAGCCAAGGGGAGGGTGGGGCCCACATCAGGGTGGCTCTTTCCTCCCCATGAAAGCTTTCTGGAAACTCCCTCAAAGACAGGCCCAGAGGTGTGTCTCCTGGGTGATTCCAAACTCTGTCGAGCTGGCAAGATTAATCTTCAGAGATTCACACTCAGTCTCATCGGTTCAGTTGTGCCTGGGCTCTTTTGTATGGATTACACATTCCGGATGAGCAAAAGGGCCCAAAAAAGTTCAACAAGGTTCCAGTTCCACAGCCAAAACATAGCTTGTTTAATCTTTCCTTTTCTTTTTACTAATTTACCCTAAAACAGATTCTCACGTAGCCCAGGATAGCCTGGAAATCAGTGCATGGCTAAGCATGGCCTTGAGAAATTTCTGCCCCTCCAACTCCCGAATGCCAGCTACCACAGCTGGTTTATGAAGCACTGGGAATCAATCATGCTCAGTGCTTGCACGTGCTGGGTAATCGCTCTACCAACTGACTTACATTCTTGGCCCGAGATGCCTTTCCTTTATTTAATTATCATCAATCATCATTACTGTGTGTGTGTGCATGTGTGTGTGACACATGCACACAGGTGCCACAGCATGCAGTCACAGGTCACAAGACAACTTTCAAGAATCTGTTCTCTCTTTCTTTCCATCATGTGGGTCCTGGGAATTGAACTCAGGTCTTCAGAATTGTGTGGTAGGTGCTCCTCCAGCTGAACCATCCCACCAGAACTCAGTTTAACTCAGCCATTCCACCAGAACTCAGCTCCTCAAAATAATTTGCTGAGCACCTGTTCTGTACCAGTTTTCCCGCATTGGCGTTGGAAGGTGAGAGAGTTGATGATAGTCACTAAAATAAGACTCAGACTCCAGCTGTGACGCTGTGCCATGACAGAAGCGAGTCAGGTAGTAGGATATAACTTGTAAGGGGTTCCTGGGACCAGGGAGCTGAGTTCTAGGAGTGAGGAAACAGATTGGAAGAGAGGATACAGGGCTGAAAAGGCCTTGAGCATGGTGAAGAGAAGAGAAAGAAAACCCAGGGTACCTGGAGTGGACGCCATCTTCACTCCCCATCAAGAGGCCCCAACTGAGGTGGCAGGCATCTTACCTACATGGTGAGAAGACGCTGGGGAAGGCCTCATCAAGCAGGGCAGGAAGGGGCAGCCAACTACACGGGTACCGTGTTCTCCAGCATGGACTAGGGTGGCTCAGCAGCTCTGTCCCCACGGTCAGCTGTGCACCCAGCTGAGACCTAAGCACTGAGTCCGGCTGTCCCCACACCTGCCCCGAGATGCTAACAGTTCAACCAGGCCAGGCCAACAGAAACCGCACTGTGCCATCTGGGGAGAGAGGCAGGCCAGTGCTCCTGGGCACAGGGAACACTGTCAAATGGTGCACTGTGACAACCAGTGCTGGAGGCTACACACCTGTTTGGAGAAAGCCGCAGACTAGCCAGGGGTCTAACTGGGAGCTCCATGAGGGACAGGGACTGCACACCCCCCCTTGCTCCCCCACACCTGGGTACAGATGCAGCGGAAGCCAGAGCAGGCCCCAGCCACCCGCACACGCTGGACTAGTGGGGCCCACTTTAGAGCCATCAGAGAAGACCATCAGGAACTCAAAGCCAGGGCAGGCAGGGAAACAACCCCAAACTCTTGTATGCCCTTCCAACAAGCAAGACTGCAGCAGCCCTTCAGCACACAGCAGGACACACAGCCAGAGTGTGCACAGAACTTCAGCAGAACAGGAAGCCAGCTGCCACCTGCAACCCCAGCACCTGGGAGACTGAGGTGGAAAGGTTCAAATTTAAGAGGAGTCTGAGGCTAACTTGGGCTACATAGCAAGATCCTAATTTTTTTTTTTTAAGTAAAAAATCCATAACCCAGGCAGAACCAGGCAGAAGACTCAATTTTGTCAACAAAGATATAAGAATGGTTAACAAATATATTTACTCTTTTATTGTTATGACAAGTTAAGGGAGGGAGGAAGGTTTGTTTTGGCTGTTTGAGGGGCGACAATCCCTCTCGGCAGGAAAGAGATGGTGGCACAAGCACCGTCACACTGGCAGGAGCGAAGCGGCAGAGAGAAAGGAAGAAAGAAACGCTGGTGCTCAGCCCACTTTTCCTTTTGATTCATTCTGGACCACAGCCCATCTGCCTTCGGGGTGATCAGTTAGAACTCCTGGAAACACCCTTAGACACGCCGGGCAAATTCGAACCCAGGAAAGTGGATAGTTGTGCTGGGTGGTTTTACTTGTAAAGTTGACAAAACCTAGAACCGACAGAAAGAGTGACTTGGTCAGAAGCCGTCTAGAGGATGTTGGCTGTGGACACGTCTGTAGGAGACAGTCTTGATCCCAGCCTGTGGGTGGGCGCCACCATTCCCTATGCTCCTGGACCACGTCAGGGAAAGCTGGCGAGCGTCAAGCAGGCACGCAATCATCTCTCCCGAGCAGCCGTGATGTGTCCAGCCGTTTTAATGTGATGTGATGCTGCCTTGACTTCCCTGCCATAATGAACAATAACCCTAAACCAGGAGCTAAAATAAACCATTTCTTCCCGCAGGTTACATTTTGTCAAGGTGTATTATCACAGCAACAGAAACAAAACCGGGAAGCTCATCAAGATGAAACACTTGGCAGTCGTTAGCAAAATGTAAATGACAGCCACCGTGAGATCCATTTCACACACACACACACACAGAGGAGCGACTACAATAAGCTGACAGACAACAGCAAGCAGCGAGAATGTGGGAATTTACACCCTTCCTGCAGAAGGAATGTGAACAGTTGCTGGGAAAGCACAAACTTCCCGGAAGCCCAGCTAGGGGCACCTGAACAGAATGGAACACATCGACCCACACTGCAGACGTGTGTGCAAAAACACAGAAAGGGATTTCTTAGCGCAGGCAGGAGCCAGAAACCACCCAACCATCCGCTAACCGTCGTGCAGAGGCAATGTCACAGACATCTACCACGGGAGACTTCAGCAGTAAGAGTGAAGTGGATCGAGTTACAACAGGGACGGCGTGGGAGCCAGCAATCACAAATCCGAGCGTCAGTGTCTGCCTCACAGTCCCACACAAGGGGAGGCCAGCATGCAGAAAGGTAAAAGCGGCTGATGTGGTGATCTGGTACACCTCAATGGCTTTAAAGTCCCTGGGTTGGGAGAAATTCCTGTCCTTTCTTCCCACGGGCCGAATCCTGGCCCCTTCCCTAATTCCCCACCTGTTGGCTTAGGATGCTGAGTCTCACCTACTGAATCATTTGGGGCTTGAAAGCAGCCCCCTCTCGGATTGAGGGTTCAGTCCCATAGCAGGCATCGGTAACTCTCCAATTTCCAGAGTTCTGAGATGAGCAGGGACAACTGTCATCTGGGGGAGGGGACATAGGCGGGGAGAGGAGAAGGACCTAGTGCTCTCTGCTCACGTGAGACTCTGACCAACTCTTGATGTGTCTTACGCTGAAAACAGACCATGGCCATCTGTTTTTTTCCCACGGGAATAGTAGGAACTGCAAAGTTCTCGGAAGAGGGGTGTGTGGGGTGTGTGTGTGTGTGTGATGTTCTCAAAGTTAACATCAGTAGTTGTTAACTACAATGTAAACAAACTAAAACTACCTGAAATGTATATTTAGAACGAGTAGATTTTACAGCCTGTCAACTACACCTTAATGAAAGTGTTTAAACAATGAAAATGTCTGCTGTCCCAGAAGCAGAAAGACACACATGGTATATACTCACTTATAAGTGCATATTAGACATATAATATAGGATAATCATACTAAAGTCTGTACACCTAAAGAAGCTAAGCAAGAAGGACCCTGGGTAAGATGTTCAATCTTCATTCAGAAAGGCAAAAGGGACAGACATTGGAAGGTGCAAATGAGGAACAAGACAGGAGCCTACCACAGAGGGCCTCTGAGAGACGCTACCCAGCAGGGTATTAAAGCCAATGCTGAGACTCATAGCCAAATTTTGGGCAGGGAATCTAATAAAAGAACGGGGAGATAAAAAGACCTGGAAGGGTCTGGAGCTTCACAAGGAGAAAAACTGAACCAAAAATTCTGGGCCTACAGGTCTTTTCTGAGACTAATACTCCATCTAAGGACCTTTCTTGGGGATAACCTGGACCCCTTGCACAGAGGTAGCCAGTGGCAGCTCAGTCTCCAAATGGGCTCCCTAATAAGGGGAGCAGGGGCTATCTCTGACATGAACTCAGTGGCTGGCTCTTTGATCACCTCCCCCTGGGAGGGGAGCAGCCTGACCAGGCCACAGAGGAAGACTATGAAAGACAGTCCTGATGAGACCTGATAGGCTACGGTCATATGGAAGGGGAGGAGGTCCTCCCCTATCAGCGGACTGGGAAAGGGGAATGGGTGGAGAAAGGGGAAGGAGGGTGGGGTTGGGAGGGGTCAACGGTGGAGCTGCAGCTGGGAAACAAAGTGAATAAATTGTAATAAATAAAAAATATATTAATAAAAAAAGAGAAATGGAAAAATTAAAAATAAATAGCTCAATGAAAAAAAAAGAGAAAGAAAATGTCTGTAGTGTGCCTGACAACAGTCCAGCCAGGGTGAAGATGGCGGAGTTACTGAGGCCATGACTGACAGGAGCAGCTAATCGTCCAGTGAGAGGCGTGGGTGTGGATGTAGAGGGCGGGCAGGTCTGAGATGGAGCTATGACTTTTGAGATGGTTGGAACCTGAGTTGCCCTTGAGGCCACAGTTCTGTGTGAGAAAAGGAAAGAAACTGTGAGGCTGGCGGGCCAATGAGATGCTTAAGTGGGCAGAGGAGGCCGCCACCAATGCAGATGACCTGAGCTTAATTCCCCAGGACCTGCATGATGGAAGGAAAGAACCAATCCCACAAGCTGCCCTTTGTCCTACTACACAGATGGGCTGTGGCACAAATGCCTACTGCAAGGAAATAAATGAAACAAACAAACTCACAGCTAAAGAGAGCCCGGTCAATGAAACACGAGCATGAGGGCCTGGGTTTGCTCCCCTAAACCAACTTTAAAACAAACATAAAAATAGTGTTTAAATCCAGGTGTGGTGGTGCACACATGTAGTCCCAGCACTCAGGGAGACAGAAGCAAGTGGATCTCTGCGAGTTCGAGGCCAGCCTGGTCTACAAAGTAAGTCCAGTACAGCCAGGGCTACACAGAGAAACCTGTCTCAAAAACCAAAACCAAATAATGCTTGACTATGGCACATGTTTGAGATCCCAGCACTTGAGAAGTGGAAATGAGGATTCCGGAGTCTCATTGGCCTGCCTAGTTGGTGAGCTCTAGACCAGCGAAAGATGCTGTCTCAATAATAGGGAATCATAGAGGAAAACAGAAAGAGAGAGGGCAGAAGAGAGGAAGGAAATACAGAGGGGAAGGAGTAGGCCTGGATCCAAGACTCAAGGAATTCTAATATATTAACTAGAAAGGGAGAAGTTAGAAAAAACGCAGGGAGCCGAGGAAAAGAAGAGAGAGCCTTGAGAAGGATGTGACCCCACTTTTCCTTCAAGTAGCAGGAATGCTGGCACACTCGAAGACCACCAGGAGGAAACCTGAACTCTGAAGCCAGGTGTGGCAGAAGCCAGGCGCAGCAGAGGCCAGGTGTGGCAGAGGCAGGGCTGCTACCCACTGAATATCCGTTTTCTCTTCTCTCACAAAGACTACACAGAGCTGCTGCCATGGCCCTCTCCCAAGCACAGGGGGAGGGGAAGAGGGAGGCAGGCAGCCATAGAATTAACCCGTGGAAGTGTGAGCCAAAAAGACAAACAGAAAAAAAAAAAAACAAAACCCTTCTTAAGTTATCTGTTTCTGGCATCTACTCAGAGCCACATAAAACTAAAACAATGCTGGACCAAAGCCACTAGACTCTTCCTGCCGGCCAGTATGATGGCTTTGCTTTTTGTTTTTGTTTGTTTGTTTCAGATTTATTTATTCTATATCTCGTGTATGCGGGTTTTGCTTGCAGACATGTTCGAGCCATGCGTATGTCCGGTGTCCACAGAGGTCAGAAGAGAGTGTCACTGGCATTATGGTGACTGCTGTAAGCTATCATGTAGGCTCTCTGCAAGAGCAGCCAGTGCCCTTGGCCGCCAAGCCAACTCTCCAGCCTGTGGATGTCTGTAAAACATGGAATCACGATGCTCTCTGCTTCCCCCAACAACTGGGTACCCACATCGTGCCCAATATTGAACCCCTGGACTCTGCGCCTGCCCTCAAGAACCTGACAGAATCAATGAAAGATGACGATATGGTTGTCAATGAACCAGAGCGCCCAACCCTACAGAAACAACAATTATCTGTGGGAACGGTGCCGCCAGAACCCAGGGCGAGGAGAAAACGATGGTTGTTTTGGGGGACCGTGAATGGCGTGTGACAGCTCTGAGCCCTTGCTTCAGCAAAGCACTCCACAATTGGTCACTGGGGACAACGAACCACGACTGCTGAACCCACGTGCCCAGGACTAGAAACGATGCCTACCACACCCACTGCTTTCTACACATAAAAGCCACCATAAGACTACATTGATTTTAAGGAACTCGGGCTAATTGCCAGATGACAGCTGCACCGACCAAGCATTCACCAATCAGAAAGCTTCCAAACCCCAGAATCCACTTAGAGACTCAGGAGACTACCGCCACACTGAGAAACCTTTTTGTAGGTGGCCATAATTACATCGGTTTCACGTGTCTCAGAAAAACAACAATGACTCCCCAAAGAGGCCAGCATGGGTGTCTTCCTCAGTGGATCACACCATAGGTTTGAAGACAAGGTCACTCACCGAACTGGGCCTCACTGATTGGCTGGACGGGTTGGTTGGTAAACAAGCCGCTGGCCAGCGCCGGCATGCCTGGTTTCCCGCCGATGGGACTTAGGTCCCCGAGCTTGCATCACAGGCACTTTAGGTAGGGTCTTCCTTGTGTATTTACTTGGTGTGTCTGGACCTGGGGCTTTGAGCCTATGACAGACTACAGAAAACAGCAGAGCGACTGGTAATCCTTGCCAGCCTGACGCTGTTGACACTGCTTCTCAGTTGGACATGCGAGGAGACCGAGGCAGGCAAGCCGACTAGCTTCCCAGAGTTTCAGAGCTAAGCAGCAGGGGTGATCTGTGGGCTGGAGACGCAGCTCAGTGGAAGAGCACTCCCCTAGCATGGGGGATGCCAAATCAATCCAACAAAAACATGAAGGAGCACAGCAGAGGTAGCCGTGTGCCCAGAGTGCGCTCTGCCCCCCACACTACACTGCCTTTCTCGGAGACAAAGGCCTGTGCAAACTTCCACCTCAGAACACAGCACCTCAACTTCAAAAAAAAAATTTTTTTTAATGTTGATTTTATTTAACGTGTCCGGGTGCTTTGCCTGCTTGTATGCCTGTGCAATGTGTGCATGCAGTGCCTACGGAGGCCAGAAGAGGGCGTCAGGTCCCCTGGAGCTGGCTTTACAGATAATTATGTGGGTGCTGGCAACTCAACTGGGTTCCTCTGCAAGACCAGCCAGTGCTCTTAACAACTGAGCCATCTCTTCAGGACCCCTCCCCAACAGTGTGGGGGGAGGAGTGGGGGGAGCGTGTGGGTACATGCATATGACTGCAGGGGCCTGGAGGAAAGGCAGCAGATGCCCTGGTCCTGAACTGGGGTCCTCAACAACAGTATGACCCCTTAACCAATCAGGCCATCATCTCGCCTCACCCACCCAGACCAAGGAAGAATTATTTTAAATGCAGGGAGGTGGGAGGGAGGAAATGCTGGTCCGGAAATTTCAAATATACAGACAGGAATTCAAGGGCAGACGGTCCTGTGATCCAAGGGTGCCCCGGAATATTCTCCATGCCAGAATCTGCATAGGAGAAGGAAGGGGAGGGGACCAAAGGGGGAAACACAAACTAATCGAGGGACGTGTGCCTCAGGCCTGCAGGGGGTCGCCAGGAAATACGGGAGGGTTCATCCTGAATGTCAACTTCGCTGGACCTGGAGTCACCTGGGAGACACACTTCCAAGCGTGCCTACGAAGGTCTTTGTGGGAAGTCTAACAAGGACAGGAAGTGCCGTGCTGGTCGGAGCTGTCCCAAGCTCCTGTGGACCATCTTTGCCGTCAGGATGGACTGCACCCCCAAACTGTAAGCCAAAGTCAACCGTTAGGCTGCTTCTGCTTAACCGGTATGCACAGCTCCTCCTCTCTCAGCCCTTCCCATCAGGGCACTGCCTCTTCAGGGTACCTCATACCCAGCCTGAGTTTTATTGCTCAATTTCCTTTGCCCAGCATGACCCACACCTCCCAGACTGGCAGGGAACCAAAACACTCAGCAGGAGCCTAACAGCCACCCAGTCAGCAATCTCAGGGCTGGGCAGGGCAGGCTGGGCCAAGCAGGCAATTAGTCCCAGGCACTAATGCACCAAGAAGTCAGCGTGATCTATGGGCAATCAGGCCGGGCTACCTCGGAAGGCTCTAGAAAAACACAGTTTCCAAATGAAATCCCCTGGCCGGCTGGCTGGCTCCCCCTGCCATTAATTAAGTGAATCCGAAAGAGCAACTGAGAAGGCAGCACGTGCTGGGCTGAAATCCGTGTCCCTACCGTGCCCCGAGCTGTCCAAGGGGAGTCACATGGAGTCATATCAGGGTTGCTTGGGTCTTCCCAGGGCGACTGTGGGCACACAATATACTCTCCGAGGAACACCTAATCCCAAAGAGAGGCCAGCCCGGGCCAGAACTCCCAGCAGCTTAACTCAAAGGCCACGGTGTGGACGTCTCTCCAGCGAGCAGTCTGTGCCTAGAGAAACAAGCTGGGTTTCACCCCTGCACTCAGGAGGAGGGCAGCCTCCCCTGCTCACCGGGGCGGGGGTGGGGCAGCATCGGTGTGCTAATGGACGGAATTCTCACGTTGGAGGTTATAAATATTAAAAGGTGCTAGAAGTGGTTTGGCACAAAGGAAGCGGAGATGGATGACCCTTCAGAAAGGCTGAATTAACTGGGAAAGTTACGGCCACAGGCAGCCATGGTGAGACCCTGAGGAGGGAGGGCAGGAATTCGGGACAGAGGCAGAACTTCATTAGGAGAGAGAGTGGCTGTGGATGGCGTGGCTGGGGCCCTGAGGAGGGGTGCAGACCCTGCAGGCCCCTTCAGCTCCCGAGGACAAGGGCATCCTTGTTCTTACAGGTTTCTGGGTAGGCAGGAGGACTCGGTACCAGGTGACCCAGCCTACAAGCCAGAGTCACAAGTCAGGAAGGCACTAGAGAGAAGCAAGACAACTCAAAGCTCTGCGGCCAGGTACTGGGGGCGGAGCTCTGGGCCCACAGCTGCCGGGCCGAGGAACACAGAAGGGCCACAGCAGCCTTGCCAATCCACTCTGCCCAGAAGCTGCCGGCTGATTTCTGAGACAGAGTGGTCTCAAACTTAACAGCAGGCACACACACAAGACAAAGACACAAGCAGCGAAGGCACTGGGTGAGCACCGTCTTTCCTGTGGGGGTTCTGCCAGCACAAGCTAAGGCGGTGTTTGCAAAACGCTCACAATCCTCCACACAGCAAGCACAATACAGCGACCACCAAATCATATAAACTGAGGAAATCCTAACCAGCGGTCGTACCCGGCCACCGAGATGACTTTCTGCATACAGGGTGGGACCCTGTTTCTCAAGCCAGGCACGGTGACATCAAGCGTATCAGTGTGTCCAGGAGCAGCCTGTAAGGTGGCAGTCCGTAAGGAGAGCCACCTTCAGGACATTAGCGATGACTCTTCAGGACTATCCGTATCACCTCTCAAAGGGAAAATCCACAGAGAGACAAGGAGGGGGTGCAGGGGATGAGGGGAGCATGGTCACACACGCCTGTCTCTCCATCACTCGGGAGCAGAGGCAAGAGGATGGAGAGTCCAAGGCCAGGAGCTGGAGAGACAGCTCAAGCGGTAAACCTGAGCTCCGCCCCTAAACCTGAGGTTTAAACAAAACACAGGCCCACGGCGACATTTGCGTTCTCAGTGTCGGGGAGGCAGAGGTAAGAGGACCCTGGGGGCTCTCTGGCTGGCCGGTCAGTCTAGAGAAATCAGTGAGCCCCAGGTCAATGAAAGACCTTTTCTCACACAAAGCAAGGTGGGCAGCTCCTGAAGAATGACACCCTAAATCATCCTCTGGGCTATACACATGTACCTGTGGACAGAAAATGTGTCTCCTCTCTCTCTCTCTCTCTCTCTCTCTCTCTCTCTCTCTCTCATGCACACATACACAAAGAGCTTGAGACAGGGGAGACTCCCATCTCAGAGGGATGTCTGATGTTTACCTCCCAGCACTGGTGACAGCGGGCTTCTGTGGGGTTCCGGGGATGGAGCTCGGGTCCCTGGTTTTCATGGCAAGCGCTTCACCAGCTGAGCTGCTGCCTCAACACACGATCAGCTCCTTAGAAAAGCTGGAGCAGAGAGTGACATGTTCCTGGGTACAAGACCCAGCGTGGCCTGTCACGGAGACCTGTTAGTCCGAGCAACAAATACAAGGACGCGGGCCAGAAGTGTGAGCTAAAGGAAACAATCATGTTCTGGGCCGTAACTATCAATTTGGAGGAGACAGTGGGCACAGCAGGCTGACAGGGACAGAAGAAAAACCGGTGGGCCCCGAGCAGAGCAGTGTGGGAAGGCGGGTGCACGGTGTCCATACCACACAGAACACAGAGTCTGGCAACACGGAAGCACTAGGCCCTGACAGCAGGTACCAGAAACCCAGGGAGGACTGCAGCAGAGACACGAAACAAAGTATCATTCTATAGTAACAGTCCCTGTGCAGACCGGAGCGGGGGGGCTGCCACCCAGAGCCTACTGCAACAGCCCGGGGGAGATCAAGAGGACAAAACAGCTGGGATGTCGCTCATCTGGCATCACACTTGCTTAGTGGGCGCCAGGCTCTGGGTTCGATCCTCAGCGCACCACATAAACCAGGCCTGGCAGGGCCTGCCTCTGACGCCTGACTTAGGATGTGGAGGCAGGAGCATCTGACCTTGAAGGCTACCCTTGACTACAGGATGAGTTCAAGGCCAGCCTGGGCCACAGGAGACCCTGTCTCAAGTGAATAAACACGAGGGACGTAAAACAAGGGAAGTACGCCGATGGGGGAGGGGCAGCTGTCTCCGTTCTCACCGATCTCAGCTGAAAGAGTCACTTCCTCACCTGAGCTCAGCGATCTGTGGCGCCACCAGACGAATGAGGGGCCGGGTGCTCGGCCGGGGAAGACCGTGGGGCTGTTTCTGCTGCATGAACAGCCCACTGACGTCTGCTCCCTCCCACGAGGGAGGAGGACGAGGTTTAAAACAGACTGAACAGGAGTAAACAGCCTCGACTTAGGTTCTCTGTAACTCCCCCGTTTGCTTGCCTTCAGACATTGCAAGATGAGTTCCTCCGCATAACCCTCTGCCTCCGTGGGTCAGGGTGGTTTAAGCGCCTGGGGGTTATTGATTCCTATAGACGTGGGAGCACTCTCTCACAGTGAGATGAAGGGAGAAGAGCAGCAGCTCCCCTGGGCACGGACAGGAGCAGTTTACTGAGCTCTCACTCATCTGGGTGACTGGTAGCCACCAGGAGCTGCTTCTACAGCAGAGGACCCTGGTCAGGGGCCGTCTAAGAGTGTCAACCTGAGGTCACAGAAAGGACAGTTCACTGAGCCAAAAAGAAATGCCCTAAAATATGTTTGATAGCCCAGTCAGTAAAATGCGTACCACACAGAGACCTAAGCTTCGCTCCAAAACCCACATAAGAAAAGCCAGTCACGCAAGTAATCCCAGCACTGGGGGAAGGGGAATGGAGACAGGAAGGGCCCTGGGGCTTTCTGGCCTGCCGGCCGAGCAAAACAAGAAGTTCCAGATCAAGGAGAGACCCTGACTCAAAAACCAACGGCAGATGAGGAAGACCGCTGAGGTCATGCTCTGGCCTACGCACACACGGAATACGCACACCTTTACAGCCAGTGCGGCTGGAGAGCTGGCTCAGAGGAGCACGGGCTGCTCTCTAAGAGAAACAAGACTTAGTTCCCAGCACCCATCAGTAACTGCAGGTCTGGGGAATCTGCCGCCCTCTTCTGGCCTCTACTGGCACCATGAGCACAGGTTGCACGGACCTGCCTACAGGCAGACCGTCATACGCACAAAGTAAAATACAACTTTTTGGAACATGTTAAGAAATTTTAAAGAGTCAGCTGGAATTCATCAGGATTCATAACTGACTGTTATTTCCTCTTCCTTTCCCTGACACAAACCTACCCACAGAGCAATGACCAAGGAGGTAACTTCCGATCCCCACACTGCCAGCTGGGCTTTCTGGGGGTCTCTTGGGCGATGTATCTAGAATAATCTCCATCCTGTGAGGCTACTAAAGCAATGGTCATTTCCTCTCTGGAGCCTATCCTTTCTCCACCAAAATTAGCAGCATTCAGCCACAGACCACTCCACCTGGCTTCGGCTCCTTCAGCCTGATTCTGAAGCACCCGGAGCCTGGTCCTGAAAAAGAGGCCTAGCAGAATGGAACATGAAAGACGCCATTAACGCCACCACTGTCTGCTAATGAAAGCGTCCTTAGTCCTAAGCTCAAGGTTGGGGATGGGGTGGGGGCTTCTCACTAAATTGCCTCCTCTCAGCAAATTATTTCATTAGCGGGGGAAAACAAAAAACAAAAAAATTAAATTAGCAGTTCTACAGTGAGTCACCGACACTGCCGAGGCACTCTGGCATCCATCCCGCTCTCTGTCATCAAATGAGCACATGAGGGCTTACACAAACCCTTGCGCTGCCTTCTCTGCCCAGGCCCACTCTCCGAAGCCCAGCTGCACACATGCCACTCCGAGACATCACATCCCTCACGTGTGAACCGCCCTCCCTCTGCGGGGCAGCTTGAAAACCAGCCACCTAACACCTTTAAATTTAAAATGACAATGGCAGTGGTAACCCAGGGGCTGGCAGAGGGCTCGGTGGACACAGCTGGCTGTGTCACCAACAAGTACTGACTGCCTACTCCTCTTCCTCTGTTAAAAAAATAAAATAAAACTCAGGAGGAAGGAACAACCATCCCTCCCTTTAGGCAAATCCCTAAGACTCCCCCTGCCTGCCCGAAAGCCACACAGCGGACCCTTATTAACCACTAAGAAACATCAGCCTGAGTCAGAGGCCGCAGATTTGTTCGGCTCCTGTGGGAGCTACAGGCTCCAGAATGAGAGCTCCTCCTGAGCAGAGAGCACAGGTTCAAGGGCAGGTGATGGCTGCTGCCTAAATTCTTTTCATCGCTGAGGCTTAAGTCTTGCAGGAGAGAGTATGACAGCCACACTCCTCCAATATGGCTGCCGGGCTTCAGCCGCTCTCTGAGAGTCAGCCTTAAACATGGAGTCTGGGGTGCTCAGGGCCCACAGTGCGGGCGCTGGCAAAGGGGTTTGCCAACTGCTTCCGAGCAAGGCCGGGAAGTATTTTTAGACTTGTGGGCCATAGAGCAGCTGTAGCGACCGTATCTGCTGACGCCATAAAACCAGAAGCAGACACCTCGGGAAGTAAACAGCTAGGTGTGACTGTGCTCCCATAAAATTCCTCTGGAAGGCAAAGGCCAGACAGTGTCAAAGCTAGTTACCACACATGGGGGAGGCGCCTGAGCCTCCCTCACGGTGCCTACAGAGAGGCAGGCTGTAGGCCTTCCGGTTTATCTCCAGGGCTTCTGGGGAATGGAGAGGACCAGCCGGCAGTGTGCTGTTCCCAGAGCTCCCACCACAGAGTTCTTCCCCTTCCTCAGAATGTGTCCTCACGTGTGTGGCCTGAACACTAGTTGCTCTCACCTAATACATCTGGCTCTGCCTTGTCAGTGAACAGCAACCTCGGCTCAGGACCACAGGCAGGTGCTGAAGAGTCAGACCCCACTGAGTGTCTCTCCTTCCCCTCCACCCCCACACAAACCAGCACTGTTTAAAAACAGCAAGGTCCAGGCTGGGGACGTGGCTCAAAGCCCTGGGTTCAATCCCTGGCCGGGCATATGGTGGTGATGGGAATGTGAGACAGAGGATTAGAAGTTCAAGGTCATCCTCAACTACGTGGGGAGTCCCCAAGAGCCTGGACTATGTGAGACCCTGTGTCCAAAAAGAAGAAAGGAGGTGATAGAGGTTGGGGGAGGGGAATAGACAGATGGCACATTTATGGTTGTAGAAGACAGAATAAAAAATAAAAGTAGATAAAGTCACATGCTGTCAAGGCTGACCTGAGGTGGTCCCCAGGGGATGACACGGTGAAAGGAGAAAACGGAGTTCCAAAATTTTAAGGCAAAATATTAAAAGTTGTGGATGAGGGGAGGGGTGTGCCTAACTGGCAATGAGAAATTACCAACTGCGGAATCTTGCAATCATTTTCTAAAGTCTTAGGGCGCGATGAAAAGTTAAGAAATCAGACCACCAAAACCCTCTCTTTCAAAATCAAAATTCAAGTCCTTCTGGCACACTTTCTTCACTGAAGCCTGTAAACATCCCACATCTCTCCTCCCCCATCCCCCCCCCAAGAGGCTCGTGGACCAGCTAGCCCTGAGGACACAGTGCAGCAGGAAAGACTCAGCCTCAGCAACAAGGTGGAAGGCAAGAAGTGACTCCCAAATGTTGTCCCTGACCGCCACGTGCAATCTGTGGTGTACACATACCTGCACTCACATACACACATACTCACATAGCCAATCCATCAATAAACTTAGATGCTGCATCTCTGTGTTACATACACATAACAGCACGCATGACACGTGATACAATCGAATTGGAGCCCCTGAAATGCCATGCAGGCCTGCTGTGTATCAGGAAGGGGACCTTATCAACAGTGTTGGTCCACACAGGCCTCTGAGCTGACGCAGCCAGCAGAATGACCACCTGAGCTCGAGTTTTACCACCCAAATAAATAAAAGAAAGAAATAAAAAAAGCAATCCAGCCCGTCTGCACATACGCTAGCCAGGAACTGTGGCCACAGAGGAGAGTCAAAGAACTGTGGAAATGAATCAGGTGGATTCAATACAATGCACAAAGATGAAACACTGAAATCTCTACCGGCTCCCAACAACTCACATTTGTACCAACAGCCAAATGGCAAAGCACAGTTTGTCTTTGTCACATGATTAACGCACCCAAACTCAGCCGTCACTCCTGGGCAACGAAGTACTGTGACCATTATTGCTTTGCTTGTTCTCATTTTTCTTTTGTTGTTATTGGGGTTTTGTTTTCTATTCTATCCAGCTGGCCTCCAGCTCTGTCTGTGGCCAGGTTAGCCCTGAACTCCTGGTCCGTCACCTCCACTTCCCGAGGGCTGAAACCACAGGCGTGCGCAGCCACAACTGCCTTTCCTCTCATGGTTAGGGACTCCTAAGCCGAGCTCAAGTGTCTCCTACCCTAGAACGGAAGTTCTCAAGGTACATTTGCAAGTGGCCAGGAGTATACAGTGGGGCCACCGAGGTGGCTCAGGGGGTAAGACTGATAAACCGAGCTCCATGCTGGAACCCACACATGCTGGAAGAAGAGAAAGCTCGGACTTGTTCAGTCTGCCGTGTACCGTGTTCACTGTACAGCTACAAAACAACACAGGAGCAGGCAATGTTTCTCAGACTCATAATCACACATCCCATGTGAGGCTGTGTATCCCACCAGAGGAGGGCACCAGATCCCCTAAAGCTGGAGTTACCGGCAGCGGTGAGCCGCCAGCAGGGATGCTAGGAACCTCTGTCTGTGAGCAATCACCCCTAACTGCTGAGCCATCTCCCCACCCACTGCACTCAGTGACTTTGAGTCAGTCTGGGCCACGTGAGATCCTGTCTCAAAGGGGAAAAACAGCATTTGTATGTGGTGTCTTTGTATGTACACGCATGTCCTTACTTTAAAAAAAGCAAAAGAGGCAACGGCTCAGTAACAGAGTGCTTACCCAGCATGCACAAGGCGTGGGCTCCATCCCCAACATTGCTGGGTGTGCAAGCGCGTGAGCATGCAGGTGTGCGTAAAATATGGCTACCATGAAAATGTCCCCCTCCGGTTGGTCTTCCTGAATCTGTGTTTTGGCGGCTGTGGGGATCAGCCCATCAGCTCTAAAGCCAGAGGTGTCAAGTAATAACAGACCTCCTCAAAGACACAGGATGCCTTCGACCTCAGGCACAGAGTAGTAATGAATCATCTTATTCCTCAAACCAGACTTCAAACCTCCTCAAATTGACAGTCTTTGTCCACTCTGAAAAGGACCAAGTTCTGCCACCCACTGCTCATCGGAGACTGTGCTAATCAGTGCACTAAGAATGCAAATTCCTGCTCCCCTCAATACTTTCAACTGGTTGGCAGCGACACTTTGACAATCACCTTTAGCCCAACATAAGAGCCCCATAAATCTGTGCTTAATTACTTCTCAGGCACCTGTTAATCTCCCTTGCTCTTTCCAATTAACAAAACTGAAATCGGCAGGCTTCATGCTTCTGCCAAAAAGGCCAATTGTGTTTTCTGCCGTGTGACTCCCTCCTAAAAACAGCCACTTATCTCTTCCTCTTCTTGCTGATTACTCTGTCCAATTAATATCTTTCAAAAATTTTAAAAAAAAAACCTCTCCTCCCTAAAAAAATTCATAAGTCAGGGCCAATGAGATGGCTCAGTGAGTAAAAGCACTTGCTGCCAAGCCTGATGACTTGTTTGATCCCCAGAACCCACACAGAGGGACGAGAGAACCAACTCTTCCTGGTTGTCCTTTGAGTATCCCATACTTGTTGCTTTTACACAAACAAACAAAATAATTCATAACATAACGATATTTGGGGAGCTAGGGCTAAAACACAATAGTAAAGTGTTGTCTCACGGCTCCAACTCCATCACCAGGGAGGAAAAAAAAACTGCATTTCGCTTTAATATTTCAACTTCCAAAAGATCTATTCTCAGCTGAAAACGTAGCTCGCTTGGTGGACCACTTGCCCAGCAAGCACAAGGCCCTGGGTTCCATCCCCAGGACCCCATAAATCCAAGTGTGATGGTGTATGCTTGCAACCCAAGCCCTGGGGAGGTGGAGGCAGGAGGATCACAAGTTCCAGATCTGCCTCAGACACAAGCCTCAGCTTCCTGCCAGCCTTGGTTATATGAGACACTGTCTTCAAAAAGAAAAATTCTGTTTAACACCACGTTAAAAACAAACAACAGGAGCGTGCTCAGCCTTTCCGAAAGCATCTCCTCTAAGTCGTGCGGGGCTTTCAACTCCATTACTTCTCCTGAGTGTGTCATAACGTGACTCTGGGAAGGATGGACACAGGACCCCGAGAACAGCAGGGACAAAGTCATCGCTGCAGGGTCAAACACACCAGGGGTATCCACCAGACACACAACCACGACCACCACCACCGCCACCAGACAAGAGCCTTTCGACAGAGCAGCCTCATTGTCCTCGTTTGCTTCTCAGTTGCTATAATAGACAATGACCAAAAGCCAACTTGGGAAGAAAGGGCATGATTGGCTTACAGATTGGCTTACAAAGCAGCAGCCCGGCAGGAACCAGGAACTGAAGCAGAGACCTCGGAGGAGTGCCGCTTGCTGGCTTGCTCCGTGCGGCGCGTTGTGTTCAGCTGGCTCTCTTACCGGCCCAGGGCTGACACCTCCCACACCAATCAGTCATCAAGAAAATGCCCTACAGACCTGCACACAGGCCAATCTGATGGAGGCATTTTCTCAACTGAGGGTCTCTTTCCCCAGGTGACACTAATCCTACTCGGACTGGGAGGCACTGCATCTGTGGGGCCATCGGAAGCCTGTACCCTGGATGTTTATGCTAGCCCTGAGGCAAGGTGGGAAAGCCCTAAGTCATACTCTTTCTCTCTTTCTCCCTCTCTCTCCCTTCTCTTCCCTGTGTCTCCCTCTGTCCCTCTCTCTCCCTCTCTCCCTCTGTGGCCTGTGTGTGTGTGTGTGTGTGTGTGTGTGTGTGTGTGTGTACACATGTGAGGACATAAGCCTGTGTATACTCTTGCAGCGGCCAGATGATAGGTGGTGCCCTCTCTATCACACTGCTGTATTCCCTTGAGACAGGGTCTCCAGCAAGCCTGGAGCTAGGCTGGCATCTAGCCAGGCCCATCCTCCTGCCTCTGCTCACCACGGGCACACACAACTCTTTACAGAGGTGCTGGAATCTGAACTCAGGTCCCCACGCTTGTGCAGTAAAGCCCTCCTGCCCACCTGGCCACCTCTCCAGCCAGCTTGTGACCTTCTGAGATGTTTGAAATGCTGAGGTACTGAGAGCTGTGTCAAGAGCTTTGGGGACAGTAAGCGTGAATTCAGAGCCTTAAGGTGTTTCAGCAAAACAGACCCTTTTAGTGTGAGACTAGAAGTTAAGATATTAAAGGAGTCTTAAGTTTATAAAAAGTGCTAACCGCCTTCCTCAGAACTTTAATTTGTTAAATTCAGAAGCTAAATGATGTCACTCAATGAGTGGGGAAACCACTTTGAGACGAAAATGAAATTATTCCTACAAATTGAACTCAGGGTTTCAGAAATAACTAAACTGTCAAATGTAAGGCCTGAATAAAGTAATAATTGAAAGGAGACTATTAATTGTGTCCTTTTCTAAGCATAAACGTTATATTGAATTATTAAAAACACGCTCACAACCCCCCTGAACTTTATGCTAGTATTTTAAATATCCTTTTGGCTTTTGAAAAATAGTAACAGGTGGAGTGGAGTGTTCCTGCAATCCCAGCACTCAGGCTAAGCTGGGAGGATCAAGTTCAAGGCCAGCCTGGGCTACATAGTGAGACCCTTGACTTAAAAGAAAAATCTCCCGGGAGATGAAATAAGCCCTTACAAAGGCATGTACAGGGGGCGGGGAAACCAGCCAGCAGAATGGCTGCCATGCAAGCGTGAGAACCTGGGATGATCCCCGCAGCCATAAGACGTCAGATGTGGCAGTGCAGGCTTGGAACCCCAGCCCTCGGGAAGATGAGGCGAGTAGAGAGCCCTGCGGCTCGACAACCACCCTGCGTGTTCCCGACGAGGTTCCAGGGCCTTCAGGATGCCTTGGCACGGAAAAGATGCTTGCGGCCAAGCCTGGTCATGTGTTTGATCTCAGGACTCATGCTGAGAGGCAAGAACTGGCTCCCAAAAACTGTCCTCTGACAGCCACATATTGTTAGGACACTCTCAAGAGCACGTCTACACACATACACACACACACACACACACGAGAGGGGGGGGCTAATTTTAAAAAAAAAAAGGGAATTCAAGGTCCATGAAAGAGTCTGTCTAAAAAAAAAAAAAACAAACCACAAACGAGGTGGACAGTGTCCCGAGGAATGACACCCAAGCTGACTTCTGAGTGCCACACACCTACACAAATGTGTATGTGCACACAGACATACAGAAATACACAAGAGTTGGGGTGTAGCTTAGTTGGCAGAGTGTTCACCTAAGATGCACAAGCCCTGAATTTCCCAGCACCATATAAATCAGGATCAGAAATTCAAGGTCACCCTCAGCTACAGAGCTGCCTGGGACCCTCGAGAAGATATGAGGGGAAGTTCTTCTCATCTGCAGTGTTGGGAGTGGAAAATCACCTGCACAAGGAAAAGGGTGACTGAGGGGCTCGGGAGATGGCTCAGAGGTTAAAAGCTCTGGCTGCTCTTCCACAGGACCTTGCTTTGGTTCTCAGCACCAATGTAACTATCAGCCCAAGTGGTGGCTATAACTGTCCTTACCCCCAGTTCTATGGGATCCAGTGCCCTCTTCTGGCCTCCACAGGCACACAGGCAGGCAAAACACCCACACACGCCAAATAAAAATAAAGAGAAATTTCAAAAACATAAAGGAGACAGGAAGGAAGCCATCATTACATCACTGACCAGATAGAACTCCAACTGCCACTGGCCCGGCTGCATCCATGGCGTGATGACGCCCCTAAGGTCAGAGAGGCAAAGTCAGTGCAGGGCTACATCAGGCAAGACTAGGGCTGCAAGGATCCAGAGTTCCTGATGCCACGTGACTAGCGAGCAAACCCAAGGCTTGTTGCAGGATATTTGATCCCATGGTGGACCCTGAGATTGTGAACTGGGAAAAACCCGTTTCTTGTTGTGGTGTGGCCCAGCCCTAGCACACAACTTTAACCCAAGAGCTTTCTGTAAACAAAAACTAAATAAAGCCAACCGTGGGTCAAGAGGCAGAGCAAGCAGCCAGTTGACATAAGGAAACACAGGAAGGAGTTGAAAAGTTTTTAGGACAGCATGGAGTTTTTAAGACAGGAGAAAGGGCTTTTTCCTTCTGGGACTTCAGCTGAGTAGGAAGGTCAGCTGGGCACCTTCTCTGTCTCTCTGAGCTAGAAGGTTTTCACCCCAGCACCTGGCTCCTGAGTCTTTATTGGTAAAGTTGAACAGCTGGGATTTTGTTGTAAAAACAACAGAGGCTGCCAGCCCACCCATGTCACTCAGAAAACTGTACATGTCCAGACTTTCCACTGGAAGCATCTGATATTAAAATCACGGCAACTAGTGACGGTCTCCTCTGGACAAGAGAAACAAAGGGGCAGCCTGTCCTCACACGCCTGTGGCTTCTGGCCTCCAACAGAAAAATCAAACTTCACAGCATGAGACACTCGGAACCCGGGGCCCACCCCAGTCACACCCATGTCCCAAATCCTCTGAGTCCTGAAGGTGATACTGTTTCCAAATCTGAGATTTTGTTCACACCATGCATGTACCCAGAACTGACAAAATCTCCTCTCTCATGGACTGAGTCTTGCTGTCCCTCGGTATATCAACACCCCATTTGCCGCTGATATAGCACCCACCCTTCTCCCTCTTTCCCTTCCCCTTCCTTCCTTCCTCCCCCTTTCCCTCCCTCGTCACCTCATTGCCCAAGCTAGCCTCAAACTCACCATGTAGCTGAGGTTACCCTTGACCTTCTGATCCTCCTGCCTTTGCCTCCCAGGGTGCTGGGATTACGCGTGTGCATGTCACACATGTTATGTGGGTTGGGGTCGAACCCGGGGCCCTGGGGCTCCTTGGTGCTTGCTAGACAAATACCCCGCCAGCCACGCTCCATCTGCACCCCTTCAGTTCAAGTTCCAGGAAAGAATTGGCTGACCACTCTGTCAGTCGTATCGCTGAGGAAACAATCACCCTTATCAAGGGTCCAGGGATAGTTCACAGGGGAGGAGGAAGGGCCTCACTGTCCCCGAAACAGTTTCCTGAGTAAAGACCACTGTCCTGGCGTTCAGAAAGACAGGTGAAATTGGGGGACCTACCAAGGCAGGCAGCCCAGAAAGCCTGCAACCAATGCAGTTTTCACTCAAAGACAATGACACCAGTGTCGCAGACGGCAGCCCACATGGGTGCCAGCTGTAATGCATTCAAACTATCACAACCACTTTCTTCTTTGCTCCGAAGGGGAGCACCACACCCCGTGCCTTCCAAGTGACTCTGAGCTCTAAACAACAGGATGTATCCAGAGGACATGGAAGAGATCCAGCCAGGAGTGACGGCACATACCTATAACCCCAGCACTCAGGAGGGTGAGGCAGGAGGATAGGTCAGCCTCACCTATACGATGAGTTCCAGAGGCGTCCAAAGCTATATAGTGAGACTTCATCTTTGGAGTGCAAGGGGAGTGATATTAGGAATTGAAATATAGACGATGGGGAAGAAAAAAATGAGTCACCAGTAATGCTTGGGGGGGGGGGTCCACAAGACTGTGGAGGTGAAGAAGCTGTGTAATACTGAAGTAGAGTTCTATAAATGGTGGCATGTACTTGGCAAAAGCTAGAGAAGGGTTCAACACAACGAGAGTCACACGGTGCCTGTGGTTTCAAAAAGAAAACCATTTGACAGGTTGGAGGATCCTAAGGAGCAATCTAGACCATGCCAAGAGAACCTAACAGTATTAAGAACGTATGAGGCCGCCTCGCAGACGGAAGTTGGGCGAGGGTACTGACCTAAGTGGCTCTGGGCAGAAGCAGAGCCTGTAAGGCTGAAAGCCAAAGGCACAGCAGGGTTCACTGTATGATAAAGTGGGCCACAGGACGCCACTGCATACTGGGACTTAGCAATTAAGGAGACACGCAGTAGATACTGAAAAGAACTGCAATACAAGTTGCAGTTGTGTTCCCAGACCTCAGCTGGTTCCTGGGGTAACGAGGTAGAGCACAAGTTAGGGCCGAAACTAATGAATCAACTCGAGTTAAACGTCATATGTAACGGCTATCCATAGAAATAGATGTGTGTATACAAATACACGCTCCTATTTCTTTCCCTCTGTCTCATAAAAAGTGGTGTCTCCATGGCAACGAGTACCCAGAATGCCCAGATCCTGGTTTCTAATCCCAGTCTCCAAAACAGAAAAGAGTTCCTGGGAGAGACGGTTCCAGTTCTGAGATGAGGGCAGGAAGTGTGTGAAGTGAGCCTGGAGCATCTTGGCAGAAGGAAGGATGCTCCCAAAACACACCGTGTTCCCAGGGCCGTGCCCAGGTAAGGAAGGGCCTAAACGCAAGAATTTGCAAGGCAACAAAACAGGAAGATTTTCAGCCTCAAAATGAAGTGCCATTGAACTACAACCCAAGGTAAAATGTAAATAGGGTAGACCCCATAACTTCTGATTTCACTTCTCAAAATTTTAGTACCCTCAGTTGACTGTAGTCAAAAAATCACTAAATGGAAAAGTTCCAGAAATAAGTCAAAATAGGTTTTAAATAATGCATCGTTCTGAGCGGATGATAAAATCTCACCCTGTGCTACCCTGGAGGTAAGTCATCCTTTCGTCCAGGATATCTACCCTGTACGTGCTAGCCATCTGTTAGTCACTTAGCAGCCATCTTGGTCATCAGACCAACTGTCACAGTATCACAGTGCCTGCACGTAGGGTCCAGTACCCTCCTTGGTCTCAGATACCAACTGGGAAGCTTGGAACACACACACCATAGGAGAATGATATAAGCAAATGACAATAAAAAGAAACAAATCCCATTCCGAAGTGACAAGTAAACTGTGTCACTACTCCACTCAAGTGAGAAGAACTTAGCTCGGCACTCAAGTGTAGAATGGGCAGAGAGACTTCCCTCCAAAGAGTCTGGAAGGGACAGGAGCAAAGGAGAGTGGCTTTACCACGGGAAAACCTGAACTACAGCACTTCCAGGCAAGGGACGAAAGCCAACAACAAGAAAGCACACCTGTAATGCTGGTTCTTGCATGCTGAGGCAGGACAACTGCCACAAGGTCAAAGCCACAACCTAGCTGGCTTCTCTGTTGTGATAAAACACTGACCAAAAACAAGTTAGAAGGGGGGGTTATTTGGCTGACAGGATTGCAACCCATCATCCAGGGAGCCGGGGAAAGCAAACAGGCAAACACTGAGGTCACGGAGGGGATGCTTCTTAGTCGCCTGCTTTTGCTGGCTTGCTCAGTTACATCTCTTACCCAGCCTAGGCCCACCTTCCCAGGGATGGTACAGCCCACAGTGGCTGGGCCCTCCTGCATCCTTTGGCAATCAAGAACATGCCCCCAGAGACATGCCCACAGGCCAGTCTGATGGAGCCAATTCCTCAACTGAGGTTTCCTCTCCAAGTTGACAACCAAGATTAGCCATCAAACCAGACTTGGCACAGAATGATAGTGAGTCCAGCCTAGGATATGGAACAAAACTCTGTCTCAAAAAAAAAAAAAAAGAAAGAAAGAAAAAGAAAAAGAAAAAAAAAATCAACCTGGAGAGATGAGTCATGTGCCTTTCACATGACATAATGGACTTTCACCAGCTTTCTCTTTGGGAGTGACAGAACTGCATTCATCACTCTCTGCTCCCTGACTGCCACTGTGGCGATCTAGTTGCCCTGACTCCCCCATCGTGACAGACTAGACTCCGAAACTGTGAGCCACAACACCCCCCCCCTCCCTTAAGCTGCCTTCGTCAGGGTGTTTTAGCCTGGGGACAGGACAGGAAACTAAGGCAGTCCCCACACGATACTCATCCAGTCCAGAGCAGGAAAACAAACACATCAAGCCCCAGGAAGGACACCCTGCCACGTGCCTAACTGGAACGCCTCATCACTGTGAAGTCTGGGAGAGAAGCCCAGTGGAAGAGCAGAGGGAAGCATGGCAACCTGGATCCTGGATGGGTCTGGAAAGGAAGAGGACATGAATGCCACACTAGGGAATCAGAGTCGACTCTACAGTCCAGTTAACAGCGAGCCGTCCACATCTCTTCATTAATTATAACTAATCACCAGACTGATAGTAGGTTAATAATAAAGAAATTGGAGGGGGATGAGACTATCCCAGCCACTCGGTGTTTCCGTGCTTCTGTAGTGTCCTAATATGCACTGTACACAAACATATCCTGTTTGATGGGATTTTTAAGGGTTTTTTGTTTGTTTTATACGTCTGAGTGTTTTGCCTGCATGTATGTGTGTGCACCACATATGTGTTGTGCTAATGAAAGACAGAAGTGCTGGCTCCCCTCAGGCTGGAATCACTGAGCTACCTACCATGTGGGTGTTGGGACCTGAACCTATGCCCTCCAGAAGAACAGCCAGCGCTCTGAATGGCTTTGGCATTTCTCCACCCCATTTTGTTTGGATTTTGTTTTCCTAAGTAGAAGGAAGAAGACCAGCCAAGCATTGTGGCCTGTCAGTTTCCAGGCGAGGCGACAGGGACCCAGCACCTCTTGGCTTCCGTCTTCTGTGGTAGACTTCAGCTCAGTCCCACACATACCTGAGCTCTAGGACGTAACTACTAGCACTGGGCCGAGAACATGCTAGGAAACAAAACCAAAGCCATTGGTTAAGTGTTACCAAGAATTCCCAGAGACACTGCAAAGGGCTGGATGTGAGGGGGTCATGGGTAATAAAACTCATATGGGGGCCCTTAAAAGAGCAACAAGAAGGCAAGATGAAAGAGGAGCCTCATGGGTGGAAACGCTTCACAAAGAAAAGAACAAGGGACAAGGTCCGGGACCATAAAAGACTAAAGAGCAAGGTTTCCTAGGGCAACCAATCTTCCTTTGTTTAAGAGGCTCTGAAGGCAAGCAAATCCTCCAGGAAGCTCAGCTGCCCTGATGGTGAGGGTGAGCGTGGGAAGCTATGCCCCTAACCCTGGGTAATTAACACTGTCTCTGGTCAACGTCTGGCTGTTGCCCGGGTTTCTGGCGTGCAGCTCAGTTGGCAGAGTGCTTCCCCGGCATACACAGAGCCCTGGTTCCACCCCTGCTGGTACACACCTTGCTATTATTTTTAAAATGATGCCACAATAGATATTATGTGAAAGAGTTTATTTGGGGTAAGGAAAGCAGAAGAGTGTTAGAGCCTGAGTGAGCCATGAGGGCAGAGACAGAGGGACAGAAATGGGGGTGGGGGGTCCTGACAGAGAAAGGGGCCCAGAGAGGAGTGAGAAAGCAAGAGAGAAGTAGGAGGCAGGGTCCATTTACAAGCTCGTGCACAGCTATACCACTTCTGCCACACGCCTAGCGGGCGACACATGATGACATCATAGGTTACTAGGAAACACAGATGTAGGCTGCCTCTACGCTAACACACCTGGAATCCCA
The DNA here is from genome assembly GCA_010120015.1 of Rhombomys opimus. Taxonomy (NCBI): domain Eukaryota; kingdom Metazoa; phylum Chordata; class Mammalia; order Rodentia; family Muridae; genus Rhombomys; species Rhombomys opimus. Next base: position 7,214,241 of record REGO01000009.1, read on the forward strand.
GCACTTGAAAGGGTTAATACTCAGCTGCATGCCACACTGGGGCCAGCCTGGACCACTTGAGACCCTATACTAAAATATTAATAAAGATGATAAAATAACTTGTGGGGGGGGACTAAATCCATGGCCATTGGAATACTGAGAAGGGGCTCTGCCCCTGAGCTACATTCCCAACCTGTAATAATATTTTAAGGAGGATCTGGGAGCACGGGCCTGTTACCCCAGCTATCCAGGGAGTCATGGAGAATGACTGGAAGCGAAAGGCCATCCTCAGCTGGATAGTAAGTTGGTGTCCAACCCGGACAACTTAACAAAACGGTCCCCAAAAGTCTGAAAAGCTACAGGGAGCACTTGCCTAGCATGGAGGAGGCCCTGGGTTAAATCCCCAGCACCACAAAAATAAGTGCTAAGCAAGTAAGTCAGTAACTTAAAAAAAAAAAAAAAACCTCAGTAAAATTGTGAAATGTCATTGTTGTAGCTTTGACGGTGGAACTGGGGTGGGGGAGTTGCCAGACATGGCGACCAGGCTGCTGTCACGGATCAAAGTACCAGCACTCAGGGCAAGAAGCACTTGACAGGCCTTGGCAGGCCCTCCCTGTGGGTTCTGAGAGAGTTCCAGAGAGTCACGCCAGCCTTCCTGGCACACAGAAAGGCTTCAGCCCTCTTGAGAAAAGCCTGGGTGGGACACTACGTCTCTGCTGCCAGGCTTAAAAAGATAGGCCCGGTTTGAAACAGGTACGTGTACAAAGACGCACATGATTTGGGCCATCCTTCAAGCACCTCACAGCGAAGACGCAAGAGGCAGAGGCCAGCTGGACCAGAGACTGGCATGTCTCCCCTTCAAAGACCCAAGACAGATTTTGTATGTAGTCCGTGAGTATAAACCCAGGACTTCATCAGGAGTTCATGCCATTCAGGACTACATAAGACCCTCTCTCAAAAAAAAAAAAAAAAGACAAAAAGCCCAGGTACTATATGGCACTAACGACCATACAGTGCTGTCACCGCTATTCAGAGCTGCCTTCCTGACCTAGAGACAAAGCATAAATGGAGGCTTGTAATTGTACAACTGTGTGCCAGGAACACCTTCTCTGCAGGCTAGGAGGAATGCTCAGGTCAAGGGACTCCATGTAAGTTTGAGGACCAGCGTCTGGATCGCCACAACCCACAGAAATGCCAGGTGGGTGTGGCACCTGGCCTATAAGCTCAGCCACAGAAGGCAGAGCCTGAAGATCCCCCCACCCAGGGTTGACCGAGAAACCGTCTCAGTAAGTACAGTGTAAGGGAGGTGGAGGATGACTCCAACGTCAGCCTCCGGCCTCCATATACACCAACACAGGTGTATATGCATCCACACACATGTAAACATGCATACACAGGAAAAAAAACTATCTATAAGCATGCTACATTTCACCTGCATGTTGTGTTTTTTTGCCAACGTCCTCGTCTGGTCCCTGTGGGCACCAGGCATGCACGTGGGTGCACAGACTTCCATGCAGACCAAATACCCATGCATGTGAGATGAATAAAAAAATTGACAGACACTACAAAACGTTCCCAGTCTGTGTCCAGCCCTCCTCCACAACCCTTCCCACTCCCGACGTCGCCCTCTGCTACCGTGGGGGTTGGAAGCACCTCAGACACACCACCGCTCTGGAATCCCATGTCGGGTTTTAACAGAATGACCATGCGATCCGAAGCAGGGCACTGTGACAGCATGAGGACGGTGGTGCCGAGACAGGAAACGTGTGCTCTAAGGTAAGCCCTGACGTGAGTGACGCAGCCTTTGTCCGAGACGGCTTCTCCTGGGGACTCCAATGCTACCGACCTGAGTGAATTCCTGCCCACTTGTGAAGGTCCGGGAAGAAGATGCCCCCTCACCTCATGCATTCATTCCAGAAGAACCACTCCCTCATCGGTGTTTCTACTGCAGACTTAGGGGAGGGGTATGTTCCTGGGATGGGGTGGACCTGTGGGTGCGGGGGGAGAAGAGGAACATTCACAGCACAGACAGGAGTCAGACAACAGCCTCGGGGCTCAGCCCCCAGTCCACCTTCTGTCTGAGAGAGGGACCCCCCCTGGCCAGGCCAGCTGGCCCTCGTCTTCCAGCCGCCTTCCCATCCGGACCTCCCATCTTCCAGTGCTGGGATTACAGACATGTGCCACATGCCTGGCTTCACACAAGGTTTCTGGAGCTCCAACTCAGGTCCTCACATGTGGCACACAAGCGCTTTGCCAACTAAGCCGAGACTCCAGCTGTCCACCGAGACCTTTACCACACAGAACTTCACTTTTCGTGAGTCTCCTCTGGAGGGTAGAGATGCACCCTGGAACTGACTCACAGCCTGACAAGGGTTTATTCACTCTCCTACAGGAACAGCTCGTGTCCCCTCAAAATCATCCTGTGTGGCCCAAAACAAGCTGTTCACAACCGTGGGAAATCCCTCCAAGCCCAAGAGCTCCACAAATTCCACAGACATTCTTGTTCACAGAACTGGGAGAGATGCCGCCAACATCTTGTGGGTCAAGGTCAGGAACGCCGAGGCTCATTCTGCAACTCATAGGACGGTACCCCCGGAACAACTATTAGCCCCAAAATCAAACAGTGAAGAGGCTGAAACCCTGGGAAACCTTAACGCTTCCGTTCATTTCCTCCCCGAGTTCCTGCAAATCTAGAATACGGATAGCAAGTTGTGGAAACCTGCACATATGCCACAGACAAATCCAGAGAGCCAGCACGCCTGAGAATTCTGCGTGATAGAAGCCAACTAAAAATAGCACAGGCTCACTGTAGAGGCACAGGAATTGGCTGGCAGATTGGGGTGGACATGCAGGCCACACAGACAGCTTAGACTGTGACTCATACAGAGCTCCAAGCCCGATCACGCAAGTGACAGAACACACACACTCAGCAGACGCTGACACAGAAGGGGACGTTCCAACACCGTGGACAAGCATGAAGAAGAGCGACAAACCTAGAGACTTCTCAGGCCACTGACATTTGGAATCCAAAGCCGACGAAAATCAGATTCATTATCCAGGCTGAATATGAAACATCATGAGTCTACAGATGGACTGGCAAGGGACAAAGGGGACTCCAGGATACGGAAGGGATATTTTCAGCCATGACATCTTATAAAATCAACCTTTGAAGGAGGACGTGGCCATGGCCTATTTATATCTCTTCCACAAGAACAAACAGTGAACCCTTATTTAGTAAAAGAACTATAATCGTTATACTGACTTGATAAATTTTGCAGATAACTATGTGTGCGCATCTGTTCACGTGTGTGTATGCATGTATGTGCATGTGTGTGTCTGTGTGTCTGTATGCATGTGTGTGTCTTTCTCCTTTCATGAACAGAGACATATATCCAGTGTTCCTTTCCAGGCTGTCCAGGGTCATCTCTGTATCTTTAATATTGTCCTATACAGATGCCACCTTTTCGGCCTGTTGGGAAGGCCAGGGGCATGTCCTGCTGTGGCATAGCTATTTCCTCTGAGCTGAAACATCCCCTTCTGGAGGGAGGAGGGAGGAAGGAGGAGGGAGAGCATAAGGCTCAGGAAGCTACAGGACTCCGCAGTTAAAAGCACTCGCTGCTCTTGCACAGGACCTGCATTCTATCCCAAGCATCCACATTCTGCGGCTCACAGCCAACCCTAACTCCAGTTCCAGGAACTCTGACACCCTCTTCTGGACTCACAGGAACATGCACGCACACGTTATGCTACATACATCATACATGCAGGCACACACACATACAGGTAAAGTAAGATGGAACAATCTTTCAGGATTTTGATTGTGTATGTGAGTGTTTTGCCCTGTGTTTGCATGTGCACCCTGCTGTATGCCTAGTGTCCACAGAGAGCAGGAAGGGGCCAGGCACCGGTCCCCTGAGACAGAAGCTACAGATGGGTATGAGCGTAACTCTTTTTGCTCCACTGTATACGCTATGCCGCCTCAACACAGGACCAAAACCAGAAACCTCTCAAACGCTGAAAATTCACCTTTTCGCTTACAGGTTGATTGTCTCGGGGTTTACCGGAACAGAAAGCTGACTAGCGTGGTGGGTAAGGCGAGTGGGTAAATGAACAAGTGTGGAGTTCCAGCCAGCAAAGCACTCCGTCTGCAGGTGTCAGTGACCTTCAGTCCCCCCAGCTCCCAACTTTCATAACCAAAAACAAGGACGTTGTCATAGGGATGAGAAATTCTCAGAGCAGAAGCACTACCATCTTCACCCAGTCACCCAGGCATGGGCCTGGGCACTGCTAACACGCCCCCAGAGAAAGAGGGGATGGGAAGGGTGAAGAGACCTCTCCGGAGAGTCCAGCCACTCCTCCCAGCCAGGCGCACACAATTCCGCCCTCACTGGAATGAACTGCCGGGCTCCATCCAAGCAGCTGTGGGAAAGCCATCAGGCACACCAGGTGGAGGCGCCCCGGGCCAGCTGCTCTGGGGCCACTCTCGGGCACATGTCAAAATCAGCCCAATAAACTCATCTGTTGCCCAGGGTGTATTTGTTTGGTACTGGGGGGAGGGGGAGACACTGCTTGCATCTCCCTACAGTGCCAGTTCTCAGCCTGTGGCTTGCAAGCCCTTTGGGGGTCGAGCGACCCTTTCACAGGGGTCACCTAAGACCATTTGGAAAACACAGATAGTTATATTAGATTCACAACAGTAGCAAAATTACAGTTATGAAGTAGCAACGAAAATAATTTTATGACGGAGGGGAGGGGTGACCACAACATGAGGAACTGTATTAAAGGGTCGCATCGTTAGGAAGGTTGGGAACCAATGCCCTAGGGAAGAAATTAAAAACAGTTACATATAGCCAGGTCTGGTATCATATGCCTGTAATCCCAGCATTGGAGGCCAGTCTCAAAAAAAAAAAAAAAAAAAAAAAAAAAAAAAAAGAGGACAAAAGGGATGGGCTTCGTAAAAAGAATGAGAAAAACTAAGAGAGAAGATTAACACTGTAGGCTGGTGAGATGGCTCAGGGCAGAGAGATAGAAATTCCTGCCCCCAAGCCCAACAACCTGAGATCCATGAAGGAGAGAACTGACCTCTGACCTCCATGTGTACCATCAGACACAGAGACAAAGACAAAGACAGAGACAGAAAGACAGAGAATAAGAATTTTTAAATCTAGACAATTAACTTGAGTCACAATGAGTAAACTCAGGTCATTAAGGTCCCCAGGGCCGAGCGGATGAGTTACGGCCACACTCACCTTCTGCGACCGGAGAGCAAGCGGCTTTGAGGGCCGTAACTGTGATTTGCAAAGGTCACTTAGGACTCTGCAGAAATGTGCACTTAGATCCTTACGAAGTTTTAATTCAGAGGTATCGATCTTCCACGGGCAGCTCGGACCCAAACATCCTGTGCACTTAGCATTTACCCACCATGCGCAAGGCAAACCACTAATTGAGTTTCAGGAACGGCTGGTGCATCAAGGTGACTTCTAAAGGGCCATCTGAAGACAAATTCTCCTAATAGCTCTCATCCGGATAACAGTTGCTGTGTGAGTGAGACCTTGGCCCACTCCGCCCCAGATCCCTGCCCTGAGGCCTGGGTCCCGGGGATCAAGCTCAGATCTGTACAGCCGGAAACACTCAGCCTCAACCTGAGCGTGAGCTTGAAGCTGCCGAAGGGTGTGGCAGGGGAAGCAGGGTACCAAGGTCAGTCTCCAAAAGCAATTGACTGCCAGGCCCTACGGGGTCACCCCAAAAGGCCCACATGGTCTAGGCCTCAGCAGAGCACAGTCACAGGTGGTGACATCTTTGGATCGGTGGGAGTCTCCTGAGCAAGCCCTCAGAGAAGACTGTCAGATCCTGGCCTGTCTCCTCTCCTCCACCTTCTCCTTCCCTTCCCCAATGCGATGAAGTAAGCATTTCTGCTCCACCATGAACCTCACCCAACATAATAGGACCAATCTTGCATGCCCCAGGGCATCTAAAATTGGAAGCAAAAAAGAACCTTTGCCTAAGCTAAAGAGATGGCTCAGCTGTTTAAAAAAAAAAAAATGTCACACAAGCACCCCCAGCACCCACATAAAACCTAGACACAGTGACAGTATAGTCCCTGGGGTGTTGCATAATATTTCATCACACGGTGAACCGTAAGATTGTGTTATCTACTGGAAAAACTGGTTTCTAGTTGTGGTGTGGTTCCGTAAGATTGTGTTATCTACTGGAAAAACTGGTTTCTAGTTGTGGTGTGGTTCATCCCTAGCACACACCTTTAATCCAAGATTAAATAAACTCAGCTATATAGGTCAAGAGGCAGAGCAAGCAACCAGTTGACAGGGTGTGAACATAGAAAAAAAAACCTGCTGGTTATGGTGACACATGACCCTAATGCCAGCACCCAGGGAGGCAGAGGCAGGAAGATCTCTGTGAGTTTGAGGCCAACCTGGTCTACAAAGACAGTACAGGGTAGCCAGGGCTGTTACAGAAACCCTGTCTTAAAAAACCAAAAACAAACAAATAAACAAAACAAAAAAGCAGTAAGAGGAAGTCAGGAGGATAGATAGACACACAGGAAGGAGAGGGGAGGGACATTCAGTTAAGAAACATTCAGTTTTGAAACAGCATGGGAAAGAAGGCTTCATTTTCCTTTTGGGACTTCAACTGAGGAGGAAGGGAAAAGGGTGCTTTCTCTGCCTCTGAACTAGCAGGCTTTCACCCCAGCATCTGGCTCCCAACTATTGGTAAACATCCAACGACTGAGATTTCATTTAAAACAGCACTGGGGAGGGGCAATAAAGAGGGTGGAGCCCTGGGACTCACCAGCCAGCCTACACATCAATGAGGGCTAGGTTCAGTGAGAAATCCTACTCAAAAAACAAGGCAGACAACAGAGCCAAATAATTAATAGATAGATAGATAGATAGATAGATAGATAGATAGATAGATAGATAGATAGATAAATGGGCCCTGGGGGCCCTGCAGAGACTGATACTCCAACCAAGGACCATGCATGGAGAGGACCTAGAACCCTGCACAGCCCATGGCAACTCAGTGTCCAACTCAGTGGGTTCCCTAGTAATGGGAGCAGGGGCTGTCTCTGGCATGAACTCAGTGGCTGGCTCTCTGATCACCTCCCCCTGAGGGGGGAGCAGCCTTACCAGGCCACAGGGAAAGACAATGCAGCCAGTCCTGATGAGACCTGATAGGCTAGGGTCAGACGGTAGAGGAGGACCTCCCCTATCAGTGGACTTGGAGAGGGGCATGGAAGGAGATGAGGGAGGAAGGGTAGGCTTGAGAAGAGACAAAAAACAAGGTAGAGGGCTCCTGAGAAAGACACCCATGTGGACTCCATGCACACACATAGACATTCATAGAACCTTTTCCCTTTATAAGTTAGTCATCGCGGATATTTGCTACAGTAATGGAAATCCAGCAGAGAAGCTCTGCCTCTGTCAGGTGCTGAGAGAATTCTTGGTAAAAGAGCTGAGCTTGACCAAGGTATCACAGAGACATCTAACCCTGCGCTATCCCACTCTCCAAACTTATCTCCTCCACATCCCACAGAGATGAGAAAGGAGCCTTGTGGGCAGTGGGCCATCCACCTTTGCTGAGGGCACCAGGAAGGAATCTGAAAATACTCACCATCCATTCTAGGAATAAAAGAATAAACCACATAGAAACGGGGCCTTTCCTAACAGCATAAAATATATCTCAACATGAAAGTCAGCGCCAGATCAACCCAAGTGGGGATCAAAGGAAGACTGGAAGTGCTTGGCAGTGCTTTCCAGCAGAATCCAGAAGGTCCAGCCATGTAATGAGATAAGAAAAAAATTACCCACCCAAAATTAACACAGGAAGTAAGTTTCATACAGACAGAAATAATTTGGTATAAGACATTATCAGGGCTCCTGGGTGAAGGGAATTGCCACCAAACCTGCCCACCTAAGTTGACCTCTGACCTTCACATATACATCATGGCTTATGTGCACACTTGGGGACACACACACACACACACACACACACACACACACACACACGCTCGTACGCATTCTCTCTTACCGGGGGAGGGTGACATTTACTCTGCCCCTCACTGAGGTCCAAAGATAGACCCTGGTAGGATTCCACCAACGTTTACTGGACTTCTGTGCAAAGCACAGGGTGATGGGTTACTTACAGGAGTGGGGGTGTTCCCCTCCAAAAGGCTGCACTGCAAAGTGTTGATGGTGGCCTCCCTGTAACTGCACAGACGAAGTCCCTCTTCCCTGGCAGCCTACATACTGTAGCCTCTCCCAAAGACCCCAACGGCCACACGTACTCAGGGCACAACTGAAGACAGCTGGCTGGGAAGAGAGGCTACAAATGCAGGGGAGGGCCCAATGACCCTGTGCACTCCTCTTTCTCTGAGAGAATGTCAGCAGCCTGCATGCTGATGAGCAGAGGACCTGGACGGATGCTCAGACCCAAGCCGCAGGCTCAGCAGTCACACACACGTGCCAAGGTCCCCTTCAACTTTCCCAGTCTAACCTGGCCCTCTCTCGAGGCGACCTTTACTTTAGTGTTCCCTACCAGGGAGAGGAAAATGCACAGGGGGAGTTCTTGTGTCAGGAAGTTTTCAAACACTGTAAGAAACGCCCAGGGAAACTGACTCATAGTGACTCATGAACCATCCACATACCAAACTATGTCCAGCTTGACCAAAAGCATTCACTGTTCACTGCAGACCCCCAGGGCTTCCAAGATGGCTCAGTGGATATAAGGGCACTTGCGACCAAGACTGACAACCTGAGTTTGTCAGGTGAAAGAAGAGAACCAACTCCGACCATCAGTTATCTGGCCTCCACACACCTGCTGTTTGGTGTGCACACACAAGTAAATCGGTAGTGTGCGTGTGAGAGAGAGATTCTCGGGACATCTTGATGATGGCTTAAAGAGCGTTAACTTTGAGACAGGTGACTCAGGAGGGAGGCTTTGGGCCAGGCCACCGTGGTAGAGGAGGCACCCCCCAGAAGCGTGAGGCAAATGGTCGTGCTGCAGGCAGGAAGCAGAGGGAGAGGAAGGCTGGTGCTCGGTTTGCTCTCTCCCTCGGTGTGAGCCAGGGACCCCAGGCACGGCACGATGCCACCCACATTACAACAGATAGTAAGCACCTACCACTCTTCCTCCCTCAACCAATTCACTCTAGAAACTTCCTCGCAGACGTGCCCGAGGTTTGTGTCTGGGTTCCCACGTCCCGTCAATAATAACCATCATAGCTCCTTTACACAGAACTCGGACTTATCTGGCTGCAAAATCACGTGCTTGGCACAGCAATCCGAGGTGGCTGCGGTCCTAACATTGTGGAGACGGCCATAAAGGGTCCTGGGATGCAATGGCCAGCACACTTAGTCAAGTACGATCGGCGAGCCGCAGTTGCCAGTGCAGGAGCTGGCCGCTACGGTGGACGGCCCCTGAAGAGTGACACGCAAAGCTCTCTTCTTATTTCTACACACATATGCACATGCGTGCACCCTGCACACAAACAGTAACGGTGAATCGTTAAAACAACTGGAAAAGTCTACATGAATGATCTGCTATAAAGTACACAGTCATAATTCTCAAGGGAAAATCTTCGCTCTCTCCCACACCTCATCTCCTCATTCTAGAACTATCCTCCCTTCATAGAGCTGTTCTGGGTTCTCCCACTCCAGTCAGGCCTGTGAGGTTCATTCAAGACTTACTCCAAAGGCCACCGTCTCACTCATCCTTTGGCTCAACTTGGGCTCCCCCCTCTTTTTCCTCCCCAAATATCTGGCCCAAGCTAGCCCTGAACTCCTGACATCCCAAGGATGGTCCTGAACTCCCGATCCCCCGGCTCTACTTCCCAAACACTGGAATGACCAGTGTGCATCAATGCACCCAGTTTATGGGGTACCAGGCATCAAACCTGGGGCTCTGTGTGTGCAGCTCTATCAGCTGAGCTACACTCCACGCTCCTAATTTATTTTTACACTCACTCGCACATACACTCAAAATGGAGAATTAGCATGTGTTTTCTAACTCACTTTTATTTTTAAATTTTGTGTGTGTATGTGTGAGGTAAAGTGGATTTGTGGGTGTGAGCCAGAAGGGACCTCCAGATCTCCCGGAACTACACTTACAGGCAGTTGTGGGAGGCCTGACTTAGTGCTGGAAATGGAACATGGGTCTTCTGGAAGAGCAGTAAATCTCCAGCCACTGAGACATCTCTCTAGCCCTCTAGCATGCATTTTTCTAAGTCAGTCCTTTCTACATATTGTTCTACGTCACGCAACAGCCATCTTTGGTACCCATCTTTTTAACCCAGTGTAGGCTGCGGTTAAGTAAATGCTCTAAGAGAATCTAGCATTACACCCAAGGACTGTTCTATTTTCAAAAATAAAAGGGAAGGTGGGGAAAATAATCAAAGCGTAATTTCTCATGAGGATTCTAAAGCTTCGGGAAAGAAGGCACTGGTCAAAGCAAATGCCACTAAAACGGCCATTTCTTTCCAAACATCCACGGCACACACGGCAATCTCCTTTTCAAGCCATCCAATGATCCTGTTTGGAAAGGGAAGGAATACCACATCTTATTTCCTGAAGAGGGAAAAAGAATTAAATAGGTCAAAGATATAAAACTTTCATGAAAGATGCAACACTTCATCTTAGCCATTAAAGGGAAATGTGTTTAAACTCCCCTGTGGAATCTTGCACTGCACATGAGAAAGCTTTAGTCACTGCTGACTTTAAAGACGGAGGCTTGAGCTGAGTTTGACGGTGCATGCCTGTCATCCTGGGACTTAGGGTACTAATGCAGGAAGGTTGCTAGTTCGAGACCTGACATAGTAAGACAGACACACACACACACACATACACACATGCACATACACACACTCAAATACACACACACACAACCCAGACATAGCTTGTGGTATTGCTTCTTGAAAACACAGAAGAGAACTGAGCCTCAAAATGTCTTTCAACCTTCTGCTCTCTTCAAATGCAAAGCAGTTGTCATAGTCGATCTTGATTCAACTTTGTGGGATTTAGAATCACCATGGCGACCAATCCCCGGCCACCTCTGTGCGGTATTTGCTAGACCAGGTTTACCGAGGTGAGAAGACCCATGCTATATGTAGGCGGCCCCATTCTACGTTCTGGGGTCCCGAATGAATGAAAAGGGAAAAGCGAGCTGAGCAGCAGCATCTGTCCGTCTCTCCCTGCTTCCTGACTGCTTCACACTCCTGCTTCCAGGCCTCCCTGCTGTGACGTGACGGACTGGGCTCTCAAAGCAGGAGGCAAAACAAGCCCTTCCTACCTGAAGTTGCCTTGCTCAGGTATCCAGTCACACATCAGGGCTGCCAGGATAGCTCAGCAGTAACTAGGGCTGCCAGGATGGCTCAGCAGTAACTAGGGCTTCCAGGATGGCTCAGCAGTAACTAGAGCTTCCAGGATGGCTCAGCAGTAACTAGGGCTGCCAGGATGGCTCAGCAGTAACTAGGGATGCCAGGATGGCTCAGCAGGTATAGGTGCTTCTGATTCCCACGTCTACAAGGGTGGATATAGGAAGAGCTGAAGTTTCAGGTCATCTTCAGCTACATAATGAGTTTGAGTCTAGCCTGGGATACATGACACTCTGTCTCAAAAAAAACAAAACAAAACTCAGGAGCTGGAGAGATGGCTCAGTGGTTAAGAGCACTGGCTACTCCTTCAGAGGGCCTGGGTTCAGTTCCCAGCACCCACATGGCGGCTCACAACCATCCATAAACCCAACTCCAACATATCCAGTGCTCTCCTTCTGACCTCCACAGGCCTCAGGCATGAAGTGCACTTAAACACATGTAGGCAAAACACTCACACGTATAAAACAATTTTTTTTTTACATCCTTAAAAAAAAAAAAAAATCAAAGGCCAGCAAAGATGACTCAGTGTGGGAAGGCGATTGTCACCAAACCTGACAACATGATCCCCAGAAGCCACAGGTGGACAGAGAGAACTGCCTCCTACACATTACCCCAACATGTGATCACACAGTATATCATACACACATACACACATACAAATATTGTAAAAATGCAGTCAAGAAATCTCTTCTCCTCAGGCTAAACATGAAGGATGTAAAATGTGGATACCTGCAATGTCAAAACTGAAGGAAATAAATTCCAAAGAAAGGGATAAATGTTTTATATTTAATACTTCAGAAACTACACAAAACTGCACACACAGGACACGGGAGTGTGCCCAGGTCCTCTGCAAACAAACAAAAAAAAAAAGGGTTGGCTCATTCTTTCCTCAAAGCCCAGATGAAGGGAAACAGAAGTCATCTTGGGTAAATCAACAAATCCAGGGGAAGGCACGGTGAGCAAAGAGGAGCCTCTGCGCCAGGTGTGAACGAGGGTAGTCTGTGGGTTGATTTAAACAGAGCCAAGAGTGAGCCCATCAGCCCTCCCTGAGCTGTGTAAATTCCAGCAGAAGCAGCAGGGAGCCCGGCAATCATCTAGAAACGCACAGAGAGTTCAAAAGCATCAAGTCTAGACACCCCTCAGCCCCCCCGGGAGGAGTCTGGCTGGGGGCCAGCTTCTGAGATCCCTGCTGACCTCTTGCCTTCTTCCGCAGTCATTTTTAGACGAACACTTTGACAGATGCCGTCTCCACACCCCGCCATCTTTCATGTCTCACAGTAGCACCAGTCTGATCCGGGAAAGTGAACTGGAGTCAAACTGTGAGTGCAACAAACGCCTTAAATATCAGGAAGGAGAGAATAGAACAGAACAGAGAAGCTTCCTCCAACACTGCCTGACACCCAGCGAGCCCCCAAAAGGGAAATGGATATGCAGTGCTGGCTGCATTTTCTCACATGCTGGTAGGCTAGTTTTAAAGCTTCCAGAACAATCATCGATGCTTGTGATCACAGGCTTCTTCTTCCTTCGCCTGGTCATGGATTCAATTAACACCAGGCACGCAGTGCACACCTGAAACCCTACAGCAAGTGGGATATTGCAGCAGGAGGACCGAGGGTTGGAGACAAGCATGGGCTATAGAGCAACGCCCTGTCTGGAGAGAGAAAGACTCAGGATGCTATTCTTATTAAATATTACTAAATGGATGACCCAGAATTTGACTCTATGATGATAACAAAACAGACTGAAAACCACTCAGTTGAGAGACAGCAAGATGGTCAATGGGTGAAGTTCTTGCCACACCAGTGTGTAGGCATTAGTTTTGAGCCCCAGAACCTCTGTAAAAGTGGGATACAGTGGAACACGCATCTATAACTCCAGGGCTCCCTTGGAAAGATGGGAACGGAGACAGGACAGTCCCTGCAAGCCCACAGGTCAGTTTAAGGCTCTCGAACTGGGTGGAAGGCAAGGGCTGACACCCAAGGTTGCCCTCTGACCTCCACATAGGCACTGAGGTACACATGCGCTCACACTGATGATACACACGTGTGCACGCACACTCACACACACACACACACACACAAGTAAAAACAACCCCTCAATTAAGACCCCTCAACTTAATGTTTTTTATTTTCTGTGTAATGTATACAAAATATTAATCTTTGTACTGCTTTGTACTGCTGTACAGGAAGACCCAGGCCACACCCACAAGCACAGAGAGGGAGTGTGCACAGACGGCACAGGACCTGCCTGTGAGCGACACAAGACCCTCAGGAGACAATCCCGGCAGGGCAGAGGAAGCAAGAGTAAAGCAGGGAGGTAGAGGAGAGGCAGTCTCCTCTTGCTGAGTGTCGAGTCTGCAGCAGGAGAAGGAACGCTGATCCAAATGCCACGTGGAATACTTAGTTCTGGTAGAGTGGTGGCTGTCAGGAGCACCCAGCCAGGAAGAGGAAGACAGGAGGGACAGGCTGTGGGAGGGAGGGCTGGCAGGGAGAGCCGTCTGCAGAGGCTGAGGCTCTCGGTTGCTTTTCATCCACCCATGGAGGCAGACCGCTTCGAGCACAGGCATATACACCAAGGCCGGTGTGCCAGCTACTCTAGCCAGCCCAGCGGGCATCACCTAGAGAGCTGAAACATGACCTGTGGCTTCCTCACACAACCAGACGCTAGGCCTACGCAGTGCCGGCTCATAGGGCTGGCCCGGTCTCCTGAGGTTAGATACACCCAAGTGTGGGAAGCCACCTCCCAGCCCATCTCAATGGCTAACAGCCCTCAGGAGATGCTAAGAGCAGAGCATGCTGGGAAGTCTGAGGTGCTCTTTAGGAACACATAAAACCAGCCTCGAGAAGAACCTAGCAGGGTGAGGAAGACTCCCAGGAAAGACAACTCCCCAACCACTCACACCAGTTAGCGAGGTCTGTCATCAGGCACGAGGCCGTCTCCAGTCTAAAGGCTTCAATCCAAGGAACATGCTATCAGCCACTGGCACTGCAAGAGTTGAGGGCTCGGGTAATCAACTGCAGGGAAAGACCTGGGCAGGGCACTACCCAATACAGAGCGAGCTTTTAGAGAGGGAGGGCGCAGCTCGCCCTGGAAGAGCCAGGCGGGTGAAGAGATTTCACACGCCACACCACAGGCTCGCTTCCCAGGTACGCTCGCTCGGGGTTTCTCGTGCATTATTAAGAGCAGCGGCCTGCGGCTGCACCGCCTTCAGCCCCAGAGCTCATTAGCCTGAGCGAATCTCCACGGCCACACTGGAGCCATAAAGGCTTGGTCATCCTCGACCGTATAAATGATAACTTTCTTCCCATTTTTATGGCGCCTTTTATGTCCACTTTATAAAGTTTTGTGTTTTACTGTCCAGATTTCATCATGTGCGCTTGGCTGACCCTGGGGATGTTGCTGAACAGACTTCAATTTTCCAAGGCTTTTTTTTCCTGCCTCTCCTTTGCACTAAGGCAAGGCTAAGAGATTAGAAACAACAGCCTCCCCACTTCCACCCCCCAGCACCTCCACCCTCCTACTTCTACCCCTCACTTCCACCCCCCCCCAGGACCCCCACCCACCCACCCCTGAGCAAGCAGTTGCTGTGTAACCTGTTCTGGACCATTCAAGACAGAAGAGCCTCTGGAAGAACTTCCAGCCATGCTGCATCCTGATGTCTAAGGAGACTACATCTACAGAAGTATGGGAGTGGCTCAGCAGCTAACGGCTCAGGACCCGAGTTCAATCCCCAGGACCCACACACGGTAGAAGGGGAAAACTGACTTCCCCTCATTCATCTGCTGACCACCATACAGGAACTGTGGCACGTGGCGTGTGAATGCACCTGTGAAATACACACATAAATACATGTAAATGTCTAAATAAGTAAAATGTAAAGTGACAACAGTAACTTGTATCTGATTACTCAAGGTGAAGAGTATTGGGGAAGATGCTAGAGAAACTCCCTATTCACCAGCCAAGTTCCTACACAAATAAACACTCACACCGATTAACAAACTAGCTGTGATTAAACGTGGAGATCAAGTGTGCGACCACACTAAATGGAGGAGGGTGCAATTTCCAGCTTCCCCGCTACTTTGTTTGTTTGTTTGTTTGTCTGTGACAGGCTGGCCTTGACCCGATCCTCCTGCCTCAGCTTCCCAACTGCTGGGTTTCAGAGGTGTGTCACCACACATGGCCCCTCCAGCTTGATTTCTTGACCGATGTCGGTTGTCAGTTGTCTTTCCTGGTACACACAGTAAACATGAAGAGACCAACCAAGTGGAATAAAGAGAAGATTAAGTAGAATACTGATAAAGCAACTTGACCTTGGCAGAGAAGCTTCCGTGTGTTCTGAACAGCGTGAGACACTGTTCCCCACCCCTCTGGAAACTACACAGCACAGAAATCATAAGACAGCATCACGTCGCTACCAAAAATCATACACACAAGTGCAGGCAGACGAAAGACTTAAAGGAAAGACAACATTTAACATGTTCAGCAGAAAATATCTTTAGCTAACAAGAAAATATTTCTTTTCTGCCACAGTAAAATAAGAATTTCTTGGGGCTGGTGAAAGGACTCCCGTACTGCTCTTCCAGGGTTGAGAGTTCAGTTCCCAGCACCCATGTTGGGCAGCTCACACCTACAGCTCCAGTTCCAAGGGGATCCAACCTTCTATAGGCCTCTTGGAATACTATATTTACACACACACACATGCACACACACCACAATTTAAAATGTAAACGTTAGGGCTAGAGAGATTCAGCAGTTGGGAGCACTGTCTCCAGAGAACTCAAGTTTGATTTCCAGCACCTACGTGGCAGCTCACAACTGTCTGTAACTCTAGTTCCATGGAATCTGATGACCCCTTTTTGGCCTCCTCAAGCACACACTGCATAGACATACATATAGGCAAAACACCCAAAAACATTTTGAAAAATTAAAATGTACCTTAAAATACAAATTTTTTTGACCTCAGGTGTTCTCTGTGGACCAGCACCATGGCCGCTCTCAACAAAAAATAAATAAATAAAATCTGAGTTGTCGGTTCTGTGGGCAGAGGTAGCGATCTAAGAGTCGGCAGGTTTGCTAAGTTGGCCTCCGCTCAAGCCCTATTTGTGTTCACTTGTGTTAACTTCCCAGGTATCTGACACAGCCTGTCAGGGGGGATAGCTTCGTCTGTCATTGAATGCAGCAGCAGGCAGCATAATTAAACAACACGAAAAAAGAAGCAAGAATTTCTGCCTTTCAAAACCACCAGAAATAACATAAAAAGACAGGCTGTGCTGGGTGTGATGGCACACACCTACAATTCCAGGACACAGGGGGACTGGCTGGAGTTCAAGGTTAGCCTGGGCTACAGTGTGAGACCCTGTATCAACAAAAGCATCTTCTCTCCAAGGACCTCCAGAGCCATGCCGTGGGCATAAGCGTAGCAGAGCAGCCACTTCTACCCAAGAGAGCCACTCTCCTGAGAATGGCACTGACATTTGTAATGACTCCTACCACTAAATTTTTCCCAGCAGCCCCTGCTGCATAATTCTTTCAATGTCTCAAAAGACGTTTTATTACACTTGATTGCCCCAGCTTCTGCTTTCACTACAAGGAGAATATTTCTACTGGGGATTAGCCATGTGACCATGCTCATGCCCTTACTAATAAACACTGCAGAGTTGCTCAGTCTGGCCCATCAAAAGCCTTCTGACCTCCTTCCTGGTCTACAAAGGCTAGGCAGCAAGAAACTACATTCCACTGACTCTCTTGCAGCTAGGTTCTCTTACAGAGACATAATCAAGGTTAGAAAAGCAGGGAAACAATAGCCATAATCTGGGAGGCCAGAGGTTTCAATGTTCTGCCTCCAGCATCATTAGGCACCAAGGCAGAAGTGGGTTAATTTCCAGTGCTAAGCCTGGAAATTGGTTGGACACAGGCTGTGTTATTTCTATACACACCATCCAACCTGGTTCATTCTCAGACATACTGTAAGATCCCAACTTCAGTGCTGGAGTGATGGCTCAGCAGTTTAGAGCACGTATTGCTCTAACACACAGTACCTGGGTTCAGTTCCCAGCACCTACATGGCAGCTAACAATTGCCTGTAACTCCAGTTTCAGAGGATCCAACATCCTCCTCTGGCCTTCTCTGTAACTGAATGCATATGATATACATTCATACATACAGGCAGAAACACCCACACATGTAAAAAATAATAATAAGACTCCAGGCTGCTCAAGGTCTTCGCCAGTATGTTTTCTGAAGGGCTCACATCCACCTCCTGCTCCCCAGGACAGGACTCGAGCTTCCACATGATGGAGAAGATGGAAGAGAAGACGGGGACTAGAAAAAGCGAGCTACAGTCCTTTAGGGTCTGTCAATGAGTTCTCCCAAAAAGCAAACCCAAGCCAGCCTTGCAAGTGTCCAGAGAATAGAGGTTACAACTAACCATGTAAAAAATGACAGCCTTTTGGGGGAGGGACTCAGGAGACTCCCACCCTCCCTGAGGAGATCCAGGCAATTGATGGTTGCTGGAGGAGTGGGAAATAGCTTCCTTCAAAGCAAAGCAGCTAGGATGCCCATGCTCACTCATGCTTCTATCATCAAACCTAGTGAAACTCAATGGGCCACAAAAAAAAGACATGAAAGTTAGGAAGAGGAGGGGAGAGACCAAGAGAGAGGAGAGAGGTCACAAGGGGTGAATATGATCAAGATACATCTGGTAGGAAAATGTCATAATGAAATACACTATCATGTTTAATTAATGTATTCTAACTTTTTTAATGACAGCCTTTCAAGCATGCTGCCCTGGCTCTCGAGATGGTAAATTAGGTCATCTAGGAGGTCTCTGTGAGGAGACAATCTGGTTCAAAAGCCATGCCGGCTGGCACTCTGGTCTCAGGGCGGCCTGGTGCTGCTGCAACAGCTGGGCTTTGGGATATGTTTTTTCTTTACTGTCGCAACTAAGCATAAAATAAACATTGTTGTTTCCTCCAAAGAAACACCTAAGATGTCGGTCATCACCCACCACCTCTTCTGGCTCAGGGGAATGACATCCACCTCTCTCCAGCCAACTATGAGGTCCAGAAAGCAATGGCATCCACAGAGCCCACGGCGGCAACAAGAGGTGGGCAGACTCTGCCGGCTGATGTCTTTCTCAGTCAGAACTGAGGAGAGAGCATGACAGACAGAGGCGGCTGCGGCTGCGGCGTGTTACTTGTTCTGAAGGACATCCGTGAAAGAACCGGGAATACTCTGAGTCACAGCAGTGTGCCGTGGGGACGGAAGCTCACCAGTCCGGGTACACTGTTCCGACGACCCTGATGGAGACGCACCACGATGGAGTCACACTGTGGGGCTAGAGGACTTCGTGCGGTCACTCTGACGAGTGGACACTCGCTGGTGTGTGGTCACTCTGACGAGTGGACACTCGCTGGTGTGTGGACACTCGCTGGTGTGTGGCCACTCACTGGTGTGTGGACACTCGCTGGTGTGTGGACACTCGCTGGTGTGTGGACACTCGCTGGTGTGTGGCCACTCAGTGGTGTGTGGACACTCGCTGGTGTGTGGACACTCGCTGGTGTGTGGACACTCGCTGGTGTGTGGACACTCGCTGGTGTGTGGACACTCAGTGGTGTGTGGACACTCGCTGGTGTGTGGACACTCGCTGGTGTGTGGACACTCGCTGGTGTGTGGACACTCGCTGGTGTGCGGCCACTCAGTGGTGTGTGGACACTCGCTGGTGTGTGGCCACTCGCTGGTGTGTGGCCACTCGCTGGTGTGTGGACACTCGCTGGTGTGTGGACACTCGCTGGTGTGTGGCCACTCAGCGGTGACTCACTGTGCTGTACCATCTGAAGATGAAGACAGACTAACACGCGCAAGGTTTGGCCTTTGTTTCTGTGGCAAGGGCGGGAGCTGAAGCTGGAGCTACCGAGACCCGATGTCTGCCAAGCCAGTCCACACCCACAGCGGCTCGGCAGACACTGCCCGTGGACGGACTGGCCCTGGGCTGTGAGCTGCCACTCGTGCCTGTCAGTCACTAGTCCTCTGGGTGCTGCTATTTTGCAGAGCCAAAGTAACAAGTAAACTCTCCCTGACTGAAAGCAAAAAAAACACAGCGCCCTTCACAAACTGGCACCCACAGGTCCTCCCTGTGTGAATGCACACCTGTGTGTCTGTGTAGGGCACGTCCTTGCGTGATGGTGCTCCCCAGGTGCCAGCCACTTCGGATTTTTTGAGGCAAAGTCTCCCCTTGGTCTGGAGCCCACCTGCCCCCCTCTGCAGAGCCAAGCTCACAAGCACACGACACCACATCCGGAGATGACACTCAAGTCCTCAGGGATGAAGAGATGGTTCCGCAATGAGGAGCACACGCTGCCCCTGCAGGGGACCTAACTTCAGGTCCCGGCTCACGCTGAGCAGCTCACAACTGCCTGTGACTGATCCCGAGGGATCAAATGCTCTCTGCTGCATTTCTCAGGCCCCTGCATTCACACTCAAGCAAACACACACACATACGCCTAATTAAAAACAAAAAAACACCTAAAGCTAGATTTTAAAAAGAAACAACTCTTCACGCTTGCAAGGCAACTTTACAACCTAGGCCATCTCCCCCGGCCCACAGTGTGTGTGTGTGTGTGTGTGTGTGTGTGTGTGTGTGTGTGTGTGAACATCAAGTGTCTTCTTGGATAAACTGACTGGTTTATCCAGGGACCTTCCCGTCTCAGCTGCCACACGCCTGAGGCTGGAGCTTTAGAGGCTGCCGTCAGGCCTTTCTTGTGTGGTGCTGGAGACCTGACCCCAGCACTCTGCCCACTGAGCCAGCGCCCCGCTGCCCCTGAAGATCTGGTTCTCCCAGAACAACCAAGTGTTTCTGCTCACATCCTGTTCACGGCTGCCTTAAGGCTACCATGGCAGAATGGAAAGGACTTGCTAGTTACAACAGTGATTCTCAACCTGTGGGTCGTGATCCCAGGACGGGGTCAAACAACTGCTTCACAGGGGTCACCACAGCATGACTGTAGCAGCATTAGGAAGGCTGAGAAGCCCTGCTTTAGACCTTGAGAGCTTTCTTCCCTTCTGTGATTCACAGATTCAGCACCACGAGGAAAGTTCATCAATGCGACATGGGAGGTGTCCCCCAAAAGCTCAAATACCATCTCTAAAAACTAGGGGTCCTAAAAAACACTTCAATAACCATGGTCCAAAGCAGCAATCCTTCAGAAACGAACAAGCATATAACGGGATCAAACACCACGATTGCAACAAGACAGGGTGCCTGCCTCCCAGAACTGATCCCAGGCTAAACAGATGGCTCAAAGGTTAAAGCTTAAGAGCTTGCTGCTTGCAGAGAACACAAGGTCTGTTCCCAGCAGCCGCGTCAAGTGGCTCACAAGCGCCTGAAACTCCGCCCTGATTCAGGCTATCTGATGCCCTCTCTGGCCTCAGTGGGCTCGTGAAAAGACAAGAAACTCAAGATTATCCTATGCACTGAGTACGGGGCCAGCAGGGGAGAGAGACCCTGACTTTAAAAATCATAATAAAATAAAAAGCAAAACTCTGGCTGCTAAAACTCCTATTCAGTTCTCGTAGCTACATAACTAAAGAAACCAGCCTGAGACTGGAGATAAGTTGTTCTTTTAATACCTTCCAGGACACTGAGCTCCAGGCAGGCAAGCTCTCCGCACATTTTTAAGTCTTCTCCATCTCTCAATACAGCTCATAAATAAACCAGAACATTCAGGTAAAGCCTTAGGACACCAGCCAAAAAATATAAAGCCAGGAAACATTGTCTTCTATTTAACAAAACCACAGGACTAAAGAAAAAAAAAAAAAGGTCCATTTTTACATTGCCCTCCTGGAATTTCTCCAGCACCATCTGAGAAGCCAGATCTGATTTCTTCCTCTAACTCTGCATCTCTCTGGAAGCATTTCTTCACCTGCGAAGCAAAGGAAGGGGAAAGGCCATCTGAGGCACCAAGGCCTCCGTGTCATGGCCTATGGAGAGGACTTCAGCTTCCCCAACCCTACAGGAGACGTTACCTTGGTTTATTTTGGCAAATGCACCCAGAAGAAGGATACGGGAAAAACACCAGCATCATTCTCGGAGTGTGGCGCGTTGACACTCTCCTGCTTGGCGTGCAGCTCTCTCAGACGCAGATCCAGTTACTATTGGACACTTAAGGTCACTGTCCTTTGAGACCCGGCATAGTCCCTGGAAAACTGTCTTTCCAAAACCTGGGAAACTGAGCGCCCCATTCAGCACCATCTCAAGCTGATGGGATCATGTCCTGAAAAGACCCAGGGAACCTGCAGTTAGGGGCGCTCGGAGAGCCCTTCTCGAACGGGAGTCAGCACCTTGGCTCTCCTTCCTGCTGCTGCGATAAAGTACATGGATAAGATCAACTTCAGGGAGAAACGGCTTATTAGGCTTACAGCTTAAGGCCATAGCTCATCGAGGCAGAGACGTCATGGCAGCAGGAACCTGGGGGATCCAGCCGCTCTAATCCACAGTCAAGGGCAGAGAGCGATGCACTTAATGTGCTCCTGCCTGTGTTCAGCCTGCTCTGTCCACTCCTATGGTCAGCCACTTCCTAGGGAATGGTGCCACCCACAGTGGACTGAGTCTTCCCACGCTGACACAGCCAGGACAGTCCCCCACAGACATGCCTACTGACCAACTCCATCAAGGCAAGTCCTTGTTGAAACTCTCTTCCCAGGTTATTCCAGACTGTGTGAGGCTGACACCAACCATCACAGTGCGCCCCCACTCAAAGCACTTGCCTGGGCTGGGGGATGCTGCTCAGGGTTAGAGTGAAGGCTTATTACCACCAGCAGCACGAACACACATGCTTACACACACACCTACACACCTACACAGACATATGTACACATATAAACACACATACACACACGCACACACACAGGTATGCTCCTATAAGCATCTCATCTCTGCAGCCCCGGTTCCAGGGCAATCACTCAAAATGAGCTGGCAGCAGCTTGTCATTCAGAGCCTCAGCTGCCCCCACCAGGCTCAGAGTTCAGTGATCCAGAGTAAAACTGAACCAACCAGGACCCAGCGTTCTGTTCTCATGCACAACAAAAGGAGCACTTGCGTCAATCAGGACTATAAAGAGGCTTCAGAAATGAGATGTACCGGGAGAATCCATTTAAATACTTCATCAGTAGGCCAGATTCCTTACTCGGAGCCGTCTGACCTAAATGAGAAAGCAGGGATGAAAAGGTTTTGTTTGTTTGCTTGCTTGCTTGTTTATTTTTCCAAGACAGAGATTCTCTGTGTAGCCGTGGCTGTCCAGGACTCATATTGTAGACTAGCCTGGCCTCAAACTCAGAGAGATCCGCCTGCCTCTGCCTCCTGGGATTATAAGTGTGCACCACGGCGCCTGGCTTGATGAAGGGTTACAAACAAACTTTCACAAAGCAGGTCCTCCTGCTTGAAACATCTACGTCAGGGCTGCCAAGAAGGCTCTGCAGGTACAGGTGCCTAAGAACCCAAGTTCAATCCCTAGGCCACCCGCAGAGGAAGGAAAGAACCAACTTGTCCTCTGACCCCTGCACATGCCGTCCACTGTCAATGAGCAAATAAAATGTAAAGCATCCATGTCCCAGGAAGAGCAAAGATCTGCCCCCGCCCCTCTCACAGCTCCAAACTAAAGGAATGCCTCTGACCCTTCCTATCCCTGGAAACTGTCACTAAAACCCACTCATCACCACCCCACCAAGGGCATCAGCCAGCATGCCCCACCCACAGCCACCTGCCGATGGCACAGCGCGGCTGCGTGTGTAATGCGTGTGATGTGTATGTGTTCACGTGTGTGCAGAGGTCTGTAGGTCACAGCATGCACACGGAGGTCAGAGAGCAACCCTGCACGCTGACTCACCTTCCACCCTGTTGCTGATGCTGTGTGTTGCCTGGCTGCCTGGCTGGCTGGTGTCAACCTGCCCATCAGCTCACCTGTGATTACAGATACATGCAACCACGGCCCATTTTCAAAGACTTCGGATTTGAACTCAGTTCCTCCTGCCTGCTCAGAAAGTGCTTTACTACTGAGCCAAACACCCCCACAAGGACCTATCCTAAAGCGGTCCCAGGTAGAAGGAAATGTTTGCCGTCCCAAAACTGTTTCCGGTAACTTGATGCTCTGAAAGCCGGACTCCATTCAGCCGGACTTCTCCACAACGTCACTCAAGTCCCTCAAGTCCTATCTGCTTTACTCTACTGAAGTCACTGAAGGTCTCCGGACAGGAATGTTTTCTTGTATCAGAATTTAAGAGCGTCACCTTCCACACCCTCCCAGACAGACACTGCCCTAAGCCCAGCACTTGGCTTCCTCTGTTTAAAGCTATAGTTCAGGGCTGGGGATGAGCACACACACACACATACACACACACACACACACACACACACACACACACACACACACACACGGTCCCAGTACTCAGGAAGCTGAGGCAGGAGGAAGCCTGTAAGTCTGAGACCAATCAGAACTACATAGTGAGATCAAGGGTAGCTAGCCTGTGAGAAAAAGCACAAAATCTGGTCTCAAAAAGAAAGGAGTGGGCAAGATACGGAACATCACTACAGGCCTCAGAGGCACCAAAGGTCAGTAAAGAAGACTGGAAAACGCTGGACATACCAAGATTCAATAGCCAGTTCATCAGAAGCATGAAGTCAGGCAAGGGACACGGCTCAGCGGGTGAGCTCGCTGCTGCCCAAACCCATTAAAAAGCTGGGCATGCCCAGGTGTCCCTGTAAACCCCGTGCTGGGGGAAGCAGGCAGAGGAGGGGGGCACTCAGTGGCCAGTTCAGTGAGAGAGCCTGTCTCAAGGGAATATGGCGGAGAGAACCCAACATTCTCCTCTAGCCTGTGCATCCATGAGCACAAGCACATAACACACACATACACAAAAGAGGAAAAACAAGCACTCAGTACTCTCAGTGCTTAGCACTCAGTACTCTCAGTGCTTAGCACTCAGTACTCAGCTTTATATTAGTATAAGGCTCTTAAGAAGCTGGAGAGACATAAAGTGCTCCCTACTCTTGGAGAGAGTCTGAGTTCAATTCCCAGCACCCACGTCCAATGCCTCACAATTGCCGACAACTCCAGCTCCAGAGGAACCAAGACCCTCTTCTGCCTTGCACACAAATGCAAGCACTCACACATGCGCATACACACACAGTGACATGTAAACAAAAAATAAACACCCAAATAAGTAAAAAAAAAAAAAAAAATGCTCACAGTACTAAAAGGTAAGAAAACAAGCTGGCAGTGACGGCACACGCCTGTAATCCCAGCACTCAGGGAGGCAGAGGCAGGCGGATCTCTGTGAGTTCAAGGCCAGCCTGGTCTACAAAGGGAGTCCAGGACAGCCAAGGCTACACAGAGAAATCCTTGTCTCCAGAAACAGAGAGAGAGAAAACAAACAAGAAGGGGCTGGCCAGGTGGCCCAGCAGGAAATGACAAGAGCCATGAAGTCCAACTGTCTGAGTTTGATCTTGGGACATCTTATAAAAGGAGAGAGCTGACTCCCAAAGGCTGTCCTCTGGTCTCTAAATGTTTTCAGGCACGCAGAAATAAATAAAGTGTAATAACAAACATTAAAATAATATTAAAAAGAAACAACCTGACTGAAATCTACTTAGGGCTAGGGATGCAGCCCAGTTGGTCAGTGCTTGCCCAGCATGCATGGTGTCCTGGGTTCGAGGCCCAGCACCACAGAAGCTGCTCATGGCGGTACCCCATAATCTCAGCACTTGAGAGGTTGAGGCAAGAGGATCAGGGGTTCAAGGTCATCCTGAATGATGTCCGACATCATGAGATACTTACACATAAAAACAGATAAAATTAAACACACACACACTGAGGAAAATGGGGAACGACCAGAATGTTCGTGCGAACGGTAGAGAACATGGGAATTTATTTTAAATCAGCGGTTAAGAAAATTTCACACCCTAAAGAATTAAGCTGTGGCTCCCCAGAATAAGTTACACAGTCATGAAAAAACAGCAACACAGACAAAGGGCCTTGAAGGGCGAGACACAGCACTAGCAGGCCGGGGATGCAGCTCAGCCACTGGCGTGCTTGTCACACATGCTCAAAGTCCTGGGTTCAAATCCCAGCATCAGGGAAGTAGAGGCAGGAGGATCAGAGGTTCAAGGTCATCCTGGCAACATGCAAGTTGGAGAAGAGCCTGAACTACATGAGTCTCTTTCAAAACAAACAAACAACACTCTAAGGTTTTTCCACTTGTAAAAATGCAGAAAGTTCATACTGATATATTTTCTTGCTTTTTTTTTTTTTTTAAGAGAAATCTCACTATGTAGCCCCGGTTACCCTAGAACTCACAATGACCAGGCTGACCTCTGAACTCAGCATCCTACCTGCCCGTCTCCCAAATACTAAGATTAAAGGCATGTACCGCCACACCTAACCTTTATTTTCTTTCTTTCTTTTTTAAGATTTACTTACTTTCATTTTATGTGTCTGGGCATTTTGCCTGTGTATATGTATGCACACTGTGCATGTTCAGCGCTCTTGGAGGCCAGAAGAGGGCACCGAAACCCCCGGATCTTGAGTTAAGGCGGTGAGCTGTTGAAGGTTCTGGGAACTGGTCCTCTGGAGGAGTAGCAAGTGCTCTTAAGCACCGAGCCATCTCTCCAGCCTCCATTTTCTTTCTTTAACACGGAAGCGGGTCCTCCCGGCAGCCTCAGGGCGCCGGTTCCATTAAGCTGCAACACCAGTGAGGTCCACAGTCCCGCACAGCACACCACCCATGGCCCGCATGCTGCCTTCTCGAGGAGCGCAGGCCGCCGCGCCAGGCCAGCTAAACAGAGTCCAGCAGAAGACAAACTGGCATGCGTCCTGCTAGAGTTCTCCTTAATCCGTTCTTCGTATTCTCTTACTACAAAATCGTCAAGGCCAGGATGACAGCTATCGGGCCAAGTGTCTCCGAGTCAAGGCTGTGACCTTGCCACCCAAGGCTGTCAGGCAAGGAAGGGACACCTGGTCCTTTCTGAGAAGAAACTGACCAGTCGCAGGGAAGAAACCCTGAGCGCTGACCTCTGCCCGGCCTGACTATTCGAAAGCCAGCTGGGGAGACAGTAAAGTACTTGTCCCTCAAGCTTGAGGAGTTGGGTCCCAGAATCCACAGGTTCTGGCTGCATTTCTGTGGCTGTGATAAAATACCCTGGCCAAAAGCCACTCAGAGGAGAAAGCGCTACTTTAGCTCTCAGGGGTCAGGCCATCCCTGTGGGAGTCACAGCTTGAGACTGCGGGACACAGTTAATCCGCAGGCAAGAGCAGAGGGAAATAGGGGTGCAATGCTCCCTCTTCTGTGCTCGGGCTCCGTCTCTCTGGCGGCAGTTCGGGACCCCAAGCTGAGGGAATGGTGCTGCCCACCATGCGCTGGGGCTTCCCACATCGGTTGATTTAACTGAAACAATTCCCCAGGAGGAGGGAGTCACCGTGAGGACAGAGATGGAGCAGGAGCGGCCAGGGCAAGACTAGACGGCAGGTATCAAGGCATGTGGCTGGGAAATAGTCCAGACCAGCACAGACAGGTTAGAATAAAGTCCAGCTGTACTGCTTAAAAGCTTGTTAATAAATGTAACGGGTCTATATCGCTATCTGGGAGCTGGAACGGGCAGAGAAAAGCCCCTACACTATTTTCACTTACGCCCAGCCCAGTGTAGAAATTCCTCATTAAGACTCTCTTCCCCGGCGACTCTACGTTGTGATGGGCTGACAGCCATCACACCACACACAAACGTCAGGTTAAAACCTGATGAGGTTGTCACGTCATCCCAGGGACAAGGAGGTGGAGACCCGGGAATCCTGGGCTCCCAGGACAGCCAGCCTACTGAACCTGGTGAACTCCAGGCCAGTAACGGGACCTTGTCTTCAAAAGCAAGTGTAGGGACACTTGAGGAATGATACTCGGAGTTAAGCGCTATCCTCCAGACGTGTGTGTACACGTGCGTGCACACACCACGCACACATAAGAACACACACACACACAAGGAACAAATTCCCCCCACGTGGTGAATTCACTCACATGAACCTGGAACCCCAAGAAGCAAACGGACTGAGGCCCAGCTTGGAGCACCTGCCCAGTACTTACACTGACCTCGAGCCCCAAGGACCTCATCCCACAGTCCCCTCAGAGGAGGGCCACGCTTAGAAACTGGGCCATCTTCACTGGAACATTCCAAACGCACATTCCACCGGCCCTCTGTATTCAACAAGCCATTCTAAGACAAACATCAGAGTTCTAGGTGACAGCGCTGAAGTACAAAACTGTGGATTCAAACACGCTGTTAGAGATGGTGGCTCAGCCTGTAAAGGTGTCTGCCACCAAGCCCGGCGACCTGAGTTCAATTCCCGGGCCTCCGTGATGGAAGGAGAGAACCCACACTCACAAGCTGTCTTCTTTAGCACCACATGGGTGCACCCACGTGATCACACACACAAAGAGAGGCGGAAAGGGGGAGGGAGAGAGAGTGAATTCTGGAGTACTCATAAATGGTAACTCATTCTAATTTTCCCGTCAGGATTGGAGAAGAGCAAGTGCTTACCATCTCATCCCGATTACTGGTTATGTAATATCAAACAGCTAACAGGGGAGGGATAAGCACACAAATCTCCCCAAGGCTTAATGGTCCTTTCCTAAGCTGCAAATGAGCTTGCTTCACCTAGTTAAATGCACAATTGCTTGCAGACACGAACAAATTCAGCCCCATTCACTGTAGCTAGTATTTGGATGCCTCGGTCCTCACAAGCACACCTCGTATCTTCTATGCCAGGCTGGGAAGGCTGCGGGATAGCTGCCTCCTTGCCTACTGAAGAAGACTCCAGGGTGTCCAAACCTTATTACAAGAAGACAGTGATGAGACAGGCCACAAAAAGTATGCACAGATCTTTTGTTTTGTTTTGTTTTGTTTTGTTTTGTTTTGCTCATCAGCTTACATCAATGATTTGTACAATACATGGCCCAAGATAATTCTTCCTGCAATGTGGCCCACATAAGCCAAAATGCTGGACTCTTCTGACAGACTCAAGGCAACCTGGAAAATTTTAGAACATAGATTCCAGGTCTGGTTGTGAATTTGCTGCCTGCTCCCACGGCCATGTTTGTTTGTTTGTTTGTTTTAACAGATGAAATGTAAGAGATTCAGTGTAACTTCAAATTTACAGAGATGATACCATAGTACAAAGAGCCGTGTTCTTATCTGTTTGGAAGGGTGAGATAGTCTCCAGTAGCCAAGGCTAGCCTTGAACTTGCTTCTTGGCCAAGGATGACCCTGGACTCCTGATCTTCCTGCCTCCACCTCCCAGGTGCTTTGCACAAGCGTGCCGTCTAACTGATGTGATGTTGGGAATGCAGGGCTTGGTGCACTAGATGCGCACACACCACCTGTGAGCCACAGTCACCCCACTTTCGATTTTTTTTTTCTGTTTGTTGTATTGGGGATTGAACCCGTGGCCTCACACATGCTACGTAAGTGTCCTATCAGTAAGCCGCAGCCACCACCGAACTACCACTGCTCACAAACTATTGACATTTTACCGTTTGGTTTATCTTTTCATATACATTCCTGAGTGTGTGGATCTCTCTCTCATATGTGTGTGTGCTCATGTGTGTGTGCTGTAAGCTTGTATTCCATGTGTATGTCAGTATATTCACCCACGTGTGCATGCGTAGAGGCCAGAAGCTGAAGCCAGGTGTCTTTTCTACATTCTTCACGTTATTGTTGAGACAGGGTCTCTCAGTGGAGCTGGGTTCAGATTCAGCCATCCGGCCAGCAAGTCCCAGGATACACACGTCTCTGACACCGCAGCGTG
The DNA here is from genome assembly GCA_010120015.1 of Rhombomys opimus. Lineage (NCBI taxonomy): Eukaryota > Metazoa > Chordata > Mammalia > Rodentia > Muridae > Rhombomys > Rhombomys opimus. Next base: position 7,243,449 of record REGO01000009.1, read on the forward strand.
GGGACTTACAGACACCCACCACCACGGCCAGGTGTATTTTGTTTTAGTTTAGGGTTTATCTATCTATCTATCTATCTATCTATCTATCTATCTATCTATCTATCTATTTATTTTAAGCGATGAGTGTTTTGCTCACATGTATGTCTGTGTACCAGGTGTGTGCCTGGTACTCTCAGAGGTCAGAAGAGGTCATCAGTCCCCCAGACCTGGGGTTTATGGGCAGTCGTGAGCTGCCGTGTGGGTTCTGGGAATTGAAACCAGGTCCTTTGGAAGAGCACCCACTACTCTAAAGGACTAAGGAACCTCTCCAGCCCCCTTCCCCCGTGCCCAGTGTTTTGAGGTGAGTGCTAGGGAGCAAACTCAGGTCACTTTGCCCACTGAGCCTCCTTCCCCAGCCCTCCCCACTCCGCCCCTTTTATGCTTTAACTCCTTTGGAATCTGCTGTGGACATGACACCATTTTGCCCCTTGATAGTTCAGTGTAAAAAGAAATAAAACCAATGCAACACTATTATCTAAGCTATGAATCCTATATAAATGTCATTAGTCAACTCTGCGTCACTTCCACGGAAGTCAAGTATCAGGTCCTGACCTACTTTAGTTGTTACATGGAAGAATTTAAAGTTTGAAACTAAGAAACAGCCACAATGAAATTTCCAGCATTTAGGAGGTACAGGCAAGAGGCCCAAAAGTTCAAGGTCATCCATCATGAGGCATTATCAAAATAAAGAGGGGAGAGGGGGTGTGGAGAAAAGGAACCAGAAATATAAGTAAGATGGGAATCGAGGAAACAAACAAAAATGTCAGGCACACTACAGTACAGGAAAGAAAGAGGAGGGAAGCCCCGGGGAGCGGACTGAGACAATCCTGTGCCGTGAAGAGATGCTCCCTCACTTGGTCCAACGGAGCTCACACTCTGCTTTTACTTAGAAAAGATGCAAACCGAAGTTCAAGGTCATCCTAGCTACACTGAGAATTTAAAGCCAGCCTGGGCTACGTGAGACCGTCTCCAAAAGAAAAGACAAAAAACAACCTCAAACTTCAACTGGACCTCATGGACACCTGTTCACTTCTCTTGCTTTGTCAAAAAAGGTTTCAAAGAGCTCACCTTTATGACCCCCTAGTTCCCCCGTCCCCCCCAAAAAAGGCCTGACCTGTTATTGAGTACGAGAAAAGAAAGCGTAACAGGCCCCCAGACCTTAGCGCAGCTGACGTCATGTTGGAGGCACAATACCATCTTAAAATCCGGAGTGTGGGCCCCAACATCTGCCAACGTGGGGATAAGAACCTAGTGCACCAAGGACTACCCACAGCTCCAGGATCCAGCAAGGTCCCCAACTACACCAACCTTGCTTTTTGGTTTCTATAGCTTCATTCCTCTCTAACTGCTCTTGCTAACCAAAGTGTCACTAATGCTAACCGAAGTTATCAATGGGGTTGTAGTTTTGAGCATAAAAGACAAAGAACAGTGAGGTGCTGGGCTGCATGATTTGGGCAAATTCCCCATGCAGCTGCCAGGCAGCAATACAAACTTTTTATTCGGCTCTAAGAGTCTCCATGTGACCGGGTGTGGTGGTGCATACCTTTGATCCCAGCACTCAGGAGAAAGAAGCAGGCGGGTCTCTGTGAGTTCCAGGCCAGCCTAGTCTATAAAGGGAGTCTAGGGCCAACACACAGAGAAACCCTATCTCAAAAAAAAACAAAAACAACAACAAAGTCTCCGTGTTTTCTCTGCTGGAGTTACCTGGGAACAAAAACTCCTAAAGTTCTGGCTTTTAACAGCATGTTCTGAATTCAGCTTGCTTCAAGGGCAATCCTGAAAAGTGACACTTGACAAAACAATCTAACTCACAGGTCACCCCTGAGCTAATAAGACTGTTGCCTCCATGCCCTTTGGACCAAGGTATCAGCTGCCAACTCCTCAGGAGAAGGAAGGCCTGCATTGGAAGGGTGATAAAGTCACCACAAAGAGACAGCTGGAGGAAAGACAAGACACACAGTGACGTTAGTGATTAACTGTGACTTGACAGAGTCTAGCCATGGGCGACGGGCTGCTGGGTAAGCCTGTAGGGATTGTCTTGACCATGTTAACTGATGTGGGCAGGGCCAGCTTTACCTCGCAGAACATGGGCAGGGGGTCCTAGAGTGTGTAAATGGAGAGAGCACTAAGATGCTCACTCGAGGAGACAGTCCATCGACCTGGTTCCCTCTGACAGCGGGTGCCCTGTGAGCAGCTACTTCAGGCTGCCATGCTGGAGACTGAACTATGCCGTTAAGGTGCTTCTGTCAGAGCCTTTTACCACACCCACCAGATGAAAAAACTACAACAGCGTTCTCTCCACAAACTGGCCTTGTGCGTTCAGCCTCTTTTGTGGTTGCTTAGACGGGGTCGCCTGTAGCCCAGGATGGCCTTTAACTGACCCTCCTGACTCTACCTCCCAAGCGCTGGGATTACAGATCAGACGACCATGCCTGGTGTATGCAGTGTTGAGAATGGAGCCAGGGACCCTGGCCTGCCAGGCAAGCACTCAACTAAGTCCCATCCCTAGATGTGTTCTCACTTTTTGGTTTGGTTTGGTTTGGTTTGGTTTGGTTTGGTTTGGTTTGGTTTGGTTTGGTTTGGTTTGGTTTGGTTTGGTTTTGGAGACAGGGTTTCTCTGTACAGCCCTGACTGTCCTGGAACCTGCCTCAACCTTGAGAGTGCTAGGATTACAAGTGTGCATCTGCACAGTCTGTTCAATGCTAGGAATCAGAGCCAGTGTCTGAAGCAAGCTGGCCTTCCACCAGACATGCCCCATCCCTACCCCAGTGGCCTATTTTCAAGGTACAGGGAATAAGGGCAAGTGTACACACAGAAATTCCCAAACCAAAGTCCATTTTGTAAACACTTGACCCTATTTCAGCCAAAGTCCACACCAAGCTTAATGAATCAGAGGCAAGTTCCATCAAAGGGCTTGGTCAAGTGTTTGCCTAGCGTGTACAAAACCCTGCGTTCAATTCCCCATGCCATAAAGAGGGGGGAAAAAGGCCAACTCTCTCTAATCCAGGTACAGTAGCACACACTTGTAATCCCTGCACCAGGAGAGACAGAGGGAGGAAGACGGACACGAGTCCAAGAATAGACAGCTCGGGCTGCCTATATAGAGTTCCAGGCAAGCCTGGTGTCCAGTTTGCTTGCCGTTATTGTGAAAAAAAAAAAAAAAAAAACAACTCTGAATAAAAGTGACTTGGGGAGAAAAGAGTTTCTCTGGTTTACAGGTCACAGTCTATCATCAAGGCAAGTCAAGACAGGAACTGGAGACAGAAACCTGCAGGCAGGAAATGAGGCACAGACCACAGAGAAACTCGGCTTGCTCCCACAGCTTGTGCAGGCTGCTTTCTTCTACAGCCCAGAACCACCTGCCCAGCGGTGGCACCGCCCACTGTGTGCTGGGACCCCCACATCAGTCACCAATGAAGAAAACGTCCCACTGAAATAATCACAGGCTAACTGAACGGAGGCATTCCTCACTGAAAGTCTCTCTTCCCTAGAACGTCTAAGTTTGTGTTACGCTGACAAAAATTAACTGTCTCCAGAGGGAGACTTTGCCTCAAAATAAAAAAATAAATAAATAAAGGGCAGGAGGCTAAAGAGATGACTTATAGGTTAAGAGCACTGGCTGCCCTTGCAGAGGACCTGGATTCCATTCCCAGCATCCACATGGTGGCTCACAACCATCCTTCCAGAATATCAGACACCTTCTCCTAGCCTCTGTAGACACCAGGAATGCACACGATACACATATATATTTTCAGGCCAAGATCTTATCCACATAAAAAGTAAAAACATGCCAGATGGTGGTAGCACATACTTTTAGTCCCAGTATCTGGAAGGCAGAGGCAGATGGCTATCTGTGAGTTCAAGGCTGGCCTGGTCTACAGAGCCAGGACAGCCAGGGCTACACAGAAAAATCCTGACTCAAAAATTAATTAATTATTGAAAAAAAAAAAAGAATCTACCTATCAGCCCTTATAGGCCAAATGTCCCCTCAACCTAAAAAGAACAAAAAGAACCAGGCAGGCACAGAAGGCTACAGAGGACCAGCCCAGCACTTGGCAAGAGTTGACAAGGTCAACTAAGGAAAAAGCCACAATGTACAGCACCCACACTATTGAGTTTCCAACTGCCCGCTCACAGAAGGGACCCTAAAATCAAAGTCACTAATTGAAACTCACAGCTTGCTACCTTCCTGAAGGCCACACCTGGGCAGAGAAACAGGGACAGGCAGGGGATGTGGAAGAAAAGAACGAGGTTACTCTGAAAGGAATGAGCTGCAGATTGTCTAGCCTGAGGTAAAGTCTCGGATCGTAGCTAGAAAACAAGAGGATGGACTCGGACCTCCAAGAGTTTATCCAAGGGCAGAGGAAAGAAAACACATTCCAGGGGCCCAGAGGAACGGCTCAGGGGTTAAGAGCACTGGCTGCTCTTTGCAGAGAACCTGGATACTGTTCCCAGCACCCACATGGCAGCCCACAAATGTCTAAAAACAAAAGAAAGGAAGACAGGCTTTGGAGTCAGACCAATCCAGACTTCATATCACTAATGAAGCATGTACCGCTTCCTCCATTTCTTCAGGCCCTCTCTTCAGGCCCCTTACTCTCAATGGTCCTTTTTATCTGCCCTTCTGCTCCTGGGCCCCCTTGGCTCTGCTGGTGCTCTCCCCAGCTCCATCTGGAGCTCACCTGGCAGCAGCTGCTGCTCCCTGAGTCCTTTACTCTCCGCTTCTGCACCTCAGTGCTTGCCGAGGTTTGAACTTGCAACATCCTTGTCTCGGCTACTTCTCCCCCTGCTGTAATGCACTACCCTGGCAAAAATGACTGAAATGAGAAAGAGTGGCTCAGCTCAGAGTTCCTGGTAACAACATCGAAGCAGGAGATTCACAGAAGCGGCAGGAGCTGAGGTGCTGGTCACGCTGCATCGGAAGTAGAGAAGCCCAGAGCTCACTCTCGCCCTTTCACTCAGCCCAGGGCCTAGCCCGTGAAATGGTGCGCCCCACAATCAGGCTGGGTCTTCCCACCTCGAATAACCCCACAAAGAAAATGGCTGGCACACCAGCCACTAACCTAACCTAGACAGCTCCCCACTGAGACTCTCCCAGGGGATTCCCGAGCCTAGCAAGTGGTTAGAACTGATCATCACAGTCCTCGCAGACCTGCATGTTTGCACACTTGCACCCCAGCTGGTGGCACTGTTTGGGAAGGTAGTGGAACCTTTAGGAGGCAGAATCTCACTGAAGGAAGTTTGTTACTAGGGGGCGGGGCTTGCAGTTTGAGAGCATGGCTCACTTCCTGTTCACTCTCTTGATTCCTGACTACAATGTCACCCACATCCTCTCCATCCTGCCACCATGCTGCCTTGGTGTGATGGACTGTATCCCTTGGACCACGAGCCCGGATTAAACCGTTCCATACCTAAGCTGCTTTGGTCAGGTATTTGGTCAAAGAAACAGGAAGGTAACTAACTCAGACCCCAATGTCCCTATAACAGATAATGTACTGTCCCCATTTTTCAGATCCAGAACTCACTAGGCATGGGGAGAGCACACCTGTGCTCTGAGCACTTAGGAGGGGTAAGGCAGGAGGAGCACAGCAAACTAGGCCATCCCGGCGTACACACTGGGTTCCAGGCCATCCTGAGCTATGTAGTGAAACACTTTCTTTAAAAAAAAAATAAGGGTACTTTCACTAATGACTACCAGGAATCCCAGCACTTGGGAGGCGAAGAAAATAATTCAAGGTCACACTCAGTGATACAGCAAGTTTGAAGTCATCCTCGGCAAGGGGTGGGGGGAGGCAAAGAGGGTCAGCTGGTAAAGGACTTGAGAGCTTGTCAAGCTGAGCACAAGCCCCACGTAAAGGTGGAAAAGGAGAACCCACCCCGTATCTTCTGACCTCCACACACGTGCCACGGCCCAAGCACACCCACACAGAGCAATAATACACATTTTAAAGACATAAAGAAGAGCGGAGACCGGAGCCCAGAAAAGCTAAAGGTCCCATGGGAAGATCAGAGCCACCACACTCAACCGCCTTGATGACTTTCGTGAGATAAGGGGTCCAAGTGTCCTGTGAGACCCACAACAGTCAAGCTGCCCCCTCAAGGCTGTGTGCAACCTGCTGCCTGTTTGCTTAATAAAGTTTTATTAGAAAGAGTCCCACCACAATGATAGAGGTTGCACTGTTGTTGCTACGGTGATCATATTGCCTTACATTCTTTCCTCTCAGGCTCCTTACAAACAAATGCCCTCTTTTAGTAGGGACTGCCAGCTCCCTAAGGCAGGGCCTAACTTTACCTCCCGCCACTCACGTGACACTTGGCACACACACAAAAGGTGCGCAATAAATATTTGGGGTGTAAACATCCTGCCAAGTCACGTTGCCTGCAAAGAGGAGAAGAGCCCACGGATAATGTCAGCAGCTTACACTGCGCTGTGAAGGGCTCCTTGATTCTGCCCCGGCTGTCTCCGGGGTTTTCACAGACTGCTGACAACTGGCTAAAGCCTTGACAGGCTGACAACCACACAGACAGATCGGAAGCCATCTCTGTCCCGTCATCCACTCTGCTTTCCAGAGCACAGGACAGCAGGGCCCCCAGCCCCACCCACATTTTCCAAAAGGCTCCCACAGACCTTGCAGTTTAGAACACCCCCATGATGAGAAGCCAAAAGCCAAACTAACACAGGTTTGCCTTTCAACTCTGTGCGTGGAAACTGAATGCATTGTGTGCTTGCTTGAGCACGTGTCAGAGGTCCGGCATGTTCTATCCTTCTCCCTGTTTTTAATGTGTTGTCGTTATTGTCGTTGCCAGGGCTGCCACAGGTGTGCAGGTCAGTGGACAACTTTCAGGAGCCACCTCCGTCCTTCCACCTTTCCGTGGATTCTGGAACGTCACCAGCCTTGTGCAGCGCCTGCCTTTGTCAGAGTAACCAGTCTCCTCCCTGACCCCTCCACCTTTAGTTTTTGAGACAGGGACTCACTCAGCCTGGAGAACAGACTGGATCCTCTTACACCCTCAACCCCAATCCAGTGCTGGGGTGATGGGTACAAGCCGAGCTTTTACACGGTGCTGGGGCTTTGAACTCATGTCATTTTGGCGCGAGAACACCTTTATCTGGGCCGTCTCCCCAGCCCTCCCTTTACACCATTTTGAGACTAGGTCTCACAGAGTCTAGGCCGGTCTCAAACTAAATGAAGACAGCCTTACGCTTTCAATCCTCCTGCCTCCACCTCCAAAGCACTGGAACTGCAGGTGAGCACCACAAGACACCACCACGTGTGCCGCAGCAAGAATGAACTCGGGGCATCCGGGACAAAGGCTCTGCTGGCTGACTTACACCCCGGGCCCACGCCCTTTTATATTTTCATCAATATATTTATAGAAAAGGACCAAACCACACAATATAAATAGTCCCCTTCAAACTTGCAAGGCCAGAAAAGAAAGTTACCCACGGCCCAGAGGACTTATCTGACCTTCGGGTAATGGAGTTACAACAGAAAACCGCATATAATGTTTCCTAATTTTATCGCTGTTATTGATATCATGGTATGAGACACAAATAAAGCACTTTCTTTTGGGCTGTGACCACATTCAACCTAGTCTGGGTTGTCAAAAATCAAATTCTAGACTGTTTTCTCTTCAATTCTGTCTTGGCTTGGCCCCAAATCGCATCAGCAGGAGCCAGGAAGGACTGCAAAAAGCCTCGGAGTTTCCAGCACAATCTTTTCAACCCTTCACTCAGGGCACAGAGGCCTAAATTATCGTCTCTTCCCGGAGTCCTCAGACAGCTGTCCATAAACAGGCTGTGAGGAGACACCAGCGCGCCAAGGCCAGCCACCCACTGTGCACCCACACCACAAGAACCCCCTCGCCCTCACGATGGAGCGGGGGTGAGCAGGTGACTCGGTACAGAAAGGGTGTAACACGCAACCATGATGATCTGAGTTTAGAGCTCCAGAACTCACACAGATGCTCTGGAAGCTCGCACACCTACAGTACCCCACAGGAGAGGGGAGGTGAGACAGGAGGATTCCTGGAAATGTGCCAGCCAGCTAGCCTGGGGTACACAGCCGAGAACAAGATGGAAGACAAGGGCCAACACCTGAGGCTGTCCTCTGACCTACACACACACACAGAGAGCACATACACACACAGCCCAGCACACATGCACACACAGATTTTTAAGCCTGTTTAGAAACTGCAGGCCTGGAAGAGGCTGAAAGGTGTCTCTGCCCCCAAGATACCCACATCCTAATCATCCCTGGAATCCACCTGCTTTGCCTTCTATGGTGACTCACTAGCACAGGGCAAAAGGGAACCTGAGATGACAAGATTGTCCTGGACTATCTGGGCTTGTCCTCAGTGTAGTCACGGGCATTCTGGGGAGACGTTGGTAGGTCTGATGTGTCAGAGAAGAAAGTGACAAAAAGATTGCCAGACACTGCTGGGGGGCAGTGATGATCGCAGAAAAGCAACGGCCACCTGAAAACAGGAAAAGCAAGGTAGGAAAATTCCCTTTAAGAGAGCAGTGCTTGCCCGGCATGCATGAAGCTCTCTGTTATCCCCAGCACAGAATCAACCAGAGGCTGGAGGTCACCCTTGGCTAGGTAGCCAGGCCTGAGAAACAGGAGATCCTGTCACAAAAGGGGGAGCTGAGGGCTGGAGAGATGGCTCAGTGGTTAAGAGCACTGGCTGCTCTTCCAGAAGACCTGGGTTCAACTCCTAGCACCCACACAGCAGCTCACAACTGCCGTAATTCCAAGATCTGACACCCTCACACAGACATACATGCATGCAAAACACCAATGCACATAAAACAAAAAATAAATAAATTATGAAGAAGGGGGGATTGAGGAGTGGGAGTGGGTAATCTGTGGATGGGGCACTTGCCACCAAGCCTGATGACTTAAGTGAGGAAAGAAAGAACCAAGTTCCGCAAGTTGTCCTTTGACCTTCGCACAAAGCCGTGCATGCATGCACGCATGCACACAGTGAGAGAGAAATAGACATAAATAGGTAAATAAATAAATAAATAATGCAACTTAATTTTTTAAAGAGAAGAAATACATGTTTATGAACTCGAATATTCACAGCAACAAGAGCCAAGTGGGTCAAAACTGGGATGTCCTCTCTAACCGACCTGTAACATATAAATTACACATCCATTTGGTATAGCCACCTATATTGTATATCCATATAACCGGACACAGCACAGCAGAGAAGACAGACAGATGGTGTCCTATCCAAAACACACATGCGCCTCACACACATAACGGGGACACCATCAACTGGGTGTCTGGGCTGGGTTGTTGGCTCTGTGCAGATGGAGAGCACAAAATGAGGAAAGAGCGGCTTCCTCTGTGTCTATGGTTCTGAGGCCTCAACAAGCCAGCAAAGCTTGAGGGATGGACTAGCAGATACGCAGCGCTGGACCCTGACACACAGCGCTTAAGGCTCCATGCTCCAACAGGCAGAGACTTAGATCCAAGTGCTCAGGTCTTGGGCCTACAGTTCTGGGCCTCACCCTCCACAGCCCTGCCCTCTGCAGGCAGCGAGCCATGGCTCATTAGCAGCCGCTAATGCTGGTAGCACCAAGCAATGGCCAGTATTGATGGCTTTCAAGTCTTGGGTGTCAGGACCCCCAGCTCTAACAGGCGGGTAGCTCCCTGGAACTCTTTGCAGAGACAGGGGCCTGCAGTCTCCCGTCTTCTCTACAGGCCACAGCCTTCAGTCACCCCAGCCCCTCTGCTTCCCTCTCATATCCGTTCCTACCTAGTCACTTCATGACCAGCACTAAGGCCGCTGTGGCTGCTGCTAATTCCCACTCTGCCACATCTCGTCTTAGTGTCCCCCACGCAGCACAAAGGGTACAAGTGGGTAAGGAGGGGCACTCCAGACTCAGGTGGCAGCACAGGAGGGGTCTCCTGGACGGTGAGAACCTGAGCGGAAAGGGCAGAAAAGGAGGGTGGGATTCAGGTGAAGCGCCCCAGTTCCACCAGTCACAGGCCTCAAGCCTGCGGGCCTCAGATTGCACCAAGCACAAGCGAACTTCTAAGATTCAACAAGGGAAGAGCTTTCTCCACTGGCCTGGATGAAATCAGCCACGAGCAGTAGGGTAAAGGTCACTGGGCATTGTCCGGAAGTCAAGTCTTGGAGGACAGGAGACTGCTCATCAGCTAGTGATCCTTGCCCCAAGCCAGAGGACCCAAGTGCTGGAAGGAGAAAGCCAACTTCCACAAGTTATCCTCTGACCTCCACACATGGGCTGTAGAACACTTGTGCCCACACACGTACATGAAAGGAACAAAGGAAGGAGGAAAATTTAATTTTTAGCTTAATTTTTAAATTGAAGTCTTTGAAGACCAGGGCAGACTGTCCTGCGAAGCCATTCACACCGAGGCCTCCTGAAGAAGGGGCTGGGTGGGGTCATCCCTGAAGCTCTCGGAATGTCTTCAGGATGACCGTTGAGTGGTTCTCTGGCTGCCTCCGCTGACAGTCCCCCACTTAAGGCCGCCAGGCAAAGGGGAGGGCTATGGCCTGCCACTCAAGAGATCAGATGGCCAGCTCTGCAGAGTCTCACTCATTCACAGAAAATATCCAAGGCGCTTAGGATGCAAAGCTAATGAATGCTGAGCACAAAACCTACGTTCTCAGCAACACTGAACAGAGAAGAAAGCGAAAATCATTCACAATCCCACCCACCCAGGAAAACGTCGGTCATCATTTCGGTGTAAGCTTCCTCAGACACACGCTTCGATGACAAATGTTAAAAGTGGGGGCCGGGGATGCGGCTCAGGTGGGAGAGCTCTTGTCTGGCAAACGTGAAGGCCTGGATCCATTCCCAACACAGTCTCCAGCCAAAACTACGAGTGGCCCTGCATGTCTGCAATCCCGGCACTTGGGAGGTGCAGGCAACTGGGACCAGAAACTCAAGGTCATCCTCAGATAGATCCTGAGTTTGAAGCCAGCCTTGGCTACATCAGACTCTGTCTCAAAAACAAAATAACAACAACAATAATAAACAAGTGGGAGAAGACAGAGCCTGATCCTGCAGGGAGCGTTTAACACAGAACAGGTACTCAAGAAATACTTTTAAAAGATGAATCAAGTAGTTAATGTAATGTGTATGTGTGCATGCCTAAATGCATGCATGCATACCGTGTGCATGCAGTGCCCGCACAATAGGAAGAGGGGGCAAGTCCCCTGGTACTAGAGTCACTGATGGCTGTGAGCTGCCTGGTGTGGTGCTGGGAACCGAACCTGAGTCCTCTGGAAAAGCAGCCAGTGCTCTTAACCACCGACCCCTCCATCTCTCCTGCCCTCAATACATACTTTAAAGCATAAGTAAGTCCATTTTAGGGTGCACTGTTTTGGAATCTCAGGCACCCATTTCTTTCTCACCATAGACGATGAAGCAATCAGTGTCCCCGAGGGATGCGAGTGCGCAGCCTCAGAGCAGCCCAGCAGCCTAGAGAGGAGCACACCTGAACACTTTCAGTGCAAAACGGAAGCCCAAGACAGAGATTTCCAACTCTGGAACAGCCAGTTGCCTCTGGAAGGGAAGTATTCCAGTACCCAGAATGCATCTCCTATGTCCATTTCGTTTTATTTTGAGACAGGGTCTCGCTATGTAGCCCTGGCTAACCTAGACCTCACAGAGATCTTCCTGCCTCTGCCTCCCGAGGGCGGGCTAGGAGTGAAGGTGTGTGCCAACACACTCAGCTGAGATGTTCACTTTATTTAGTGTATTTTACAAATTAATATAGTATATAAATATATTGATATCTTACACATTACTATATTGATATCTGATATGTACATATACATATGCATGTGTGTGCATTTGGGAGTTGAATATAAAATCCACAACCCTGTATACAGGAAGCAAATATCACTGGGCTACAGCCACAGCCACAGCCCTCCAGTGTTTTTTTTTAAAAATAGGAAAAGTAGCCCCAAATGTAGCAAAAGGAAACTAAACTACATTCTCAAAAATCTAAAGTTATCTGAGACAGAATCCAAAAGAAAGCCCCGGCAAGCTGGTCATCAGCGGCCACCTGAAAGGGTTGTGACAGCCCTGAATCACAGCCTTCGTGACACAAGGATTGTCAGCCTCCTTGGCCACAGAAGGAAGTGTTCTTCACAGAGCAGGACTAGTAACATACACGTCACAAAGACGACAGGAGGGTCCAGAACTGGTTCTGTTGTTTGTTTGTTTGTTTGTTTGTTTTTGAGAGAGGGTTTCTCTGTGTAGCCCTGGCTGTCCTGGACTTGCTCTGTACACCAGGCTGGCTTCGAACTCAGAGATTCACCTGCCTCTGCCTCCCTGAGTGCTGAGATTACAGGCATGTGTCACCACACCTGGCTTAGAACTAGTAATTTAAAAAATTTTTTTTAATATTTTGTGTGTGTGTGTGTGTGTGTGTGAAAGCCTGCGTACGTGTGTGTGTGTGTGTGTGTGTGTGTTGTGTGTGCATGGGCATGTGTGTACATCACATGCCATTCAGCATTCCCAGAGACCAGAATCAAGCCCCAGATCTCCTGGAGCTGAGTTACAGGCAGTTGTGAGATTCCTGACGTGAGTGCTGAGAACCAAATGCAAGTTGTTTTTTGTTTGTTTGTTTGTTTGTTTTTTCAGGACAGGATTTCCTGTGTAGCCTTGGCTGTCCTGGACTCACTTTGTAGACTAGGCTGGCCTCGAACTCACAGGATCCACCTGCCTCTGCCTCCCTGAGAGCTGGGATTACAGGCGTGTGGCACCACTCCCGGCTCCAAACTCAAGTCTTATAGAAGAGCAGTAACTGCCGAGCCATCTCTCCAGCCCCCAAAAGTAAGCTGGCTCAAAGGTAAAGGCACTTGCAGCCAAGCCTGAGGACCTGAGTTCAATCCCTGGGACCCACACCACGGAAGGAGAAAACGGACTCCCACAAGACTGTCCTCTGCCCTCCACTTGTATGCTGTGCCACATGCCTGTGTGTGTGCAGGCTCACACACACTCAGTTGTTTCCAATGTAATATAAATAATTTAATTTAAAAAAACATTTTAAAGCAGTTAGTGTTCTGTTTGAATGGCCGTGGAACTGATCCATACTGAGAGCAGCCTGCAGATGCCTGTCTCCTGCTCCTCACTCCCTTCCCCTTGCCTTCCCAGCCCACCTGTCTCCTGAAGGTCTCCTGAACGTTGGTTAAGAAGAATTTATCCCTTAAAGCCACCCTGTAAATCTATTTTGTTTTTTATTGTTGAGGGCAAGGCCTTCCTCTTAAAGCCTTAAATTTAAAGCCTTAAATTCCTGATATCCCAGCCTCCCAAGAGCTGGGACTATAGGCCTGAGCCCCACGCCTGGCTTCCGAATGTTTTCTTGACCTACGTGTAATTGTGAATTACAGAAGACTGTTAATACATGTTTTCATCCTGCTTTGATTGCTCTCACTGCATTTGAGGCCAGCTGGGCGACATGAGACCCGATCTCAAAAACAATGACAACGAAAAAGGGACAGTCTCTCAGGGACCCCATGCCATCTTGCTCTTATTTTCTTCCCATGAGCCTCTTCATTTCCTTTCACACTCACTCTTCAAACCTGTATTTAAATGTCTTTGGAACTGGCATAATGGCTCAGAGGATAAAGGTGCCTGCTGCCAAGCTGACGACTTTTGTTCTGGGACCCACACGGTGGAAGATAACTGACTCCCCACAAGTGGGGACTATTCTACACAAATGAATACACACACACACACACACACACACACACGTGCAAATAAACAGTCATAACTTTTAAAATGTCTTTTTAAAACCTTATTTTTGGGTTATTTTTATCATTTATGTATTTATTTTAGTGCATTGGTGTCTTGCCTGTATGTATGTCTGTATGAGGCTGTCGGAGCTTCTGCAACTGGAGTTACAGACAGTTGTGATCCGCCATGTGGGCGCTGGGGATTAGGCCCAGGTCCTCTGGAAGAGCAGCCAGTGCTCTTCACCGCTGAGCCATCTCTCCAGCCCCTTAAGATATCTTTTAATAAACACCAATTCTGCCTCAAAAGGGGGGATCTAATACAGGTAGGCTCCTGCCGTGCCTCAGTTCTGTCCCCAGCCACTTCCTGAGACGACCCCCCCCCCTTGATTTGCCTCCTGAGTGGCACCGGCTACTTCAGAAGGGCCTGGCACAAAGCAGATACTCACTAAATGTCTGTGATGATGAAAGAAAATAACTGAACAAGGTTTCCATTGCCTAATGAGGTCTATTTTGGTCCTCTTCTCTCTTCCTCTTCACAGATACAGCTTTCTCTGTACAAGACCCCCAGAGAAAGAAACAGCGTGTTCCCACAGGGCCCATAAGTCACCCACTGACCTCTAACGGACCTTGGACCAGAGAGCTCACGGCATAGGGCAGAAGCCCAGACACAGCCATTCCCCATTGGAGAAAATGCCTTGGGGAGGTGATGGGTAGAGTGGACGGTCGCTCACAAGACTTTACCTGGGTTAAGTTTGTGATTGCTAGTAGCTGAACACCATAGCAGGTTTAAAAGCTGGTTAAAAAAAAAGGTCGTAACTCCAAATCCAACCTAAATCCACTACAAAGAGCAAAATCCTCTAATACACATGGCAGGTAAAATACTATGGCCAGGCAAAGAAAAGGCGCGTTATCCAGGGCAGCCCCGCTGCTGGGCCCCGCGAGCGAGCTCCGGAAGAGGCAGCGGAAGACAGCATTGCCCAACGCGCTTTCCAGGTGTCTCCCACAGGTCACCGCAAACTGCCACTCGGAGACACAGCTTTCCAGAGCTGCGATGGCATTTAGTCATCTCCTCTCTCTCCCCTCCCACGCACTCTACCTCTGTTTTCAGCTTTTAAAAAGCAGGGGTGGGGGTAGGTAAGAGCAGCAGCCTAAGCTATTTTGAGGGAGAAAAAAAAAAAAAAGACTCAAAAGTTAAAAGCAACTCCACTAACATAGTAACGGATCTCCAAGGAAACCCTGGGCGAGCGGGGAGTTCGCTATCTAGAACTACTCGGTTTCCATTACATCCAAGGTTCTCTTCCCGCAAGCAGAGCTTCGCCTCTGACAGCGCGTGTCTCGTCTGGAAACTGTCAGAACGTTTCCAAACAGACGGAGGGAAGAGCTAGGAGGGAGGTCCGGCCCTGCCAGCAGAGATAAGCCAGGCTCCAGCGTGGGACTCAACTCTCAGCGGCACAAACCATGTAAGGGTCCCAAGTGAAGACCCAGGGCTGCTGAAGGAAGGGTCAAAGGTCACCCCATGGTGTCCTTGCATGGGCGGTTCACCTTTGGTTTGTTTCTCCAAACAAAGACAGGCAGACAGGCAGACACACACACACACACACACACACACACACACACGAGTGAGAGAGAGAGAGAGAGAGAGAGAGAGAGAGATCACTCCGATCCTCAAGTTCTCCCATACAACTGAAGTCCACACACTGTCATCACCCCAACTATACTGGGAACCCCACTCTCTGACACACAGGACCTCCCGGAAGCCTGTCCAACACTAGACTTGCTAACTTCTTTCTTGGGGCACTTCGGTGTCCCAAAGTGGCTCACACAAGCCCGGAATTCACTGTGTAGCCCAGGCTAGCCTCGGCCTCTGCGGCGCAGGCTAACAAGCATCTGCCACCACGCCCAGGTCAAGGCTCTTCAACTTTGAGAGGGAAGCAAAGAAACTTCACAAGTACCTGAAGGGGAAATAACCATAGCAAACTGCACATTTAAGCCACCCACTGGGGAAGGGGCATGGGCACGCTGGGAGGGGGAGGAGGACACCCGAAGACGGGCAGGCTCTTTGTTGGCAGTGGTGCTGTTTGTTGTGTTTTAAACACCGCGCTTTAAACGCGAGCTGCGGGGTGGGGACAGCTGTGCTGACCGTCTCTGCACCGGGCACCGCGCACTCGGGTCCCGCTCAGCCTCTTCGAGGGTGCGAGAACCCGCCGGCAGGTAGGACACGGGAACCACCCCGGGCTCTCCCCGCGGCCACTCCGGATTCCGCAAGCTTCCAGGGTTCCTGCCTCCCGCCCGCCGCTGCGGTGCCCGGCAGGGTGCAGGACGGCCGCGGGTGGCGCCACGGTCCACGCCCGGGAGGCGGGGGAGCGCGCGGGGGCGCGGGCGGCGGGCTCGTTACCTGTTCTGCCAGCCCTGGAGGAGGTTGGTGTATTTGCTGAGCACGCCCTCGAGCGCCGGCTCCCTCCTGCGGCCGCCTCCTCCGGACGGGCTCGAGGCCACCGAGCCGGGGCTGCTGCGGCTGCCGCCGCCGCCCGGTCCCGCCGCCGCCGAGCGGCCGGCCACCCCTCGGCCAGCCAGGGAGCAGGAGGGCGAGGAGCCCGCCGAGGTGGCGCGGCTGCTGCTCCGGCTGCTGCTGTTGCTGCCCCCGCCGCCGTCTGCGCCCTGGGCCGCCCTCTCCATGACCGCTGCGCGCCCGGGGCGCGGTGGCCGCCGCCGTGGCAGCCCCGCCGCCGCCGCCGCCTCGGCTGCCGCCGCCGCTACTGCAGCTCCGGGCTCCCGGGGCCGCGCGTGGCTGCTCCGATTCCCCGGGAAATGCCTGACTCATACAGGAGGAAGAGGAGGAGGAGGAGGAGGAGGAGGGAAAAGGGGCTGGGAAGGAAGCCAGCCGGGCTGGATGCAGCTGCGGCCGCCCCTCCTCCCGCCTCGACCAAGGCCCGGCCCCGCCCTCCAGCCACTTCACGGGCAAGTTCGGGGCTCCAGGTCCCTCCTCCTCCAGCTCCACGTCCCCTGCGATGGCTCGGGGCCGGGGCCGGGGCCGGGGATGCTCCCAGGGCGGGCTGGGAGGGCTGGGTGGGCACGCCCTACATCCGCGTCCTGCGCTCTCCGCTCGGATCCCGAGGGGTGACGGGGGTTGAAATCTCCGCAGGTCCTTCCCTCCACCCCTAACCCACCTCGGGACCTGGAGGGAGGGACGGCTCTACCCACCCGGTCCACCCGGATATGGACCCGCCCGGTCCCTGACACGAGCACGCTCCCTCTCGGTGTGTCGCCGCACAGGAGCCTGGGCCAGGCACGTACACAGTCACCTGAAAATTAGCCTCACTGGGGGAGCCTAAAAACAGGGCGGCGAGGCCCTCGGGGCTCTCCCATGGGTTTGCGAGCGGAAAGGAAGGGGACGGGGACTCTCCCAGGGGAGCAGGCCGTCGGCTGGGGCCGTTTCCACAAGTCGGAGTTGGAATGGATGCTTAGCCAGGGCTAGGGCTAGGTGCCTTCCGGTCAGCGCTCCCCTGGACTCACACTCACTTCACGCTGAGCCCCGGGGCGATGGGAACAGACAGGCAATGTGAGGAGTCCAGAGTTTTTGCTCCGAAGACCACGCGCGCCTGAGAGCCGGAGGGGCCCAAACCACAGGGCAGGTGAGAAAACAAACACACAGCGGCTTCCACAGAAACTTCTTTCGCCCACCCACACGCTCGGCACTTCACAATCTGTGTTGCTCTTCAGCAAAGGCAGACAGATAGTGGGCTCTCTCTCCAGCCCACTAGTTATCTTTGTGGATATAAATATGCAATGCAATCTGGTTGTTTCTAAAATTAGAGCTCTGAGAAGCTGGGACCCCTCCTTCACACACACACACACACACACACAGATGATAGATAGATAGGTAGATGAGAGATGGTAGATAGATTGATAGATACATAGATGATAGATAGATAGATAATTTTACAGACAGATTTTTGTAATTGCTAGGTAGAGTCGACTCTCACAGGCTCAGTTTTCCCCGGTCCTTTACAGCTTCACAGCTGTCCAGAAAATTTTCAAAGAGGGCTCAGCTCTGGAAATGCTGTCGAGAAGCTTCAGAGGTAATGAGAAGTGATTGCCACCAAGTAAATCAGAATCTCAGATGTCCATGTATTATGAAAAAAGTAAACCAGTCTTCCAGGAAGAGGTACAAGAACCACACGCCACTGACCCCCTGGGGTGGTGGCACGAAGCTCTAATCCCAGCACTTGGGAGGCAGAGGCAGGCGTTTCCCTGTGCATCCAGGGCCAGCCTGGTCTGCAGAGTGAGTTCCAGGACAGCCAGCCAAGGCTACACAGAGAAACCCTGGGGTGGGAGCAGGAGGAGAAGAAACACAGTGAAGCCAGGGAGCAGAGCTGTGGCTTGGCTGCTTGCTTGTGTTGAGGTCTGAGTTCATGTATCCTAGGCTGACCTCAAATAACCGTGGAGTCAGGGCTGGCCTTGAATTCTGGATTCTCCTGATTCCACTTCCCTAGTGCTGGGATCACAGATGTGCACCATCTGTAACCTTGATCAAGTTCCTTCTAGAAGTCAAATGTGTCATATTTCTATGTTTATGAGCGTTTTTGCCCGCATCTAGGTGTGTGTGTACCATGTGCGTGGCTGCTGCCCACAGAGATCGGAAAAGGATATGGGACCCCGTGGAACAGGACGTGTAGATGGTTGAGAGCCACCACGGGAGTGGGGGGCGCTGAAAGTGAACCCCCTGAAGAGCAGCAGGAGCTCTTAGATGCCGAGCCATCGCTCCAACCCCTTGAAAATAGAGGAAAAAAGAAAAACCGGGAAGGGCACACAAAGGTTACAGCATGTTTGTAGAGATTCGAGGACAATCTGCAGGAGTTGTCTCTCTCCTTCTCCTAGTTGGGTCAAGGTGACCCAGCTCAGGTCCTCGGGCTTGGCAGCAAGTGCTTTACCTGCTGAGCCAACTACCAGGGACTGAAGGCAGGCCAGCGAGCCTGGCGGCAGGTGCCTTACCTGCCAGAGCCAAGTCACGAGCCCATAGCCTGTTCTCCCCTGCCCTCCCCCTCTCTGTGTATGTGATCATCATGTGTGTTAGTACGTGTGTGTGCATATGCGTACACGTGCAGGTGCCAGACAATGTCAGGTGTCATTCCTCAGGAGCAAACGCTTCGCTGACTGACCTGTCTCCTCACCCTCTCAGGAATTTTTGTCTGTTTGGTTGGCTGGTTTGTTTTTATTTGATTTTTGGAATCAGGTTCTTACTGTGTAGCCTTGGCTGGCCTGGAAGTCACTATGCAGACCAGACAGGCCTCTGACTCCCAGAGATCTGCCCACCTCTGGCTCCTGAGTGCTAGCATTGGAGGTGTGCAGGGCCACACACAGCTCTAACCCTGAGTTCTTAACCACTGTTATCACCCTTTGTGACACTGCTCCATAAAAGGTCCAGTTTTCACTTTCTATACTTAATGAGACTACAGGCAGTGCCTCTGAGTGCCTGGAATTCCATTTCCTGTTGTGTTTTTGCTCAGCGAGGAATCTGTTCTCCCATCAGCACTCTGAGGGAAGTGGAGGGGCACTAAAGCCTCTACTGCCTAGTCACAAGGCTCCACAAAACTTCAGTGTTTATTGCTTGATGTTCCAAACTGGCTGTTCAGGAACAGGAACCAGAGCAGCCACGCTGAACTCCAAGTTCAGTGTTCTTGCAGGCAAGCATACCGCCTGGACTTGCGCTGAGGCATTAGCTGCAGTTTGGGGGACGGGGCCCTCACAACAACAGCAAAAACTAAGGTGTGGACAGTCCACCCACCAATGAACCCTCAGCTCCTTCAAGAGTACTCTGTCTGGACCAGATGGTGCACACCTGCAATGCCAGGATGCAGATAGTGGAGGAGGAAGGATCAGAAATTTAAAGTCATCCTCAGCCACACTTCCAGGCTGCAAGTTCAAAGGCAGCCTGGAATTCAAAAGACCTGTCTCGATAGATAGATAGATAGATAGATAGATAGATAGATAGATAGATAGATAGATGGATCGTTAGATAGACGGATGAATGGACGATGGACAGACAGACAGATATCTCACTGTGGGCCATGAAACCTTCATGTGGTGGCCCAGGCTTAGGAGGCTGAAGCAAGTTAGCCAACTTGGATTACGTAATGAGACCTTGTCTCCCAAAAAGAAAAGGCGTGGGGGGGGGGGAGGCAGTGAGTTAGGGAAATGAAACAAACACACATGGCCTCTTATGGAAGGTAGAGAAAGGTAGAACAAAGCTTCAGAGAAGGGAAAGCCAGGAGAACTGTCCCAGGCTAGGGAGCTCCTGGAGGAATCCCAGAACTCACCGACTCTGTGCACGTTTCTTCCTGAATGGGAATGGAGACAGCAGTTCTACACTGTTTCAGAGGGAAGGTGACTGCAGGGACAGCTTTGTGGGAAGGGAGGCATGAGACTGTTGCACGCAGGTGCCCTGAGGTGCTTCTCCTCACCTAGGCCTGGCTGACAGGACTGCAGCCCCCGGGTTGCTGCACTGATGTGGGAGTATCAAGGGGGAGAAAAGTGTGGTGTGCACACAGGGGAGACACACATAACTTGTGGGCAGACAGTAGCCTGGGCTGATTTCAAAAATACACCTATGTGGTCTGCAACGTTCCTCTCCTCAAAGGAAAAGTTTGGCTGGGAATGTAGTTTGGTGGTGAGTACTTACCCAGCACACCCAGAACCCCCCTGCCCCCAAAAAAGGGCAATGTTGAGCTTAATTCTTCCCCTAAATATGTTTCTCTTTGCTACCACCAAATAAATACCTGGTAAAAAGGCTTAAGGAAGTGTTTATCTTGGCTCGCAGTTTGAGGTGACACAGTCCATTACAGTGGAAAATGAACAGTGGCAGGGTCCAGTGTGAGGCTATCTGCTTGCATCTCAGGAACCAGCATGCCTAGCGAAAAGAATGCCAACCTCCCCCAGCATCTGTTCCCAGCTATCCTGGGACCCCAGTTCTGGAGAGGCTGCTGCCCACATCCTGGGTGAGTCTCCTCTCCTGTTTTAGTCTCTGGAAACCCAGAAGTGTGTCTCCTAGGTGGTTCCATCCATTCATTCACTATAATGAATCTGATAGGACACGGGTATCCAAGCCAAATGGAAAAAAAAAAAAAAAGGCAATGGTTTTGGTTTCAGGTAAGATCTCTTTCTCTCTCCTTCTCTTTCTCTCTCTCCCTCCCTTTTTTGTTCTTCCCTCCTCCCCTCCCACCCTCCACTTTCTCTAGTAAATGCAGCTGCCATAAGTCACTCAGTCTCAGCTAATGGGTATAGAACCCAGAGCCTCACACATGCTAGGCAATCCATCCCAACCCTTTTCCCCCTCTTTCTTGGTTGAGGCAGAGTCTCCCCAAGTTACCCAGGGCAGGTCTTGAATTCTCCATCTCCTACTTCAGCCCCCACTTGCTGGAATTACAGGCTTACACCTGCACCCGGCTTAGCAGGTGACCTAACAGTTTTTAGGGACTCCTTTAATAATTCCACGCGCGGGGGCGAGGTGTGCACACATAAGTGCACATGACCGAATAGGCCCATGCATGTGCTCAGAGACCAGAGGAGGTGGCGAGGGCCCTGACCTGTCACTTCCCTCCTTGGTCCTTTGAGGCAGGGTCTCACCCTGAAGCTGGAGCTTGCACTTTTTTTTTTCAGCTGGGCTGGCAGCCAGCTAACCCCACAGATACTCCCGTGTCCGCTTCCCCTCAGAACTGAGATTAAAGATAGGTTTGCGCCCATGCCCAGCTATTTCATAAGTTCTAGGGTATGACCTCAAGTCCTCAGGGATGCACGGCAAGTGCTCTTTACCACGGAGCCCCCTCTCCTGCTCAGCCATTGATCTTTGACAGAAGTGCAGATGCAGTTTAATGGAGTTTCTCTCTTCCATTTGTTTCATAACCGAGTTTATTGTTGCTATAAAACATTACTGCAGCATTGAGCATGTGGCTCAAATTGTAAAGGGCTTGCCTGGTTCCATCCCAACCACCATGTAAAGCTGGGCATGGCGGTGCACACCTGTAGTCCCAGCATTTAAAGGGGGAGGCAGGAGATTCAGAAGTTCAAGGTCACCCTTAGCTACACAGCAAGTTGAAAGTCAGCCTGACACAAGAGACCCTGGCAGGGGAGTAGAAGAGAGCAGGAGGAAGAGAGGGAGGAGGGGAGGAGAGAGGGGGAGAGAGAGAACACGATAAAATAATTACTAAAAGGCACACACATACTAAATCAATAAAATGTAAATTTTTGTTTGTTTGTTTTCTAAAGGGTTTCTCTGCGAAGCTCTGTAGACCAGGCTGGCCTCGAGCTCAACAGAGATCCACCTGCCTCTGCCTCCCGAGCGATATGATTAAAGGTGTGCACCGCCACCCAGCAGAATGTAACATTTTTAATGTATAAACACTTCAAAAGCCCTCCAATGGGAAACGAGGGGAAAACAAGCTGGGAAACATTCATACCATAACAGCAGTAACAGAGAAAATTACTGATAAGCTCAGCATCACAGATGAGTCCCAAAAGCATTGCGTTACAGACAAAAGTCAGACTCAGACACACGCTCTGAGCCTTCCAGCATTTGACACTGTGGACAAGGCAGAGCTAGTGACAGTGGCTCAGTGGTCGCCATAGCTATGAGAGAGCAACGGCTTGGCACAAATTGGAGCTGCAGAGAAGACTTCTGGAGAGGTCTGGGTGAGGAACGGTCTTATGTGGGAAGGACACTGCTTTTGCTGAGGCTCAGACCGGAGCCAGGGCTGGAGCCCAGCAAGAGCAGGGCGCTGGCCCAGCACCCAGAAGACCGAGACAACCAGAACCATAAATTAGGTTTGGGTTTTGGTTTTGGTTTATTTGGTTTGGTTTGATTTGTTTTTGTTGTTGTTGGTTGTTGGTTTGGCTGGGAATTTTTGTTGTTGTTGTTGCTGTTATTGTTGGGCTTTTTGTTTTCATTTTTTGAGACAGGGTTTCTTTGTGTAACCTTGGCCATAATGAAACTCGCTCTGTAGACCAGGCCGGCCTCCAGCTCACAGAGATCCACCTGCCTCTGCCTCCCAAGTGCTGGGATTACAGGACTGTGCCACTACCACCACCCAGCTAAATTAATTTTTTTTTTACTATTTTTTTATTCTTTGTGAATTTCACATCACACACCCAATCCCACTCATCTCCCCATCCCTTCATCTGCCCTCTGCCCTTGCAATCTCCCCAAAAGAAAACAAAAAATAAGAAAAAACAAAACAACAACAAAAATCTTGCCATGGAAGCTGTAGTATAGCACACAGTGTACCCAAACAGCTTTATTTGCAAACGCTCGTGGCAATGAGTTGTTGGCCTGCTTCACGGCCTCCGGCTTCTGCTACACCCTCAATACTGAACATTCACAGGGACTCCTCTCCAACATCCTGTTGTTGCCCTGGGTCATGGAGATCCTTCAGCTTTGGATCTGCGGGACTGGCTCCTTCACATGTTCCAGCATTTCATAAATGGGGTGAATGTTAGAGTGGGCCAACTCAGACCTTGGATCTAGGCCTGGGTGAAAGGTGAGTTAGCTCACCAGCTCTCCTGTTCCTGTGCCACCAGGGCCAGCTCTACTGTGCTGCTGAGTCAAGGTGTGGGGGCTGGGGAAGGGGCTTTCCCAAGTGCTGCAGCCAGTGAGGGATGGGGCCAGCTCTCCAGCACTCACTCCGTCGGGCCAGCTTACCCATGCCACCAGAGTTGGCTCTCCCATACTGCCCAGGCAAGGGGCAGAGCCAGCTTTCCCAAGTATGGTGGCCAGTGGAGGGTGGGGCCAGCTCACCTACAGCAGGCAAGGTGTGGCGCCAGCTCAGCACAGTGCTCAGACATCAACACTGCCTCAGAAGGCAGCCCAGACCAGGGACACCCACATGGCCTTGGGTGGTAACATCGGCCTCAGATATCAACACAGACCCTGACTGCTATAGGACCACAGACCCAGACATGTCCCCCTAGAGACAACACAGGCCCAGATGTCACCATGGCCTCAGGTGGCAGTGGAGGCCACTCAGATCAGTTTGCCTCACTCCCAGCATCAATATGGCATCTAGCTATCAACATGGTCTCAGGCAGCAGCCTAGACCACTGATGGCCTTTGGTGGCAAATGGGGCCACAGATACCAGCACAAGCCCCAGCTGTAGTAAGACCATGAACCGAGACAACAACCCAGACACCACCAGGGCCTCAGATGGTTGGGAAGGCTCCTCATATCTGCCTGTTCCTCACTATTATTGCATCTCCATTTTCACCTCTCTTCACAGTGCACAAACCACTCAGCTTCACTTTCTCTCCCATCTCTCCATCATACATGCACTCATCATAGTGGTGTCCACCATGGAGCAGGGCAGGCACTTGGGTGTCTTTCTTCTGGCTGCTCTGGAGCTACAGCCTTAATTTTTTTAAAGTAAGAAAAAAAAAGTCAGATACCCTGTGCACCTTCATGTTAGAAAATGGGTATTGCATGACACAGAACACAAAGCGATGGGTGGATGAATGGGTGTTAGTGGACTGGTAGGTGAGTGGATGATGGATAAGTGGATGGTGGATGAGTGGAAGATAGATGAGTGATGGATGAGTAGATGATGGATGAGTAGATGATGGATGAGTGGATGAATGGATGAGTAGATGACAGATGAGGGGATGACGGATGGGTGGATGATGGATGAGGGGATGATGGATGAGGGAAAGACGGATGAGTGAATGATGGATGATGGATGAGTGGTTGACAGATGAGGGGATGACGGATGAGTGGATGACAGATGGGTGGATGAGTGGATGATGGATGAGTATATGATGGATGAGTGGATGATGGATGAATGGATGAGGGGATGACGGATGAGGGATGAGGGAATGAGTGGATGATGGATGAGTGATGGATGAGTAGATGATTTGACGAGTGGATGATGGATGAGGGGATGAGTGGATGATGGATGAGTGGAAGATAGATGAGTAATGGATGAGTAGATGATGGATGAGTGGATGATGAATGAATGGATGATGGATGATGGATGATGGATGAGTGGAAGATAGATGAGTAATGGATGAGTAGATGATGGATGAGTGGATGATGAATGAATGGATGATGGACAAGTGGATGATGGATGAGTAGATGATGGACAAGTGGATGATGGATGAGGGGATGATGGATGAGGGGATAATGGATGAGTGGATGAGTAAATGGTGGATGATGGATGAAGGATGAGTGGATGATGGATGAGCAGATAATAGATGACAGGATGATGGAGGAGTGGAAAATGGATGAGTAGATGATAGAGGGTATTTTTGTTGCTTTTTGTTGCTGTGAGAAAATCCATGACCAAAAGCAACTTGAGGGAAGAAAGGTTTGTCTCAGCTCTCACTCATCATAGCTCATAGCTCATCACTGAAGGAAGTCAGAACCTAAACTTAAGCAGAAACTCAAAGCAGAACCCATGGAGAAATGCTGACTGCCAGCTTGATCACAGATTCATGCTCGAAAAGCTTTCTTCTACAGCCCAGGCCCACCTGCCTATGTATGGTGCCTCCCACAATGGACTCAGCCCTCTCAAGTCAATTATCAGTCAAGACAATCCCTCATGGTCTTGGCAGATGGGTAGATGGGCAGGTGGATGGGAAGATAGGTAAACAATAAGTGGGTAGGTGAGTGGATGGATGGGCAGACAGATAAAGAGATGAAAAGGTGGGTGGTTGGGTGAACAGACATTTGCCCACTAGTCTACCAAATGCTTGCTTAAGACCTTCTCTCCCCCAGAGGTTATTTCTAAGAGAAGGAATGTGCACATCCTTTCTACACACACCCCTCAAACTCCAGCACTGCGAAGATGTCAGGCTCAAGGACAAAGCCAAATGTGAGATTCTCTGCAAATCAAGAGTATGCCGCAAATGCCAGCGATGAGGCTGTGGAGAAAAGAAACAAGACAGATGCTCAAGTGCTTTCTAACCACGAAGCTTGTGAGAGACCACAAAACACACACATGCATGTCCCAGGCTCTAGGACATCTGTGGAAAGCCCTGTCCAAAGATAACGTGACATGCAGGCAATATGACATCGCAGTACAAAGCCACCACCAGTGGCCATCCGCCACACGTCCTCTTCCTAACATGACTTACTTTTCTCTCTCTCTTTTAATATTTAGGTTTGTTGTTTAGCATGGATGAGTGAATACAGGGAGGAAGAGAGAGACAGAGGAGGGATGGAGGGTGAGCGGATGTGTGGATGAATAAATGGACTGATGGATGAGGCAGTCAGTAGATTATTGGATGGGTGAGTGGATGGATGGATGGATGGATGGATGGACGGTTAAACAGATATATTTGGGGTGGGTGAGTCTCCATATACAGCCGAAGCTGGTCTGGAGCTCACTCCATAGCCCAAGACAGCTTCTAGAAATCCTCCATGTTAGCCTTCCTGGTGATAGGATCACAGACACAAACACTACACTTTGTTTCGGTATGACAGACTGTTCTGGGAAGCCTGGAAACAAAGGACGGATGTAGCCTTGACAGTTTCATGGTGTAAAACTGAAGATCAGAAATAAACTGAGACTTTCCGGGTCATGCTGTGACCGGAGCGAGAGTCGGCTCTGCCAGCTTCACAGTAGGATGCTGTTGACTGGATTCCTGAGCCCCCAGCATTTTCTCTGTGTCTTCTTCCTCTACCCTCTCTTCAGTGTTGACACTCAAACCCAGGACCTGGTGCGTGCCCAGTGGTGTCTACCATGATGAGACACCCCACCCTCACTGGCAGTTCGATCTGGAAGGACCAACTTCTCAGCAGGTAAAGCCCACCTGGGCAGAACAGCAGATGGCTAAGACAAGCAAACCCTCCAAGGTCATGAGAAGAAGAAAGACATCCCTGCTCGTATAAAGAAAACATCTGCTGGAAGAAACTAATGTTTAACGAAGAATTGAAACTCCCTTTTTGCTACAATCTGCTACAATCTGCTCGGGACGACTTGATTTCTCTCACCTTCCCACGCAGGGAAACAGGAGCATGGCTGGGGGTTATCCATCTTGAAGCACGATTCTCAAACTCCCAGGCTGGCAAGTAGAGGGCCGGCAGAGCAGAGGGTACGTGGTGGAGGAGCACTTGGCCAAGTTTTTCCGTAGTGCTCAAACAAAACAACGTGCAGGGCCAGGATGGGGTAGAGCACTTGCTTGGTTCACGATCAGACCGCGACTTCCAGCCTCAACGCCACAAAACCAGCAAAGGACCCGTCTCAGAATGGCCACCACTTTCCTCCCCCTGCCTCATGCCCCCCGCACCGTAGTGTTTTCGACTGGACATTGCTATGTAGCCCAGGCTAGCCTCAGACTCAGGGTCCTTCTGCTGCTGCCTCCTAAGTGCCACACCACCAGGCCCGGCGTGAGCCACACTTTCTTGCTCCCTGAGAAATGTCCATTTTCTGAAAACCACAGCCAAGTGCTGTGGCTGCTTGGAAAGCTGCAGCACTGGGGAAAGTAACACACAGAAGCACGAGTGATGGCAATGAGCAAGCTGTCTGGAATGCTGGCAAGGGCCGCACAGTGCCAACGACCAACAGCTATACCAGGGAGAGCTGGAGAGTTGGCTCAGCCGTCAAGAGTAGTTGCTGTTTTTTGACAAAATTCACTTGTTCGATTTTACCAATAAAGACTCAGGAGCCAGATGCTGGGTCAAAAGCCTGCTAGCTCAGAGAGGCCGAGAAAGCCCCCAGCTGACCTTCCTCCTCAGCCCAGGTCCCGAAAGGAAAAGGAACCTCTCCTTCTCCACGCTGTCTCCAAACCCCTCAAGCTGAACATCCCTCCCTTCTAATTGCTGTGTGTCTCTCTATCTAATCTCCTGATCTCCTCTTACTCCTTATGGTTTTTCCTAGGTTCACTCTCTGTCAGCAGGTTGCTTGCTCTGCCTCTTGACCTCTGGTTGACTTTACTTAATTCTGTTTACAATATTCAAACAGAAGGCACTTGAGTTAAAGGTGTGTGCTAGGGCTGCACCACACCACAATGAGAAACAGGTTTTTCCAGTATCTATCAGGGTCCAAAGTGTGATCAAATGTCCTGCAACAAGTCATTACTGTTCCTGCAGAGAACTCATGTTCCATTCCCAGAACCCACCTGGTGGTTCACAACTGACTGCAACTCCAGTTCCAGGGGATCCAACACCATCTTTGACCTCCTTGGGCACCAGAAAATCATATATATACATGCAGCACAAACACATACATGCAAGATAAAATACTCACACACACATAAAAATACAGTAAATCAATCTAAAAACCAAACAAAAGTTAACTAATAACAGGCCGGAGAGATGGCCCAGTAGTTAAGAGCACAGAGTGCTCTGGTAAAGGACCAGAGTTCAGTTCCCAGCCTACACTGCGTGGTTCACAAACACCTGTCATTCTAGCTCCAGGAGATCTGATTCCCTTATCTGGCCTCCTTGGGTACGCACATGTGAGACATACAACACAAACATATAAATAAATATTTTAATTATTCCATCCTAGCATGGCAGTGGATGCTCGTAAGCTCAGCATCTGGAAGGCAGAGGCACAGGATTTCTTTGAGTTAAAGGTCAGCCTGAGACTGCATTCAATAGCAGGTAAAAATATATAAGCCTAGTAGATGGATCCCCAGAATCCACAGTGGAAAGAGAGAAGGCACTCCTGAAAGTTTGTTTTCTCTGAACTACACGCAACCATAATCATAGAAAGAAAAGAAGAGGAAGAAGAGGAGAAAACGTTGCCTACAGAAGTGGATGCATGGTGGCTGCAGCGCGTGCTCACTGCACAGCAAAACTCCCAGCACGTGCTTCTCTGCACATACAAAAGACGGGCAAGTCACTCAGAGGGACAACGCCAGGGCAAAGAACTGTCGTCACTGTCTCAGGGGCCCGACTCTGAGGGTCCCAAT
>REGO01000009.1:7317370-7339325 GCA_010120015.1 Rhombomys opimus
ATGAGGGTCTGGGAGAGGGTCTGCTGGCACAGATGGTGCCGAGGTCACCAGGCTGCTAAGCACATCTGTTCCCAGCCTGTGGGTGGAAACGGGGTATACGTCTCCCCCTTGATGAGACAGCCGTGGGTGGGTTTAACACCCTGGCTCCCCTGGTACTTACCTGTGAGCACTAGGACCTCTGCCTCCCAATCATCTTACCCAACACAAGTGGCTTCCCTCCGTTCTTTTGTGTGTGTCTAACAGACAGTCTCACTCTGACTTCCAACCTTCTATGTGGCCAAGGCTGGCCTTGAACTCAGTGCAGTCCTCCTGCCTCGGGCGGATTACAGGTGTGAGTCCCCGTGTCCAGGTATGATGTCTTGCCCCTCTGATTTGGCAGTCCCTCCTGACTCCTGAATCCTTCCAGGGCATAGACGAGGGCCCGGAAGGGCTGAAGCTCATCTCCGACATCATCAGAGAGAAGATGGGGATTGACATCAGTGTGCTGATGGGGGCCAACATCGCCAGTGAGGTGGCCGCGGAGAAGTTCTGTGAGACCACAATTGGTGAGGCCGAGGCAGCCCCGGCAGTGCTGGCTGCCTAGCCTGTACCATGCCTGCATGTTCCCAACCCCCACTTGGTTCTTCCCTTCGCTGGCGCTCGGGGCCTCGTGTGCTCCACGCATGGTCTATCTATGAACTCGGCCTGGAATCCCAGTATTCCAGTAGGTGGTGGAGGCACATGGAGAATTAGGACAGCCTTGGCTACATGGAGAATTAGAAGCCAGCCTGGGCTTCCTGTGACCCTGTCCCGGAATAGGAAGTGGTGGAGGGGTGCTGGGGAGACGGTGCAGCAGGTGAAGTACCTGCTCTGCATGCATGAGGACTGAGTTCAGATCCTAGTACCCGAGGGAAAGCAGGCACAGCATCGGGTGCCTGAATCCCAGTACTGCCAGGTGGTGACTGGAGGGTCCCAAGGGCTTGCTGGCCAGCTAGACTAGCCTAGCCAATCAGGAGAGAGCCTGCTTCTAAAAGTGCTGGACACGGCTCAGCGCTGTTGCTCCCGTAGAAGAGCCAGGTTTAAGCCCAACATCCACGTGGAGGCTCAGAAATGCCTGTCACCTCAGCTCAGGGGATCCAGGGCCCGATTCTGGCCTCCGCGGGCACTAGGTTCATGCATGATATAAACAGAAATGTAGGCCAAATGCCCATACACATTCATAAATAAAGCAAATGCGGGCTAGAGATGGCTCAGCAGCTAAAGAGCACTGAGTGCTCTTCCAGGGGACGCAGGTTCGATTCCCAGCAACCGCACAGTAGCTCAGAACTGCCTGTGACTCCAAGACCTGTCACCCCCACATAGACATACATACACGCAAAACAACCAATGCAGATAAAATAAAATAAATAATAAACTATTTTGTAAAAATAAATCTTAAAAACTAATAGTAAGGTAGAGAGCTGCTGAGGAGGACACCCAGTATTAACTTCTGGCCTTCGTGCCTTTAAAGATTAACTTCATCTGTATGCATGTGGAGGGTTGTCTGCACATGATGGAGCTGGATTTAGGGGTCCACAGCTCAGCGCTCCACCGCTGGGCTCCGTCCCCACCTGCGGGTCTCTGGATTGGTGACATTGGCGACCAGCTGCTGTTGTAAGGTCAGGAGTGTGTGCCGGTGTGGTTTGGTGCAGCAGATGGAAATGCTGTCAGTGGGTGCTCCTGCCCCCTTGTGGTGGCCATGGGTGGTGACTGTGCCCTTCATGCTCCTGGTTTACAAAGCCGGAGCTATCTGACACCGTTCCTGACGTGTGTCTGAAAAATAATGTGGGATGGGGGGAGCAAGGATTGGCACCAGTGGCCACAGAAACGGGTAAGTGCCTTGCACAGACAACACACACACACAGTCACACTCATGCCACACACACACAGCAATCAATGTCAGCTGACTTCATAATTACGGGGCTGAGCCCTGTTCCCACAAGGCTGTTTTCTTTCGGATTCTTACTTAACTTTGTATCCAACCTGGGAGGGCCAGTACTTTTTCTCAGGAGGAAGCTGGAGGAGGTTAAATCAAACATCTCCAAACTTGGCTTGTGTCTGAATCACCCAGGGAGCCTCAGGAACCAGCCAGGCTGCTCCCCTCCAGGGCTGGGATTTAACCCATCTGGGTAATCGATGTTTTCAAACCCCCGGGTGGGGGCATGTGCAGGCAGGCCCGGCAACAGCTGACCTCCCTCCTGGAGACCTGGGGCTGGAGTCCTCTGGGGCTTTCTGATGCCATGATAGTTTCTACTGCCCTGTGGCCAGGGTTTACCTTAAAAAGCCTTAAAGTCCTGAGTTCAGAACATGGGAGAGATTTGCCTAACCCACCTGCACCCCACCATCCACAGCAGATGTCACCCAGGCATTGTGGGTAAGGCATTTGCTTTGGTTTGTTTTTTCCTTTGTTGCTATTATGTTTGGTGTTTCTGAATCCAGTTTCCCTGTGTAGCCCAGGCTCACCAGGAGCTCATGGCTCTTAACCTCAGCCTCACAGAGACTAGAGATCCATGCAACATATGCGCCACCAGGATTGATTTCTGCTGCTTTGCCTTATTTCATTTTTTGAGACAGGGTCTCACTATGTAGTGCTGATTGGCCTTGAACTCACAGGTCCACTTGCCTCTGCCTCCAGTCTGCTGGGATTAAAGGCGTGTTCTCACACCTGACTGTTTCTACTGTTTAATCAGTGGTGTCTAAAACGCACCGCAGCCTGTCTGCAGAGGAGGGACAAGGCTGTGGCCAAGCACGTTCTCTGCCTGCATGCCTGTCTCTAGCACCACGGCCAGTCGACCCTAAAGCACATACAGCCTACATTCCGTTCCCAGAAAACCCTTTCATGTCTAGTGAATTAAAAATGTACTCATTCAGTACATTAAAGCTATTTGTTAGATTGTAAATAATTGTTTCTGGTATTATGAAATGACTGCAGGTGTGAGCCACCATGCCCATCTAATTATTATTGTGTAGGGTTGGTGCTTGCACCAAATACACATGGAGGTCAGAGATCAGCTCTGTGGAGTTGGTTCTCTCCTTCTGCCTTTCATGGGTTCTGTGGGGTGGAACTCACATCATCTGGTTTTTACAACAAGCACCTTTACCCACTGAGCCACCTTGCCAGCCCACAGTTTTTGTTTTTTGAGACAGGGTGTTATGTGGTATAGCCTGGCCCTGAGCTCCTGATACCCTTTGCCTAAGCCTCCCAAGTGCTAGGCAAGGGATATCTTTATTTCCTGTTCCTGCTATCTGAACTGAGGGTTACCCTGAAAAAGCCACACCTGTGTTAGAGAACCCCAAGGGCTGATTGACTTGACTGAACTTAGTTACTGTGGAGACTTGGGATTTTACAGGTACAAATTTTCTTGGTCAGCTTTAGGCCCCCTTTATAGCCACGCATTAGCCGGCTGTGTGTCTGCTCTGGCATCTTGTGACTACCAGGTAAAAGCTTTTGGCGTGCATCAACTTAACAGGCCTCTGGCATCTACCAGCCCAAAGGCTAAGGATGTCACTAGGTGGCACCTGAAACCTGTAACAGAGCTTTTTCCCACTCTGTGGTAGCCCTCCTGATGTTCCCACCCATGCATTCGAAGGCTGCTTTGATTCCTGACATTCTTCTGTTCTGGATATAAAAGGCTCTTGAGACAATCCGAAGGGATGATGGTGTTTGGGGTAGCCTGAATCTGTGTTCCTGGCCATGGTGGCTCATCTGAAACTCTCATTCACTTAGAGGCATAGCTGTGTGCCTTCTGTACATACATACATACATGCATGCATGCATGCATACATACATGCATGTACATTGTATACATACGTGTGTGTGTGTGTGTGTGTGTGTGTGTGTGTGTGTGTGTGTGTGGAGAGCCCGTGTGAGTACTTTAACCTCTTTAACCTCTGCTAGGTGTACAGGTGGACACTGGGGGCCTCACTGACCTCCTGCTCTCCTAACCCTGGTACAGGCAGCAAAGTGATGCAGAACGGCCTTCTCTTCAAAGAGCTGCTGCAGACGCCCAACTTCCGCATCACCGTGGTAGATGACGCAGACACCGTGGAGCTTTGTGGTGCCCTTAAGGTAAAGTTGGCCTTGGTGCTCCACCCAGGGGAGGGGGTGCTCAGGCCAGGCCAGCGCCAGCAGGCCACGGCGGGAGAGTGGCCTGTGCTGGTTGGTTGCTGGCTGGTTCTCTGTGTGTCCCTTGTTGTTCACCGTTGCGTGCCAGGCTGGCCAGCCCCCAGCCTGCCAGGGGCTCTGCCTTCTTCACCTCCCTTCCCACCACAGGAGGGCTGGGCTTGCAGCTGTGTCCTGCTCTGTCTGGTTTTATCTGGGTTCCGGGGGTTCAATTCTGGTTGTCAGGCTTGCATAGCCAACGTTTTCCCACTGAGTCATCTCGCCGGCCATGCTCTGGTCTCCTCAGGAGCGTCAGTGAAAAAGAGCAGGCCTCGTCCTAAGCATCCTGGTTTTCCTCTTTCCTGCATGAGGGGGCTTTACCTCATGACTTTTATTATAAGTATCAGCAAACTCTGATTTTGTAAACTGCTTTAGATTATTTGTGTGCATGCTTTGCTTGCATGTATGTGTGCACCACATGCACACTGATGCCCGGAGAGGTCAGAAGACAGTGTTGGACCTCACGCAGCTGGAGTTATGGGTGGCTGTGAGCTGTCATGTGGGTGCCGGGAACTGAACCCAGGTCCTGTGCTAGAGCAGCCTCTGCTCTAAGCACTGAGCTACCGTCTCTTTAGCCCCAAATTATAGGGGTTTTTCCTGAAAACTTATTTAAGATTTGATTCTCCTTTATGTGTGTGTCAGCTGAGTATGAGCACATGTGTACAGATGCTCACAGAAGTCAGGCGAAGGCACTGCATACCCCAGAGCTAGAGTTCCGTGTGGCCATGAGCCACCTGTCATGGGTGCTCTGGACCTTTGGAAGAGCAGCAAGTGCTCTTAACCACTGAGCCATCTCTCTGGTCCCCATCTTATTTTAGTGTGTGTGTATGTGCCTGCACTTTTGGCTATGTACCCCATGCGTACTGTGCTCAAGGAGGCCAGAAAAGGGCACTGGGTGCCTAGAACACTGGGTGCCTACAGGAGGTTCTGAGCTGCTCCGTGTGGGCTGGGAGTGGGCCCCAGCCCTCTGCAAAAAACAGCGAGTGCTCTTCACCCCGGCTGTCTCCCCAGCTCCAGCCCCTTGTTCTCAGAGGTGCCGGCCTGGCAGCCCTCGTGTTTGGCTTCTCTGGGTCTCATCATTTTCCCTACTCACCCAGATCTTATCTTGAATGGAAATTTGTTTCCTCTCAGTCCACTTTACTGGTTTCTCATTCTTTTTCACATGGAAGAGTTGTCTCCGGCTGACAAGAGGTTCTTTTTCAAAGAATAATTTATCTTTGTTCCCTAGAGTGAAAAGAAGCAGTTTCAATTGGCCAGTGACCAGGGATTGTCAGGAGACAAAAATCACAACAAATGTAATTACTTGGTCAGTTGGCCTCTAGCCCGAGTATGCAGAAGGCAGCTTGCATCTGCCGAGGACAGCTATGTCCTGTCAGTGGGGCAAATCTGAGGGTTCTGTAAAGTTAAAAACAAGGAAACAGAGCAACGGAGAAAACCCGATCCAGGTCGTTGAAATACTTGCTCAGCACTCAAAAGGGAAGGCCTGGGTTTGATCCCCAGCACCACCTGAACAAGACATGATGGAGGACATCTATAATTCATCACTGGGCAGGTGAAGGCAGGAGGATCGGGAGTTCGAGGTCATCCTTGGCTACAGAGGGAGCTGGAAGCCAGCCTCCCTTCCCCCTTGACTTACCAATGTAAATACCCTGTTTAATCCAAAACTGCTTCTGGGATTGGAGGAGATGGACTGCCAGGCGACTGGCATCCAACTGCCTATTTCCCGTGAGACTTGCCAAGGTGAGCGTGGAAGGAGAGCGCCTTCCCCTCCAACACTGTGTGGTCAGTCCCAAGTTTCCTGTAGAGACCCCGAGCCAGCTGGAGGCTTGGGCAGCTAGGCGGCAGGCATCTGTATTTCTGTGCGTAGGGACACTTCCAGTTACGTGCTGGCAGGCCTCCCTCCCCAGCCATCAAGGCACCGGCTTTGGTGGCTTTATTTTGGGTGAGATTTTTATGGCTTTTAAAGTCGTCTGTTAAACTAATGCCCACTCCACAGCGGGGCACATCATGAGGGCCTAATTGCTCAGCATTTGCCACAAGCTGCACGGAGCTGTTTTTAAGTGACTGGATATTTTGGGTGACCAAGGGGGAGGCGGTATGAGATCCCGCTCCGAAGAAAGGGTGCTGGGTGAGAGGCTTCTAGGCAGGGGGTTCGAGAGCTTGTTAGTGGGAGCTGCTGTGCTCCTGTAGGTCACCTGTGGCTGGATCTGTGCCTGCTGCAGGACAGAAGTGAGAGGCACTCGGAAGCAGAGGCGGGCCAGGGCCCTTGCTGTCCTTCCCCGAGGCTCCTTCATTTCTTGAGCCTGCATCAGGGCTGGAGATTTCAGAGTGACAAGTACAGACGTGTCACTGTTAGTTGAGTCAGGCCAACCCACAAGCATCCCAACCCACAAGCAGAGAGGTAAGAATGCAGAGTAAACCTGCCACCTGTGTGCCCTTTCTCTACCCCACCTCGGCCTCACAGTCCTGTGTGTGCTCCTCCCTCCTGGTGGCCACCCTTTGCCTGTGACAGAAGGGCCAAGGCCCAGCCTGGGTTATTTTCTGTGTTTGCGTGATTACCCACATCTTTGCGCACCATGTGTGCACAGTCAAGAAGGTGGTGCTGGAAAACTGAACTCGGGCGCTCTGAAGAGCGGCCAGTGCTCCTAACTGAGCCATCTCTCCAGCCCCCGCCTTGAACTTTGACCCCCCCCCCTGACTGCCCTGGGATTGCAGGTCTACAGGACCACACCTGGGTCATAATGGGGATGAAACACGGGGCTTTACACAGGCTGACAATCAGGTCTACGCGCCAGCCCCAGCTTTGTGGTTCCGTGGGAGGGAAAGGGTAGGGCTGAGCCCTGTCCAGCTGGCCTGAAGGGCCCTGGAAGAAATTGTCCCTCCTAGTGGAGGGCTGCTTCTGGGCCCTGAGGAAGGTTTTAACACACCTGTCTCCCAGAAACTATGGGATTTTTAGGCGCAGCTAGCTTGGAGCAGATCTGCATGAACGGGGAGAAAATGCTAACTTGAGCTGGACGGTCTGCAGCTGGCTTGCCATGCTTATTTCTTAGCTGGGTCAGGGTCCAGGTCCTGTTAGAAGAGAGGAGGTCTGTACAAGGCCCCTGTGGGAAAGTTAGTGACTCGAGGAAGCCTTGAACAGTCCGGACCCCACGGTCCTCCTGGGAAGGAATCACGGCTGTAGCCCCTCTGCCCTCTTGCTCATCTGCCTTTCCTGTGACTGCAGCGACTGGAAGACCAGGGCTACATCTTGAGGCCTGCTCACACTGCCCTGCTTAGCCAGTTGACAGAACTGCCAAATCTTCTCAGTTGAGTGGTCCAGCTCTTCCAGTGAGAGGCCCTGCCTGGATGCGGGGGCTCTCTGTGTCTTCTGGTCACTGGGCCTGCGGGCATGGGCTGTCTCCTGGCAACCGGCTTACTGTGTACCTGGCTTCCTCACTTCCTCACAGTCCTTCACTGTGTCTGATAAAGGGGCCGCCATGTGAGAATCTGTAGGGCACGGGTTTATATTCTTTTTAGTGTTTGCAACAGGGCCTCTTAATCGCTAGGCAAGCACTCTCACACTGATGAGTTTAGCTGTTGCGATTGGTGGTGTCCTCCCAACCTGACTCCCTCTGCCTCTGAGAAGCCATGGAGGATGTCTCTATGACACAAGATGGCAGGGGTGTCAGGAAGCCCCCCAGCCTCAGAGGAAGGAGGACAAGTGTGCTAGGCCCTGGAATAAGTGACCCACCGGGCGCTCAGCATATCGGGGTGAGTCGCTTCCCTCTCTCAGCCAGGGGACAGGAGTGTAAGCCCAGCACACAGAGTCATGGCAGCAGGGAACCTGGTGTGGCCCCACCTTCACCTGCAGCAGGAAGGAGCCTGCCCCTGCCCTCAGTTCAGTCACAGATACTTCCTGCGATTGGTTTATCATGTCATCATCCAGAACAAGTGACAGAGACACAGTCCAGGAGACTGCAGAGAGGTTCAAAATTCCAGTCATTTAGCCAACAATTGCCACTAAGCCTCCGGTCGCCGATGCGGCAGCTGTAAGGGAAGCGCTGGCCCACTCAGCCAAGCTGGTCTTCGCCCAGGCTTAGTGACCACGGGGGCTGCTGCATTGGGTGGAACAGATGTGAAATTTATCAGGGTGGCTCAGCTTAGCGCCCTGAGCATGGGTCTGACCTTGGCCTTCCCAGGCTCTTTAGTCAAGTTCCCTGACACAGGGCCCACCTGTAAGCCAGATGTGGCACCTTGCCTTTGGGGAGCCCACTGTTCAGGCGGCATCCTTTGAGGGCAAGTCCATCAGAAGCTAGCCTCCAGAAGAATCCGAAAGAAGGGGATGTTCGTCTTCACACACAGTTTATTGTCCCTAGTATACGCCCGGCAAGCATTTTCTGCAAGGACTGGATAGAGAGTGCTTTAGGTCTCTGGCCCACAAAGACTATGTCAGGTCATCACATCTGCCATCAGTAGGTGGGGTGGACAGGCTCCCATAGAGTATGACTGACAAACATAGGCCTAGGTTGCTATCCTCTGGAAGGAGGGAGCGTCTCATATGATTTGCCTGTGCATAGTAGAGCAGATACAATGCAGTGCAAAGAGTAAGTTCCCCATGAATATTCATGGAGATATTTAAATGAAATAAATGGCTGAAACTGTGGTTGTATGTATTCTTGCCTCATAACCCAGCAAGCCAGCTCCTAGAACATACCCAAGAGAACTGCCCACAGGCGGTCACCAACAGTGTCAGATGCTCACGGTGATCTATTAGCTCCCGTATAGTATTCCAATTTGCCCATTTTCCTGTCAGCATGCACTGGGTAGATTTCAGTTTGGGGGCTTTTTGAAAGATGTGGATTCTATGGATCAAACCCAGATCCTTGTGTCTGCTTGCAAACAAGCAGGGTGGTGTTGGTGGGGGTGGCATAGGGGTGATGGGTGGCATGGAAGGCGGTGCTGGTGCTTATTTGAGACTGCGTATGTAGCTCTGTCTGGCCTGGAACTCAGTGTGCGGACCAGGCTGGCCTCTGCCTCCTGGATTCTGGAATTAAAGGGGCGCCAAGCCCAGCAGAGCACTCAGTTTTGATTAAAAACAACTTAAAAGACAAACCAGTTTGTCCAGAGAGAATGCACTCAGCCTGCTGTCAGCTGCTCTGGCTCCCTGGCTAATCTCCACACTCACCCCCATCCCATGCTGGCCCACGCCCTGCTCCAGGGCTGTGTGTGCTCTGGTGTCAGGGCCCCCGCTTTGTGCTCTCTGCAGAACATCGTTGCTGTGGGAGCCGGCTTCTGCGACGGCCTCCGCTGCGGGGACAACACCAAGGCGGCTGTCATCCGCCTCGGCCTCATGGAGATGATCGCTTTCGCCAAGATTTTCTGTAAGGGCCAGGTGTCCACGGCCACCTTCCTGGAGAGCTGCGGGGTAGCGGACCTCATCACCACCTGCTACGGAGGGCGGAACCGCAAGGTGGCGGAGGCCTTTGCCAGGACTGGGAAGGTACCCGGAACCCCGCCCTTTCCAGCTGAGACTGAGACTTTCCACAGCCTGGGGGAATGAGGCCTGTCCCCACAGAGATTTCCTGTTCCTCTGACTGTGCTCAGCTGACTGCTCTGGCCCTAAGATGCCCCATCTTTTCTTTCTTTTAATTTTAAGTTAGCATATGAGTTCTGTGACGGCATTTTCATAACATTTAATTTAGGATGATCCTCCCCTAGTCCCAGCTGTCCTCTCCCCACCCTGATTGTGCCCGTCTACTGCCGGCTTCCCTCTATTTTCATATCACATCTCCCTCTCCCCCCTTTCTAGTCTCCGGCCTCTGCCCGCCCCACTCCAACATACACGCACAGATATTAAAAACTAGGCACTAGGAGGCTGGGGAGATGGAGACGGCTCAGCCACACAAACACGGGGACCGCAGATTGGACTGCCAGCACCCACATAAAAAGCTGGGTACAGCCACATCAACCTGTGATGTCAGCACTGGGGAGACTGGAGGGCTCCCTGCGGCTTCCTGGTCAGCCAGGCCAGCTAAGTTAGTGAGCTCCAGGTTCACAGAGGACAGTGACGGAGGAACACACCCGACATCAACCTCTGGCCTCTCCATGCGTGCAAGCACATACATGTATGCACACACACACACAGTTAGGAGGTAAGAGCCTCCTGTGACAGCTCATGTGCTATTTGTCTTTCTGAGCCCGGGGGACTCACATAACGAGACCCTTTCCAGTTCCGTTTGTCCACAGATTTCACGGTTTCATCTTTCCTTACACACTGCCCGACCCTTCCCTTGACCGGAGACGTCTTGGCTGCCCCCCCCCCCCGCTCTCGAAGGGAGCAGTTCTCAAGCGGCTGCTTTCTTCGTCCCCAGACCATTGAAGAGCTGGAGAAGGAGCTGCTGAACGGGCAGAAGCTCCAGGGCCCGCAGACCTCTGCCGAGGTGTACCGCATCCTCCATCAGAAGGGGCTGCTTGGCAAGTGAGTCCCCGGTGGTCTGGGTCACCTCGGTCGCGGCAGGCCGAGGAGGGAGGCTGGCTGGCCGCTGGGCTTGGGGCCTGGCCAGATCTGCTTAGGGTCTATAAGTGATGGGGACATCTCTGGTGGGAAATCTCAGTGGACACAAAAGCAATTTCAGTTTCGTTGAGAAGAGCTTAATTCTAGAGATAAAGCACGGTGTAGAGTATGAAATTTTAGTCAAGCATGCCCAACCCTTTCACACTGGGACATGACAGTGTCATCTCCAAGGCTCACATTCGAGAACCCTGCAGCTGAGTAATGAAAATGTTTGCACAACGAGTGTCTTAATATTTTAAGTCAATTTATAATTTCCTGTGTTGGGCTACATTCATAGCCGTGCCAAGGTGCTGTATGCACACTTGCCGGGTTCCTTTGTTTTACAGGGAGTCACCTTTGGGGTTGGTTTGCTTTTGAAACAGTGTCTTACAACATAGCCGTGTTGGCCTGGCGCTTACAGAGACTCGCCTGCTTCTCCCTCCCAGCTGCTAGGATTTA
Source organism: Rhombomys opimus (assembly GCA_010120015.1). Classification (NCBI taxonomy): domain Eukaryota; kingdom Metazoa; phylum Chordata; class Mammalia; order Rodentia; family Muridae; genus Rhombomys; species Rhombomys opimus. The sequence continues at coordinate 7,328,542 of REGO01000009.1, forward strand.
AAGTGTGTGCTGCCACACCTGGCTACTTTTGGTTCTTATGAAGGGATAATAAACATGAGCTGGGTGTGGTGGTTCGTGCCTAAAATTCCAGCATTGGGGAAACTGAGGCAGGAGGATTGCTTCAAGTTTGGGGCTAGCTTAGGTACAAAGAGAGTTCGAAGTCAGCCTTAGCTATACACACCATGTATTTTGAAAAGTGCAGGGGGAGAGAGATGGGCATGGTGGGGCTTGCCTGTCACCTTAGCACTGAGAAGACTGAGGCAGGAGGATCAGGAATCCACTGCCAGCATCTGAAGCTGGCCTAAGAGGAGAGAACAGTCTCTTTGGCTTGTAGTTTCCTGACCCTGCACTTTGGGCCTGTGACGTCACAGTCCACCACTGCGGGCACAGCACATCCCCACAGCACATGGCAGAGGAGGTGTTTGTGGTGGCCAGAGTCAGGAAGCTTCCCAGCGCCCCACTCAAGAAACCCGACCCCTAGAGGCCTCGCTTCTTCCCCTCAGCTCCTATATCCTCGGGGTTCCAGCACCTCCCAACAGTGCTGAAAAGTAAGGATTGATCACTCAAAGCACGGAGGGGTGCACTCAAGCCCCAGACCACAGTGGCATGTACCCTTGGCCATCCCCTAGTTCTAGGCAGGGCAGACCTAGCTGCCAGAGACTGGAGAGGGCAGACGGCTGCCGTGGCTCTGCCAGCGGTGCCTGCTCTAGCACATGCTTTTCCTCCACTCAGGAAGTCGCAGGCAGGTGGCATGAGGCCCTTCAGCACACAAAAAGTGAAGCAGGTGTGGCAGCTCATACCCTCAGTGCCAGCATTCAGGGAGGCAGAAGCAGGAACCTCTGAGTGGGAGGCCATCTTGCTGTGCACAGTGACTTTCAGACTGGCCACGGCTAGTGAGGCCCAGCCTTAATAAATGAGCCAACTGAAGAGTGGGAGGTTCCCGCAGGAAGTCGAATAGCCGGGCGATGGCTGCGCTGGGTGTTGGGATCCTAGGGCAGCTCTAAACCTTTCTCAGGATGAGCTTTTAAGTGCAAAAACCAGATCCTAGGGTGACACACCTCAGTTATCAAGAACAGTTAGCCAGAGAGGCAGCTGCAGAAGCTAGAAAGCAAGGTTAGTACATCTGGGGACTTTCCTAGAATTATGGACCTTGAAGGATTGGGCTGTTCTTGTTTCGAAGGTTATGCTGCCTACCTCCTGGGTTGTAAGGCCTGAATGGTACTTCTATAATGGCATCAGTCGTGCTAAGGTCTGGGGGCCTGTTACAACATACACACACAAACCCACTCTAAGGTGTTCCTCCCGCTTCCCCCACCTCCAGGTTTCCTCTCTTCACAGCCGTGTATCAGATCTGCTATGAGGGCAAGCCTGTCGCACAGATGCTGTCCTGCCTGCAGAGCCACCCAGAGCACCTCTGAAGGCAGTCACGCAGCCACCAGGAGCAGCTCCGCCTCGCCTGTTGCAGGACTAGCCAGAAAACCAGGGCGTGGGCGTGGCAGCAAGACCCCTGCTGGGCTGCGCTCCAATCCTGAACACAGATCCTTACAGCTTGATTTCTGTGCCAGGAGAACTGCAGCACATCACTGGCTAAGACATGCTGGGTAACAGCTAAACACGCACATGTGAGCGTGTGTGTGTGTGTGTGTGTGTGTGTGTGTGTGTGTGTGTGTGTGTATGTGTGTGCGCACTTTTCTCATTCTGCGGGTGTTTCTCTGAACCCCAATCAGGTGTCTATTTTAATGATCACATTTTAAATTTCCCCTCCAGGGCAGCTTTCGAGATAAGAACTCACTCAGCTAAATTTTATGGGTGTGACTTGTTTAAATGCGAGCAAAGGGAAAAATTAATTTTTCCTTCCGAAATAGTTATCCAGCATTAAGAAGGTATATGAAAGGTGTGTGTCTGAAGACCACCACAGTTCACTTTTAAATAGCATCTCAGAGCCAGCAGGACGAGCTCTGTGGAATGTGGGCGAATCACTAAATAATCAGGTGTTTTAATTAGATAATTCACTTACACATTTCTTCTTGTTAAAGATACACGTTTCTGGCCTCTGGCCTCTTATTGGCTGCTGGAATGGGCTTTTCCACAGACCCAGCGATGTCAGAGGAAGGGGACATCCCTGCAGTGGCTGGCATTTCCTTCTGGGGACACATTGTCTTGCCCTTTGCTGGGTGGGACTTTTTTTTGCAGCTGTGTCTCTTCAAGCTCATGCAACCTTGAAAGGGGCCACGACACTCCTCATGTCAGAAGCCACAGCTATACCTGGTCACCCAGAGACATGGATGGGACCTGCTAAGATCCCCAGGCCTCTCTGACTGTTAGCTGTTTGTAGGAATGGTGTGTGCAGCTTTTCCTGAGGCCACACGAGGGCTTCCTGCCTTGGAGATGTGTGTGGCAGAGTCTCCAGTCCAAGTAGTGTCCCCAGTCCAGCAGGGTCATTGAACTCTTAAGAAAGCCAGCTCCTAAGCCTCAAGAAAGGCCCCTGTGTTTCAATATGCCTTCCATCCATTTCTGATGCTCACTACAACCTGAGAGGCACTGCATTAGCAAAGCCTTCATTGAACAATGTTTATAGGAGATAAGTGTCCTGTGGCCTTCTGGCTATGCCAGGCGGACCCCGGCATGGCCAGGTGAGTTTGGGAAAGGTCGCCTCTTCAGATTTTCCTAGAAGGGGTAGCCTGTATGTTTGGAACCTCACTAGAACCTGTTAACAAGTCCCAAATACATTTTTTTTACTAGAATATTAGCCAAAATTTCTAGAGAACCCTGCTTTAGAGTGAGGAGGTGACCCTCACTCTCAATAGGCAATCAGGATGCCTAACTACCTGGGAGAGTCTGTCTATGTAGCCTGGGCTGGCCTTAAACTTGTCACCTTCTTGCCTTTTGTCTCCTGAGTAGCTAGGACTGCCACAGCCAGCTGGTATTTTGCAGTTTCTGAACTTTCTGAATCCTTGAAACTCTCAGGTGACGGGGTTGAGAACAGACAAGTAGATGCCATTGTCACTGAAACGCACACTATATGGAGTAAGTGCTTGGGAACCTAGAGTTAGAATGGAAATGGTCTCTTTATTTAAAAATTAGGCATCCCGTGAGTGTGGAAAGAACGTATGAATGTGATGCAATCATTGCTTTTAGCTTGCGAGATTTCGCACTTCTTCCACATCATGGGTTCGGTATACACCACCCCCCCACTCTACACCCCTAATATCAGTGAAAATGATTGTAAAATAATTTTTTACGGGAATTTTTTAAACTATCTAAAAAGACTTTAGGACATTGTAAAGTCTCATACCTAAAAGCCTACGGAAGCGCACAGCAGGAAATTTCAGTTTTGTAATGATGTCTGCCAATCAATTTTTTTTCTTGTCTCCTGATAAGTCTTTTTTAAAGCTTGTACATATGTAACAAAGAGTTACTTTTTAAGATATCCAAAGGGCTGTAAGCTACTGTGTGTCTACAAAGTAGGACAATGAGGAACTGTTAACATCTTGTGTTCTGCATCCTCATTTATGTTCATCCTCTCTCGGAACTTGTAGTTCCGGGTCCCTCGTTCCATCTCCCATGAATGCCCCTACTGGCTGATGTCCCCGGGGTCAGCTGATGTGCTTATCATGCTCCACACTTGATGGAAACAGGTAACTTCCATAAGTTTGTGCTCTCATAGCCAGAGGCATCACTCTGTGAGTTATCCATTGTTGTGACCACTTGCTGATTGAGGTTTCTTCTGAGCTGTGGCAACAGAACCAGAGACACCTAGCCTAGAAACTCCATCTGTGAATGTAAAACTAGACTCTTGCCTTGCTACTCTCTTCCCCACCATAGTTTGGGACAAATCTCTGTCTGGAATCCACCCCTGGGGCTGAGCTGAGTCTGCCTTCTGGTGTCTTAACCACTGGCCTAGGAGGCTGCTGTGGTAAGATAGCAGCGTCCAAACAATTGTTTCTCTGCCACTTCTGGTTGGCTGGCCTCTTACTTCCATATGTACTGTATCTGTTTATGGACTGTAGGTGGATGTGTAATTTACAGGTTGATTTAATAAACACAACCTCTCAAACCTGTGCCATGGCCCATTTTTCTTTCCCTATCTTGTTTTAATAAATTATTTTATTATTGTATTTTGTGTGTATGAGTGTTTTGCTTGTGTGTGTGTGTGTGTGTGTGTGTGTGTGTGTGTGTGTACCAGCAGCATGCCCACAGAGGCCAGAAGAGGGTGCTGCATCCCCTCTAGCTGGTTGGGAGCTGTCCTGTGAGTACAGAAATCAAGCCTTGGCCCTCTGGAGGATCAGCCAGTGCTGAGCCATCTCTCTGACCTCTCTTTGGTTTTATGACACAGTTTCATGTAGCTCAGGCTAGTCTCAAACTTGCTACATAGCTGAAGGTGTTCTCAATTGCTGGTCTCCAGTCTCTACCGCCCATGAGCTAGGATTACAAACTTTCACCACCATGCCTGGCTGTTTTTGTGTGTGAGTATGTGTGTGTGTGTGTGTGTGTGTACCCACATGTGTACTTGCACACACATGTGACACAATGAATGTGGAATTAAGAGGCCAACTTGTAGAAGCAGCTTTCCTTCCATCCTGTGCTCTAAGGCGTGAACTTTAATGCACTTTAAGCCATAACCCCCATCTCCATAACCCCCTATTTTCCTCCCCCCCCCCCGCATATATGTATGGATAGATAAAGAGGTAGGTAGATAGATTTAGTTATAGGGTTTTTTTAAGATTTATTTATTATATATACAATGTTGTGTTTTGCATGTACACCTGCACACCAGAAGAGGGCACCAGATTTCCTTATAGATGGTTGGGAGCCACCATGTGGTTGCTAGGAACTGAACTCAGGACCTCTGGAAGAGCAACCAGTGCTTTAACCTCTGAGCCATCTCTCCAGCCCGAATAGTTTTACATATGGCAGTCTCCTTTTAAAAATCCGAATTTGTTGCATTTCTAAAAATTAAAGACACTTTTTAAGAGAAATACTTCAGCCAAACACAGTGGCTTATTCCTGTAACCCCCACACTCAGGAGGCTGAGGTCAGCCTGGGCGTCAGTCCTCTCCTTCCGCTGTATGAGTTTTCGGAATCATACTTGAGTCTCCCCATCCCTCAGGATTTATTCCTCCCAGGCTTGGATCCAGCCCCACATGTGGGTGTGTTAGTTCATTGATTCGATAGCCAGTCACAGCTTGAGAACAGCAATTTGCAAGGGTTATCAAACACACACACACACACACACACACACCGGCCATTGCCTGACTGGCTTCAAAGATGAAGTGACCCCTGAACCCTTTTACTGTAGCATAAAAGTGTGATGGTTTATACTAATCCACTCTAGGATCTAGACTCACCTGATGGGGAGACAAATCTATGGAGACATCAGCAGCTGAACACCTGCTGTCCTTACAGCGTAGTTCCCATGTCAGGCAGCTCACAACTACCCGTGACTCCAACCCCCTCTTCTGGACTCCAAGAGCACCTGCACCCAAGTGCACATAACCCCCCCCCCCATACACACACAAATACATGTGAATGATTAAATAATAAACTGTTAGCAAATATTTCAGGACATATCTGTGAGGGATGTCTAGCCTGGGCTAAGAACGGTGGGGAGACTGGCCCTGGGGGAGGGCAGCAGCATTCCATGAGCTGGGGGCTTGGACTGACGAGAGGGGGTCCGCTGAGCCCCAGCATGTACTGCATCTTCCCGCTTCCTGTGGATGTGACGAGACCAGCCGCCTACAGCGGGCCTTCCCTGCCTTGAAGAACTGCATCTGCTTGGACTATAAACGGAGATAAACTTTTTCTCCCCAAAGTTGCTTTTTGTGGAATCAGAAAGGTGAATAATTCGGGGAGACAGCTGAACGGGGGAGGAAGAAGTGTTGCAAGGAAAGGGAACAAAGAGCAGCAAGGCTCGCAAGGGTCCAGGAGGCGAGGCATGAAGGAGGGACATTGGTGAGTGATTGATGGGGGACACTGGTGTGAGGGGAATCCTCTCCCTAACGTTGTTGACTTTCATGACAAGGTCGCACCTACCTCAAGCCCCCACCCTTCCCAGAGCTGGCTGCCACATCCCACCTCTCCTCCAGCAGGTGGGCGGGTCTCTTCAAGGGCCATTTTGTTACTTCTTTTGTTTGCACTTGTCCCCCTCGCAGAAGAGTGGATCTCCCTGAACAGAGCTCTGCCCACCATTCACCGTGTCACTTGCATCTACCCAGAGGTGACATCCAAAGGCATGCCACTCCAGCCCAGAAAGAGGCATGATGACAGTGAAACGGGTTTTTGTTTTGACCTTTTCTATGGCTGTTCTTTTGAGACAGGGTTTCTCTGTCTAGCCTTGGCTGTCCTGGACTCACTTTTGTAGACCAGGCTGGCCTCGAATTTACGGAGATCTGCCTGCCTCTGCCTCCCTGAGTGCTGGGATTACAGGCGTGCGCCACCACAACCAGCTAAAGATTGACTGATTTTGTAAGAGTGCCCTGTCTGCATGTACATCGGCACGCCAGAAGAGGCTCTCAGATCCCATTACAGACAATTGTGAGTCACCATGTGGTTGCCAGGAATTGAACTCAGGACCTCAGGCTGCTCTTCCAGTGCTCTTAACCACTGAGCCATCTCTCCAGCCTTCATTTGTATGGGTTGTTTTGTTTTGTTTTTTGAGACAGGCTGTTCTGGAACTCACTCTGTAGACCAGGCTGGCCAGCAAAACAACAGGTTTCTATCAGGACCCCAGTTCTTCATCCTTCCATGATCTATGCCTTTACATAAGACTTTATGGAATCTCCCCAGGCTTGGTGGCACACCCCTTTAGTCCCAGCATTTAAGAGGCAGAGGCAGGCGAATCTCCATGAGTTCAAGGCTAGCCTGGTCTACAAAGTCAGTTCCAGGACAGCCAGGGCTGTTATACAGAGAAACCCTGTCTTGAAAACAACAGAGACTTTACAGAATCTCTTTTCCAGCCATGCTGGTCTATATTTGGCCTTGTGACTGGCTCAGCCAATACAGAAGGACAGAAGTGATACAGGCCAGGAATGAGCAACAATTACCATATATTATGGAGGCTCACCCTCCCTCTCTCCCTCCCTCCTCTCTCACATAAGGTCTCATGAAGCCCAGGCTGGCCTCAAACTATGCACAGCCGTATAGCTGAGGCTGGTCTTATACTTCTGAGTCTCCTGCCTCTACATCTCAAGTGCTGAGATTATGGGTGTCCACCCCGCACCTAGATCCGCGCTGCTGGAATGCGACCTAGGGCTTTGTGCACGTTAAGCAAGTACTCCACCAACCCCGTCCTTTACTCTCTCAATGTGTCACTTCTAGGAGACAAAATATGGCCCATATCTCAAGTGTTTTTTAATGCATGTAACAGTCTGCTTATATAAAAAAGAAAAAAATAGTCTGCTTATTTATTTGACAGTCCTGGAGGCTGAAACCATGGCCTTGTGCATTCCAGGCAAATGATTTACCAACTGAGCTACATCCTCAGTCCAAGCTCAGTTTCTCTGCTATCTAATTTTCCATTTTACCAATAAACTCCAATAATTCATTATTCTATTGTTGGTATAATGTTCTCGTGGAAAGTATACAATTTACCTTTGTTCATCCAAATGCTGATTTCTCTACCCCACTATCTGGTTTCAATCTGGACACTGCATTGTTCTAGGCATCACCTGTCTCAAGTTTGTGTAAATATGCTACCATCTGTTCTCTGTATTTTCAAATAAACAACCAGCCAGTGCTGTGCAATGGAGAGAACAGGGTGGGACATCTTGTTCCAGAGGGGAGGAGAAAGAAGCGAGTGGGAGTCAGAGAGCAGAGAGTGGCAGGATAGGACTTAGAACCAAGAGGAGAGATGAACCAGACATAAGCTATAACTAAAAACAAGTATAATGTTGGAAATTCTGAATGGGAGGAAACTATGCCAGCTTGGAGGTTTAGGGTGGAGTAATTATTGCCCAGCATTGTGCTCTAGGTTAAGTAAACCGGTCTCTGTGTGGTGAGTTAGGTATACAGCTGGTTTAAGAATGACCGCTGATTAACTAAACTATAAATCCATAATAAATATTAATACCCACAACACTCTATTGTTGAGATTTAAATGTCTATTGTCTTGCATTGATATACATGCCTTTAATCCCAGCACTCAGGAGACAGAGGCAGGCAGATCTCTGTGAGCCTGGTCTACAGAGCAAGTTCCAGGACAGCCAGGGCTATTACACAGAGAAACCCTGTCTCGAAAAAACCAAAAGCAAGCAAATAAACAAAGAGAATATCTAGTCTTTGTGTGTTAAGTCACTGGGTCTGGAATTTGTTCATCAAAACTAACTATCCAAGCAGGATGTGGTGCATTCCTGTAATCTCAGCATTCAGGAAACTGAGGCAGGAGGAGCAAATCTGAGGACAGCCAAGGCTACAGAGACAAATACTGTCTCACAAAGCACAAGCTGGCAGAGTGCTTGCTTGGCATGCATGGTGCCCTGGATTTAATCCTCAGAACCAACACACACAGCAGGCATGGTGGGACACCGTATCCCATCAAGAGAGACAGAAATTCAAGGTCAAGGTAGGTAAGGGCACGATGACCTGAGAGCCCACCTACTCCTCAAGGTTGTCCTCTGACCTCCATCAACATGCACACAATTTACAAATAAAAGTTTGGTATGTGGCAAGTTCAGGGCCAGCCTGGGCTGTGACTCTGTCTCAAAACATAATGGCTCTGGGAGAAGAGGCTGCACGTCCTTTGGTAAGAAACCAGAGCATGATGGGCACTTTCGGCCTCCCACCCTGACCTCTTCCGGTAAAGGGTGCTGCAACTTCTGTTGACAAAGGGTGCCTGTGTTCCCAAGAAAATCCAGCTGGGGCCCTGCGAGGGCAGCTTGACAAAGAGTGCCAGGTAATTTTTGTTGCTGTGGCTGTTCATTTTCAGGATCTAGCTCCCAAGTGTGCTCTGTGGGGCACCGGCTACTACAGTCAGCAGTGTTTACTCAAAATAACTTCCTTGCTCCTGCCAACGGATCGCACACGCTAGGAGCACATCTTAGCTAGACACCCCAGTTTGTTTCTTTAAATAAACCCCAGACTGATCTTATCTCCACTCAGGAAAGGATTGCAGCCACAGGCTGTCTGTCAACCTATTCCCCTCCCTTCTGTCTGTTGCCAGAATTTTCTCTAGGGTTGGAAGTAAGGCTGGGGTATGTGTGTTCCTCTTCCCGAGGAACCCCTGAGTTTCTCAGGCTCGCTTTCAGAACAGTGGGTGATGGCTGTATGCAGGAACTCGGATGGCCCTAAGGCGGCCTTGCTGGGAGGCCTGCCCACCCCCCACCCCCGTGGTGGTGCATATGGAGCCCCTTTCCCCAATTCTTCCCAGCCTACATACTTTAGGCCCTCCCTGAGACCCTGAGGCCACGTGCACTGAGGGCAGCATTACACACAACTATCCGGGGTGCCATGACCCTCTCACTTTCTTACCTGAGTGACAGAAATCCAACAAAGCCAGCTGTGATGATGTTTTGCAGCCAGGCAGAGCTGAACTCTGAAGATGCCAGCTGGCTCAGCGTGGAGGCTGGCGTTGTGTAGAACCACCTCTCTGGATGTTTGTGTCCTTTATCATCTATGTGTATGAGTGGTTTGCCTATACATAGTATCTGCATGTCATACACATGCCTGGGACCCTTGGAATCCAGAAAAGGCCATCACATCCCTATAACTGGAGTAACAGGTGGTTGTAAGCTGCTGGGAACTGAACCTGGATCCTCTGGAAGAGCAGCCAGTGCTCTTAACCACTGAGCCATCTCTCCGGCATCTGGAGATTTTCTTTCACCACGCACTAGCTACCTGGTGTGTGTGTGTGTGTGTGTGTGTGTGTGTGTGTGTGTGTGTATCCTCTGACCTGTCATTGGAGTCTTACAGCAATAGCTATAGTAACTACCTCATAGACAGGAGCACCTCCCTTTCCTGAGGAGCTGCCTTGTCCCCTCATCACTTAGAAACCTGCTCTCCATCTGTCAAGGATGAGGTCAGAGCATGGCCTAGCACCAGGTTGAAGGTGGTTTTCAGATTTAGAGGAATGTGGAAGGCAAATGTCATGTGTGATGCTTAGTCTCGAGTCTCAACTTGTTCAGAATCACTTGGAAGGTGGGCCTCTAAGGTTCCCTCTTGCTCATGTTGGGGTGACCCCAAACTACAAAATTATTTTTGTAATTTTTTGCTACTGTTATGAATTGTAATGTAAGTATCTGTGTTTTCAGATTATCTTAGGTGACCCTGTGAAGGGAATCATGACCCACAGAAGGACAGAGGGGACTGATGAGGGAAGAGAGGCAAGTCAAGGAAGGACAGGGAATGGTGGGGGTGATGTGCTCAGCAGACAAGTGTGTATAAATGAAAGCTTAAAAAATAAAGACAACCCTCAAAAGACAAAGAAAAAGAGGCGCACAGAGGAACCCAGCTTTGTGCTGATCTGTGAACGTGTGTTTAGGAGACACCAACTTTGATATAGTCAGTAACAAGTGCACATACACACAAAATAGAAGAAATAAATGCTTTGAAACGTTTAAAAATGTACCTGCCAGGTGTGGTGGCAGAGGCAGGAGGATCACTGGGAATTGAGGCCAACCTGGCCTACATGGTATGATCTGGGCCTGCCAATGCTACATACTGAGACCCTGCTTCAAAAAACTTGCATTTAATTTTAAAATATGTATGCAGGGGCTGGAGAGATGGCTCACTGGCTAAAACCACTGGCTGCTCTTCCAGAACACCTGGGTTTCATTCCCAGGATGGTTCAC
>REGO01000009.1:7346414-7404592 GCA_010120015.1 Rhombomys opimus
AGGATGGCAGAGAACAACTCCCCAGGACCCTCCTTGGGTCTTCCTTCCCCTCCAGTACTGGGGTTCAGGTAGGTGCAGCCTTGCCTACCTTTTTACATGGTGCTGAGTCATCTCCCCAGGGCCTCTTTGTTTTCTTTTGAGACATGGTCTCTCCTCAGCCCTGGCTAGGTAGATGTGTAGACCAGGCTGGCCTCAAACTCAGAAATCCTTCTGTCTCTGCCTCCCAAATACTGGGATTTAAGCCAAGTGCCACAACACCTAGATTTTTTTTTTTTAATGGTTTTTAATTCTGAGACGGAGTTTCTCTGTGTGGCCCTGACTGAACTAGAACTCTCTGTAGTCCAGGCTAGTCTCAAACTCAGGCATCATGGCTGCTCCCAGGCTCTCTTTCACATAGGACGCGGCAATCGCTGTTCTTCACCATTGTGCTCACGCATCCAGGAATGTTTCTCTCAGGCACATGTGTAGTGGAGAGTGCAGGACTGCCAGATACACACTTGATTTCTCTTAGCATTTTCTTCTCTCCCCATCGCTTCCTGTTTTTCTTTCTTCTTTCTAATAACAGAAACAAACATGCCACCTAAAACAGACACTCCTGGAAGAGTTCACTTGATCTTGCCTGTCTGGTGCTGCATCTCAAACTTGACCTTGGCCTCTTGGTGGTTTGAATAAGAATGGCCCCACAGGCTCACATATTTGAAGACTTAGTCATCAGGGAGTGGCACTACTTGAAAAGGATTAGGAGGTGTGGCCCCATGGGAGGAGGGCTGTCAGTGGAGTTGGACTTTGAGGCTTCAGAACCCCAAGCCAGGCCCAGTGTCATCCCTTTCTGGGCCAGTGGCTCAGGATGGATCTTCAGCTACTGTTCCAAGGCCACCGTGTTGTGCCACCATGCTCTCTGCCATGATGATTGCGGACTAAACCTCTAAAGCTGCACGTAAGCCCCCAATTAAATACTTTTTAAAAATAAGAGTAACTGTGGTCATGATGTCTCCTCACGACAACAGAGCAGTGACTAAGACAGTCTCCCATCCGGCCCTGCACATCAGAACTGGTCTCTTAGAACACCTTTGTTGAGGACAGTTTTGTCCAAGATCCACGAGGTGATAATAGTTATAACCGTCAGAAAACAGCTGACCTTTGACCTCTAGGTGATTTTTCTCTTAGTAATGGCAACTGTCATGTCATGGGATAACAGTTAATTCCAGCCACCAGACTACTGTTACAGGGGCGCTCTGGGGTGCCATCGCCATCACCTGTGTTCTTCAAGATGGCTTTGCATCCAGAGTAGCATCCAGCCAGGATCAGCACCACTTTCCCAAGCTTCGTCGGCCACCAGCAGACACACAGCAGAAAACGTTCAGTATTTCCAGACTGCCTGCTCTTCACGCAGATGAACCAAATCTACTTCCCCGAGAGCCATGAGTGAGGGGCACAGACTTCCTGGGCGGCATAAAGAGCTTTCCATCCAAGCAACAAGATAAATGTTTGGAAGCCAGGCATGATGGTGCACTGCTTTAATCCCAGCACTAGGAGGGCAGAGGCAGGCAGATCTGATCTCTGTGAGTTTGAGGCCAGCCTGGTCTACAAAGTGAGTCCAAGACAGCCAGGGCTACACAGAGAAGCCCTGTCTCAGGATAGAGAGATGGATGGATGGATGGATGGATGGATGGATGGATGGATGGACAGACAGAATGTGAATCTGTTGGTAAACACGATGACAAGCAATATTTGGATTCAGAATTACCTGGCCAACCCAACTGCTACAAACATTCCGGCAGGAAGCACGGGCCAGTGAGCGTGCACACACATGCATGCTTCTTTTCATGCTGTAAATAACTTGCACATAGTTACAGGGGCACACACCTCAGCCCCACGGCACTAGCAAGACTGTTCTGTTCTGCCCCATTCTAGTGCCATGATGTCAGTTTATTCGGAGCTGGGGACCAAATCCAGGGCTTCTTACATTTTAGGCAAGCACTGCACCAGCTGCAGCCCTGCCCAGCAAGAACCATTTCCATTTACTTACTTCCCTGGACGCCAGCCCCACTAAAGGGCAGGCCTCTGGCATGTGTCTGAGGTCTGTTCTGTTAGCTGATGTCTGGAGCAGCAGCTGCCCCTGGTGGAGAAGAGATTCCTGCCCTTCAGGCCCCAGGAGCGCTGTGTCTGTGGCAGACAGCCTCGCTGTCTGTGGTTATCTGATCACAGTAGGATTTGTTTTCCTGTTGTTACCTGATTCTCTCAACGACACAAAACTAGAAATTCCTGACTATCCCAGGCCTGTAAAGTTACCAACAAAATGATTTGCAAGTCTTTGTTGAGCTTGAACAAACTTTTTTTACAAGTCTTTGTTGAGCTTGAACAAACTTTTTTTACAAGTCTTTGTTGAGCTTGAACAAACTTTTTTTCACAGTTAGACTTTTTTTTTGACATGACTGAAATCAAATGGTATATTCAAAAGACCTAATTTCCCTTCCTGAAGTGTGGGAGCTCTTCGGAAACTGGTATTTAATGTAACTGTAGTGAGACCAGTTCTGCTGAATGTGAAGAACCTTTGGGGAAGCCTAAAAATTGATTTGGACAATAGGAAATGATACTTTACAAAAGCAGATTTTTGTTAGTTTGTTTTGAGTCAGGGTCTCTCTATGCAGCTGGTCTAAAATTTGCTATGTAGAGCAGGCTGATCTTAAACTCACAGAGATTACCCTGCCTTGCCTCCCAAGGCATTTGATACCACGCCTCTCCAGAAAAGCAGGTCCTAAGACCAGGTGTGGTGGTACACACCTACAACCTTAGAACTTAGAAGAAGAAGCACACAGATCCTCGGGTCTCCCTGACCAGCCAGCCAAACTACTTGGTGAGCTCCGCAATGAGAGGACCTGTCATAACAAACAAAGTGGACACTGTCTGAGGAATGCAAGCCAAGGTTACCGCCAGCATATATGTGTGTGTGTGTGTATATATATATATGTTGCACATACATATGTATGTATATACATAACTATGTGTGTATGTGTATATATGCATATGTGTCTATATGCATGTATATATGTATGTGTGTATATATGTATGTCTATATGTATATATACTGTGTGTGTAGTGGGGTACATACCACAACATGCATATGGAGGTTTTACATATATACTTACACGTGTGTATATGTATAACTGTATGTGTATATGTATGTATATATGTATGTGTATATATATGTACATATACATATTGTGTATGTAGTGGGGTACATGCTACAACATTCATATAGAGGTTTTATAGATATACACACATACTATACGTGTGTGTATGTGTGTGTGTGTGTGTGTTTGTGTTCGAGTAGGTGGAGATGGGTAGGTCAAGTACATATGTGTAAGTCTTGCAGTTGTTTTGTTCCTTCTACCATGTGGGTCCAGAGGATTGAACTCTGGCTTGGGGGGGGGGGGTTGGAGGGGTGTTGTTTGTTGGTTTGGTTTGGTTTTGGGTTTTGGTGTTTTTTGTTTATTTTTGGTTTTCGAGATAAGGTTTCTCCATGTAGCCTTAGCTTTGTAGACTAGGCCAACCTTGAACTCACAGAGATCCACCTTCCTCTGCTTCCCTGAGTGCTGGGATTACAGTTGTGCGCCACCGTGCCCAGCTTTTCCAGCCTTCTTAAAAACATAGTACCGGGTTGGAGAGAAAGCACAGTAGCTAAGAGCCTGGCTGCACTTCTAGAGGACCCAGGTTCAATTCCTAGCACCACACAGTAGCTTTCAACCTTCTGTAATTCTAGTTCCAGGGGATCTGATCCTTTTCTGCCTCCCAGAAGCACCAAGCAGGCACTGGTGCAGAGGTGCATGCAAAACACACACACACATAAGGTAAACACATTTTTAAAAAGGGATAGACCCTATACATTGCTTTTTCTATAGTCACTCACCACACATCAACACACTCTTTCTTAAAGCTGACGGACACACCTCTTCCCATCCCTTCAACTTCACTCATCACCCAAGAGTCACCGCCATTCTACTGTCTACCTAAATGCAGGTCCAGCTACCTGTGGGCCAGCAGACTAGGGGAGGGCAGGACCTGAGTGTGATTAATGTGACAGTCAGCTCGGGCTAAATATGAAGGAAGATCTTAAAACAGCCAGAGGGCAGGACACCAGAAGGAACAGAATCGTGCTTCTTGGTCCGGTGCCCAGAAGGGCACATGGGTGAGAAGGAGGCAAGGCTGTGTCTCACGTGCACTCCTCATGGAATAGCTGTGCTGCGATGGAAGACGATGGCCACGTATGCCAGGATATTGTATCTCACAAGTGTTCCTGCAAACTTGACAGGAATTAGTATACCTCTGTTGACTGATAAATTTTATGTTCCCTAAAATAATTCTGTTGAGGACTTTCTCAGATACACAGAAATATTAGATAAAAAGCAAAAATGGTGTGCAACATTACCTATAAGACCACCACCCGAGAAAAATAAAAGTAGCAGGAAATATCTAAGCTCTGCATCATCAAGATGGCCGCTGAAAGCCTTCCTAGGGCACAGTCTCCATAAGGAAAGGGATCCTACTTACTGCTAAACCTGTTGGGTCTGTTGCTTGAAACAAATCCCTACCACTCCACCTCTGCTGGCCAGCTGAATTGTCCAGTTGGGTCTATAAAGTCATACAAGGTCTTCCTCCCTCAGGGAGCAGGCGGGAGCTCATTTATCAGGGCAGCAGAGGGGGTAGGAAGTGCAGGCAGCCCTCGGGAGCAATGTCTCCATGGCAGTCTGTTGACATGCCAGGGCCCTTGCCAGCTCAGTGGAGTCTCTCTGCTCATGTCTCAGTACTACCCCAAAGCTCTTCTTTATTTCGTTTCTTTTCTTTGTTTCATACGTGTATACTCAAGTGTGTGCACGTGTATGTGCGTGCACCTGTGTGTGTGGAAGCCAGAGGTCAGCCTTGGGCGTTGGTCCTCTTGTGTTTAGAGAAAGGGTTTCTCTCTGGCCTGGAAAGCCTCAAGCCGGCTAGGCATGCTGAGCAGCAGCTCCAGGGG
This sequence comes from Rhombomys opimus, assembly GCA_010120015.1. Taxonomy (NCBI): domain Eukaryota; kingdom Metazoa; phylum Chordata; class Mammalia; order Rodentia; family Muridae; genus Rhombomys; species Rhombomys opimus. The sequence continues at coordinate 7,351,429 of REGO01000009.1, forward strand.
CCTGTGTGACTCTGGCTTCCCAGTAGTTCTCAGGACCTATCAAGTCATCTGGCTTTGGTGGGGGTGTTCCTGGGGTCTTAGTGCTGAGAAGGCAAGCGACTGAGCTATCTCCTCACCCCCAATCTCTTCTTTAGGACCGAGTTTTTTCAAATCTCACCTCAGAAGCAGTTTTCTGGCCTTTGCTTAAAGTTCCCAGCTCCTGTGACATGGAGCAGGGAGACCTGTCCTTGCCCTACCAAACCTGCCAGAACTGCAGAGCCAGAGCACCCTAAGGAACAGCCATGCTGCAAGCCACCAAGTTCCAGGAGGCTCTGGATGTAGCAACGCCCACATCACGGAGTCCTGGCCTGGGCTCCCCTATGTTTGAAGGCGAAGAGCACTTTCTAAAAGTAACAGAACCTTGGAAAAGTATAGCTGAGTGTGGAGGTACATGCTTCTGTTCCTAGCACTTGGAAAGTGGAGGCAGGAGCATTAGGACTTCAAGGCCAGCCTCTACCAAGGAGAAAGTTTGAGTCTAAACAGGTTTACATGAGACCTTATTAAATCAAAAGGAGAAGGGAGGGAAAGGAAGGAAGGTACAGAGGAAGAGAGGAAGGGAGAGAGGGAAGGAGGGAAGGAAGGGAGGGAGGGAGGGAGAGAGGAAGGGAAGGAGGGAGGGAGGAAAGAAGAAGGCAGGCAACAGCCCCTTCTGTCTCTCATCGGTGGATTTCTGTCACTTGCCATCAGTTCACACTGCCAGTCACTGTATTAGTCAGGGTTCTCTAGGGGAACAGAACTGATGGAATGAATCTATAGAGAGAAAGGGGACTCATTAGAATGGCTTATAGACTGTGGTCCAGCTACTCCAACAATGGCTGTCTGTCTACCAATGGAAGGTCTAAGAATCCAGCAGTTGTCCAGTCCATGAGCCTGGATGCCTCAGCTGATCTTTAGTATATGCCAGAATCCCAAAGAAATAGGCTGGAATGCCAGTGCAGGAATGGATGTGCTAGCAAAAGGGAGAGCAAATGGGCAAAGAGCAAGCACTTCCTTCTTCCGTGTCCTTAAATAGGCTGCCAGCAGAAGGTGTGGCCCCGATTACAGGTGTATCTTCCCTCCTCAAAAGATGCAGTCAGGCTGACAACCAAGACTAGCAAGGAAAAAGGTAGGTTGCTGACATCCTCAGTCCCTGCCACAATACACCGACTTCTAGACTCTTCTGAATGCATAAGACCACCCTGTCCCCTTCTTCAGAAACTCTGTAGTGACAGTCACCACATCAAATTTTGTCTCATCAACCACTTTGAAAAGCCAAGTATGCGGGGCAGTGGTGGCACACACCTTTAAAATCCCAGTACTCAAGGAGGCAGAGGCAGGCAGAAGCAGGCAGATTTCTGTGAGTTCAAGGCTAACCTCTTCTAGAGAGTGAGTTCTCAGACAGCTAGGGCTACACAGAGAAACTTTGTCTTGAAAAAAAAAAAAAAAGCCAAGTACATCTGCGAATATTGGTGCACACCTTTAATCCCAGCACTTGGGAAGTAGAAGCAGGCAGATCTCCATGAGTTTCAGGCCAGCTTGGTCTACATAACAAGTTACAGTCAGCGGGGACTACATAGCAGACCTTGTCTCAAATACATACATACATACATACATACATACATACATACATACATACATACTGCTGAGCATCTATTTGTCCTCTGTCTTAGTCACTGTTCTATTCCTGCAAGGAAACCATCACCACAGCATTTAATTAAGGGCTGGCTTACAGTTTCAGAGCATGGCAGGGAGCATGGCGGCAAGCATGGTGCTGGAGAAGCAGCAAAGAGCTACCTCCTGATCCACGAGCAGAAAAAAGGAACTGGGGCTGGCATGGGCTTTTGACGCCTCAGAGCCTACTTCTCCAACAATTCTACACCTCCGAATCCTTCTAATCCTTTCAGACAGTTCCACTCCCTGGTAACTAGGCATTCAAATAGACAAGCCTGAAGGATCATTCTCACTCAAACCAATGCAGCCAGCCTCTAAAGCATGGCTCTAAGTTGCCACAGAAAACTTCTTCCTTTGTTTGGACTGCGTGAACTGGATGGAACAGATCTCATCCTATTGGGCTTATATAACAATCTTGGCCCCTTGTCTGATTTGGTCAAAGGAATGTAAACCTATCAGAATGAATGGAAGATGTTTTCTGAGATTCTATGGTTGCTACACCTGGGCAGAGCCAAACACTGAGGGTGGGAGGACAATTGGGTACAGCATGAGAAAACACCAGTCATCACCCAAGGTGACATCATTCTCTTCCTCTATTTTCATTAAGTAAACTAACACAACCCATTCATTCCTCCTCCTCCTCCTCTTCTTTTCAAGACAGCGTTTCAAGGCTGCTCAAGCTCATGAAACTGAGGATGACATTTAATTGCTGATCCTTCTCTTTCCACCTCCCAAACACTGGGATCATAAGCAGACACCACTGTTTCTGGGTTAGTGATGCCAGGGCTCAAACTCATGCATGCTAAACAAGCACTTTACCAACTGAACTACATCACCAGCATCCAAGATATTTCTTTGATTCTGCTTTACCTTTACTGTCGGAGAGCATAGGGAGATGAAAAGGAATGTTGGAGATGGTTTCCGGGGGCGTGTCTAGCATATCAGTGTGCATTAGCAGAAGAGTGGGACTCAGAGTTAGAAATATTTTCAGTGAATAAAAGAACTTCACCCTATGGTTGTCACACATTAGCCTCGTTCCCTTGGGCATGGAACAAGAAGCTAAAGAGTCATTGGTCTAGGGGATGAGTCTCACTTAGGAGATGCTGTTTAATCCCAGCTAGAAGGAAGGCAGCTGTCTGATGTGATACCAGTCTCTTTTCCTATACAATACCTCGAAAGCTTTGGCTGGATCTTCTCACCTCAGTTAATCTAACCAAGAAACTTCCTCACAGAGACGTGTCTCCTTCGTGATTCTAGATCCTTTTAAGTCCATAATCAGTATTAACCACCACCCTGGATATGGTGGCACACTGCTGAATCCTAGACAGGAAGATCAGAAGTTTCAGGCTAGCCTCAACTACCACAGCAAGGCTGAGGCCAGTCTGGGCTACAGGAGACCCTCTACTAAACAAATAAAACAACAAAGCCTAATCAAACCCTGCCCACCCACTGCCCAGGACTGTCTCTGACCACAAGTGAAGGTCAGAAAACGTTTCTTGAATACACTGTTTTAAAAACTCTTAAAGATTCTATATGTTTGGCTGGGCGACGTGGTGCAAGCGTGTAATCCCAGTGCTCTGGGAGGCGGAGGCAGGCAGCATTTGAGGCCAGCCTGGTCTACAAAGCGAGTCTAGGACAGCCAAGGCTATACAGAGAAATTCTGTCTCGAAAAACAAAGGAAGGAAGGAAGGAAGGAAGGAAGGAAGGAAGGAAGGAAGGAAGGAAGGAAGGAAGGAAGAAAGAAAGAAAGAAGGAAAGAAAAAGAAAGGAAGGAAGAAAGAAAGAAAGAAAGAAAGAAAGAAAGAAAGAAAGAAAGAAAGAAAGAAAGGAAGGAAGAAAGAAAAGAAAGAAAGATAGATGATTGATTCTGGTTTTGGTGCAGGTGTGATGTATGCGCCCTTGCAAAGAGCAAAGGAGGCATCAGGTGTCCTGCTCCATCCTCTCTGTATCATTCCCTGGGGACAAGGAACCTGGGGCCGCTGAACCTGGAGCCCGGTGGGCAGCCAGCAAGCCCCAGCAGTGCTGCAGTCTCCACAACACCTCCCAGGGTGTTGCAGAGTGCACACAGCCACAGTCCTTTTTCTCTGAGTGCCAGAAGCTGAACCTCAGGTCCCCATGCTCACCCAGCTAGCACTCTGACCTACGGAGCCATCTCTCCAAAACCTCTTAAAGATTTCCAGCTTTGCAAAGATTCTGATACATGTTTCAGTGATAGTGGTTTATAAAGACATACTGTGATTATTTTTCCTAGGCCCCAAGGCACATCGTTAATAACTAGAAAACTGTTTTTGGAAATACACACATTAGCATATTATCATGTTTGCTTTCTTTGATTTTTGCTACCTGCAACTTCAAGAGAGCCATGATGTATGAAGCGAGGATAATCCCTACATAAATCGGAACATGGTGTTTCCAGGAACCAATGTAAATAACAGCCCTGAAGGCAGGCTTTCATGCCACTGCTAAAATACTGGCATGTGATTGCTTCAGATGCTTCTGAGTGCCACAGCAGCAATGTTCTGAGTGGGATGATGAATTTAAATAATGCCTTAAAGAGATCTTATTTCCATTCTTATCGCCACTAAGTACATGTACGACTCACGGTCAATACCATTCGAGACTCTAGATCCTACTTAGACTAGGATGGTGCAGCACACAAACCAACATGGGGCTCAGCAAATGCTCTGGCGTGGCATCTCCTCAGGCTTACATAAAGTTCGTGGGCTGTGGAGATGGACCAGGTGATGAAGGGCTTGGCATCCCAGCATAAGGGCCTAAGGCTGGTCCCCAGAAGCTACATCAAAAGGCTGAGTGCGGTGGTGCGTGTTTGTAACCCGAGTGCTAGAGAGGCAGCGATGGGGGAGCTCTGAGACTGCACCGCCACGCAAGGGCTTGGTGAGTTCTAGGCCACTGAGAAGCTCTTTCTTAACAAACAAGGTGACGGTTCCTGAAGAATGACACACGGAGTGATTCCACACCGTGTTCACGCAGTTGCACACCCATGTAAACCCCGCTCACTCAGTGTTCACAGGTCCTTCTAGTACACAGACACTTACATAAAATACTTTCATTTGTGTATGAAAAGTTCTTAATCCTGGTAGTATTTATAGCAGGATTTCTTTAAAAACAAAAAACAAACAAAAAAACACCATGTGGGGCTGGAGAGATGCTCAGGGGTTAAGAACACTGCCTGCTCTTCCAGAGGTCCTGAGTTCAATTCCCGGAAACCAAATGGTGGTTTACAACCATCTATAACGTGAGCTGTGCCTTCTTCTGGTATACAGGTCTACATGCAGATAGAGCACTCACATCCATATAAAAATAGTAAATAAATAAATAAATAATTGAAGATTTAGCTGGGCGTGGAGGCGCCTATAATCCCAGCGCTTATGGAGGCAGAGGCAGGCAGATCTCTGTGAGCTCCAGGCCAGCCTGGTGTACAAAGCAAGTCCAGGACAGACAAGACTACACAGAGAAACCCTCAAACTTACAGAGATCTCTCTTCCCCTTCCTCCCAAGTACCAGGATCACAGGTGTGCACGAACGCACCCAGGTTTTCTTGTATCTTTTTATAACTCCTTTTGAGACTATCATCATTTTAAATTTAACAGTTTACAGGAGGCTGGTGGGGTGCCTCGGGAGGTGAAGGCACTTGCTGCCAAGCCTGAGATCTGGACTGTACCCCGGGACCCACATATAGAAGGGGAGAGCCAACTCTGACACAGTGGGGTATGTACGCACATTCACACAGACACACATGAATAAGTGAACAAATACAGTGAAAAGTTAAAAACAGAGACTCAAGGGGAAATACTATTAAAAAGGAATGAAAGAAAGGGAAGGGAGGAAGGGAAGGAAGGAAGAAAAGGAGGAAGGAAGGGAGGGAGGGAGGAAGGGAGGGCCAGGTATAGTCCTTTAATCTGAGAATCCTGAAGCAGAAACAGGTCATCTATGTGAATTCAAATGCAGTTTGATCTAGTTCTGGGCTACGAAATGAGATTCTGTCTTAACAATAACAACAAAACAAACAAATAAAAACCAACAATTAAAACCTTTGGAGTAATGGATTATGACTGACTAACTTACAGACCACAAATGAAATGAGACAATGGAAATACCTTTGGGCTTTGTGTTTTATGTACATGAACAAAATACACTTATCTAGAATATTAAGTTATTTCTTTTTAAAAATCCTGTTTGATTTTTAACATGTGAGTTACTTTATTTTTGAGACAGAGTCTGGGTAGCTCGGGCCGGTGCCACTATTTCATCTGAAAATGACCTTGAACTCCTGGTCTTCCCACCTCTGCCTCCCTGGTGCTGGAATCACAGGCGCACACCACCCTGGCCAGTCAGTGCTGCAGACCAAACCCAGCACTCTGGGCATGCCTGGCACGCTACTGAGCTGCATCCCCTGGCCATGAATATTTCTTGGGAATAGAAAGGAGAAGCAAGTTTCACTTTTTCTGCAGTTTCTGTTTGGCTTGTTTTGAGACAGGGTCTCATGTAGCCAGGGCAGCCCTTGAATTTCTGATGCTCCCAGGCACTTGTTGTGTCTTTTAGTGATGTGTGTTATGCAAGAGTCATCCTGCTTCTATGAGTTTGAGGGTAAAAGTGCTCACAGCAACATTTCCTTCAACACTTGTAAGATGCCTGTTACATACGGAAATATTCCTGAATGTTCTTTGCTGCCTCCGAGAAACCTTATTCTGTTGTCAGCAGATCTAAGATTTCTTCTTTGGGAATAGTTTCAACATGGGGATAAATTTATAAACCCAAACTACTGTTTCTACTACCATGCTACATAAGAGTGAATGATGCAGTATTAGGTGAACTGTGTCACCGCCATCCATTTCCCCCCGAGGGTCTGGGACTTTGTCATAAAAATTAAATAGTTACTGGAATTCCACAAAGCACCACCGTTAAGTTTTTAAGACCAAGCACACCATTCTACAGCCAAAGGCAAGTCACTCAGCATAAGAAACTTCACTTCCAGCGCAAGCTATTACAGTGATGGCTAGAAGGCCTTGGGTTTTCAGCACCAGTCCTTTTCAGGAAAGCGAGCACAGGTCCTTGCAGGCTCCGAGACACTCGTGGGTTTGGGTCAACCGCTCTTCCTCCTCAGTTGTCCTGCTTACAGGAAGCCTATCGCTCACCCATGCAGACAGCTTCAATGACAGTTACACTGTGCTTCCTACAACACTAGCCGGCAGTTAGCTGGCCAGCAGCTAACTGGTGGTTCACAGTGGTTCACAAGCACCGCTGGAGCTCGTATGATGCCGAGACCGGGACCACTCAGCGCGGCTCGGGCCTGGCTCGGGCCTGGCTCGGGCCTGGCTCGGGCCTGCAGTCCAGGAGGCAGATGAGGGAGAATCTCTCAGTCTGATTTCAGCCTGGGCTACACAGTGAGCTCCGGCCATCCAGGGCTGTGTACAGAGTCCCTGGGCTACACCAGTCCATCTCAGTGGGAAGAAGAAGTCCTTCTATGGTTGCTGAGTGCACATGCAGCCATAGAGATTTAAAAAACGAAGAGGAAAAAAGAAAAAAGGTCACAGGACTCCATTCCTCAGGGAAACACCAACCCAGGAGGGTGAGCATAAAGAGCCTTTGGGATTCACATGATAATAGGTTCCCAAGTAATCTATCCCCAAGGCAGGGGCGCTGTGAGACTCGGAAGGGACTCTGTTTATTAATGACCTCTACGCTAACTGCGTAGACTCTCTCATGCCTGCCTCTACATGAGCCTACAAGGTGTGTTACAGAACAAACCAGGAGCAAGGGGCTGAAAAACAAAGTAGCTGAAATAAAAGTTAATTAGTTCAGATCTCTGACATTAAAAACTGCATTTAAACATTTAAATTGCCAGGACTCATCAACACGGCTTAGGCTAAATTCCACCAAGGCCGGAACCTGAATTTGATCCCCAGACCTACTAGTAAAGGAGAGAACTGAGTCTTACAAGTTCTTCTCTGACCTCCGCAGGTGCAGGACACATATGAACATGTACACACACACACACACACACACACACACACACACACACACACACGTCAACTGTGTTTTTAACAGGCAAAGAACTGTTGTTAAAATGACCACTATATGAAAGCTCTCTTTTTATGGGGTGGGGCAGGGCCTCCTGTATACTCACGTAGCCACAAACTGAGTCTACCTGCCTCTGTCTCCTCAGGGCCAGATCCCAGCCATACCCACCAGGTCTGACTCTCTGAAGGGCAGGGCTGTCCCGTACAACCTCTGAAGGTTGGATCACCGCTAGGTTCTATGAAGAAGGCTCAAGATAATTTGTTGTTGGAACAAGTATATTATAGATGTATCCATTTAATACCAAAAGTTAATAAGCCAGCTCTAATTGGGTAATTATTGAAAAGCATCAGTCCAAATCTCTTTCTTAACCCACTGTCATTTCCAAGATTATTAAAAACTTTAATCTCCCCACTGCAGATAACTCTACGTGCTTGTCTGGCTTAGGGAATAAGTAATCTTTCCAGATAATTCTCCCTAAAGATCCATGTATCTTAGCGAATCTGTTTTACCCTCCTCCATGCCAATAAATAGCACAAGACGTGTATGAAAGCACAACTCCTATAGCATAGGAAGTCAAGCCACTGGAGACTTTGTTGCTTAGATATTTCCAGCCAAAAGATAAGGGTTTTTCTGAAGAATCAGTGAAAAGGTTTCTGTAAACATCTTTTTGTTTTGTTTTTCAAGACAGGGTTTCTCCGTGTAGCCTTGCTGTCCTGGACTCACTTTATAGACCAGGCTGGCCTCAAACTCACAAAAATCCTCCTGCCTCTGCCTCCCTGAGTGCTGGGATCACAGGCATGTGCCACTGTGCCCGCCTCTGTAAACATCTCTTCCCCCATCTTTTGAAGTAGGCTCTTTCTACGTACCCTGACTATCCTGGGACTCACTGTGTACACCAGGTTGGCCTCAAACTCGGTGATCTGCCTGTCTCTGCCTCTAGAATGCTGGATTAAAAGGGTGCGCACCACACCCAGCTCAAGCAGTACGCACTTTTAACCCCCAAGCCCCATCTCTCCAGCTCTTAAAAATATGTGTTTTAAAAGTAAGTGTGTCTGTGTGTGAGCACAGGAGCCACGGTACTCAGATGGAGGTTGGAGGACAATGTACAGAAATAGATTCTTTCCTCCCACATTCTGGTGAGCCCCAGAAATCACACTCAGGCAGTCAGGCTTGGCCGCAAGGACCTTTACCCATGACTGATTTTCAGGGGTCCCCTCAAAACATCATGCCATGGAATAACCTAATTCAAGGCTAAAATAGCGTAACATATATTTACCAGCAGGATGATAAAATCATAGTTGCACCGATAGGAAAAGGCACGAAATACAAAGTATGGCACCATCCTACCTTTGCTTAAAATGTATTTATGTATATGCGGTGTGTTAATAAAAAATAGTCTGGTGAATAAACAGACACCTGGTGGCATGGACTAACGCTGTGCTGCTGTGTTCCTGGATCCAGACCCTGCGCCACATGGCTGCCCCACCTCTGCTCTGTGCAACCTGGGTGTTAGCTGGCAAGACCTGGCTGGGACTTGGCAGATGGTCTGAAGCCACACTCACACACTCACTTATACCTGTATTTGCCCTGAGATACCATCATCTGACGGGCCTAGCTTGCCTAGGAGAAGCAACCAGAGGCAACCAAAGGCCTCCACTACTGTACATTGTGACTGTCCCCCCAAAACTTGTAAATGGTTTGGTTTCATAAAGAGTGGGAAAAAAAATTTGTTTTTGAGACATGGTTTCTCTGTATAGCTCTGGCTATCCTGAACTCACTTTGTAGACCAGGCTGACCTTGAACTCACAGAGATCCGCCTGCCTCTGCCTCCCACCGCCCCCAGATGACAATGGAAGCTTTTGGGAGTTGGGCCTTAAGTGAGGTGTAGTCCCATAGGCTTATGTTATGTGACACTATTCCTGGGAGACGTGAACAAATGTGTACTCAACCCAAATAAGGAACCAGTGACAGACTGAAGTAAGGGTACCACCAAAGGCCAACGAGTGAACTAGGGACCTTTATTGGGGTTACTTAAAGGAGTATGAATGAGGAGCTGCTTACAGGAGTATGAGTGAAGAGTTACTTCCAGGAGAAGAAATAATTCAAAAGACAGCTGTACTACCAAGGCCCACCTCAGCCTGAGTGACAATTTATAAGATCTGGAACCATGGAGCTCACTGTACAACCTACAGACAGCTCAACAGACTGAAGACTGTCTCTTTCAAGCGGCTGGTCTGGTTTGAGCTTCCAGGAAGCTTATTTCTCTAAGCAGTTCTTACTGCTTGTATATGCTTGTTGAGTCCTGGTAAATCTCCTCAGTTTCAGGAACTTCCTGAAGCTACTGACTTGTTCATTTCCTCAGTTTTAAGGAGCTTCCCTACCAGATGAAATGTTTTATCTCCAGCTCCCCCCCCCCACAAAGTAGAATGTTAATCCCCAAGGAAATTGCTCTCCAACAATTTATAATCCCAGTACTTGAGTAGCTGGGTGGTGCATACCTTTAATGCCAGTACTTGGAAGGTAGAGGCAGGCAGATCTCTGTTGAGTTAGAGGCCAGCTTGGTCTACATAGCCATTTACAGGACAGTCAGGGATACATATAGACCCTAAAAAAAAAAAAAAAAAAGGAAGGGAGGGAGGGAGGAAGGAAGGAGAGAAAGGGGAGGGGAGGAGAGGGAAGGGAAGAAAAAAGAAATGAAGAGAACAGAAAAAAAGAGAGAAAAAGCAGAACTCAGTGGTTGAGTGGTCCTCAATCCTTGGTGTCACACCTTCAAAAGATGGCTAGGGACATCATCTCTTTTTCTCTGTTTCCCAGCCACAGGGACATGCACAGTTTTGCTCCACCAGCCACTCCCACTGTGGCTGTCCCACCAGGCCTGGAAGCAGTCAAGGACTGAAGCCATGAGCTGAAGTAAACCTTTCCTCCTAGCAGGCTGATTTCCTCTGGTATTCTGTCACAGAAATGGAACGCTCATGCGGTCTCTTGGTATCACTGGCTGCTCCGGACAGTCTAACCTGCTCCACTGCATCATGGAGCTTCAGGCTGGAGAAGGGCAGTCAGGAAGCTGGGAGCTGCCCCACCTTTCATGACACAGCTTCATTCCACCGTGTTCCAGGTGCAGCACACACAGGAGGACCTAGACCTCACGTCTGGACGGCAGGGAGACTACACATCCATGTTCTAAAACCACCATCAGAGAGAAGCACAAGCTTGTCTCTAAGCAATGCCTCATTCAGACACACTTCAGTGGGAACGGCCTAAAAGCCCTAACTTGGCCATGAGCTTTGTGGAGTCCTCTCTGTTTTAGAAATGAGGGGCCTCACAGGTGACAAAGGCAGGCACTCCCATCCCCCACGCTGTAACTGAGGAAACTAAGGCAGCTCGGGCACCCATGGAGCTTGCTCTTAGCCACATCAATCAATTGTGCCTCAGCCCTAGGCCCTCCCTAGGGTTCTCTCCAACACTCAATCCTGAGCTGTGATGCAAAGGCCAGTAAAACCGCTTTGAAACCACCTCTCCCAAAAACTGACCTTTGATTTTCTTGGATTTAGGTGCAGGATTGATGGTGAATCTTTACCAGATCCCCGTAGGAGTGCAAACAGCATTGGTGAACGTGACTGCCACCTGCTCTCCATCCTGGGGCCTGAGCCTACAGCCACATTCAGCCACAGCTGGGCCTGGGCTGAGGTGCTGGGACACTGGACTCAGGGTGGTACTGCACTGGGGGTTTGGTTGCCCTGTCCCACCAAAGGCCTGTGTGTTCAAGGCTAGCCCTTAGCTTTGGGCTATTGAAAGGTAATAAAGGCTCTTAAGAGGCAGGTATGGGAGCTTTACTCACAGCAGATCATTTTGTGCTTTTAAAGATTCCCTAAATGTTTTTCTGTCCCTCCTCCCCCTCCACAGTTTGATGTTATCACTCCTCCATAAGGAGCTGAGTTAAGATCTGAGATAGGGGATTGAGTACAGTGCTTGCCTCACAAGCATGAGGACCTGAGTTCAAATCCCCGGAGCCCACATAAAGCCAGACATGGTAGTCCTCATCTGTAATCCCAGGTCTCCTACAGCAAGAAAAAAGGCAGAGACAGAAGAGCCATCAAAGTTGGTCCACACAGCAGCAGACAAGAGACCTTGTCTCAGGTAAGTGGAAGGTGATCTCCACATGAGCACCATGGCACATGTGAACACATGACCATCCCCTTACCCCCACCCCATCAACGTGCACACAAGGACTTAAAAAGGAAAGCGTTGGGATCCAGGACCAGGGATATAGCTCAGGGTTAGAGCACTGGCACAGCACATGCATGGCCCAGGGCACAACTCCTAGCACTGAGGAAGCCAGAAAAGGGAAGGCTCCAATTCCTCTCCTTTGGACTCTGGCCTGACCTACTGATGCTTGTGAACAGATGCATGGGAAGAAAATGATGTCACGCGACTTCCCAGGCTCACCCAGAAGACACTAATCTGCTTCTGCTCAGCTGTCCTAGGATACCCACTCTTCGGTAAGTCATCCACCATATATGAAATCCAGCTCCCTAGGAGTCCCAGTGCCCCACACAACAGCCCCAGCACAGCCAGCCCTCCAGCCATCTCTGCAACACACCACACAAGGGTGCCAGCATCCTGGATCCAGGCCGGTCCACCTACCGGCTGAGCAATCTCAGCCCACACCCCAAGGATCAGCTGAACCACTTGGCAAAGTCCTGCTCACGCCCCTGACCCACGAGATCCGACACATGGAGCTTGCTTTCAGTCACTGCATCTCCCCTAGCTTGCTGGGCAGCAACAGAAATGTGACACACGCCTGTGTCCCCTGTAATCCTAACAACAATCGTTTCTAGATCAGAAAACTCACCTGGCTCTGCCCAGGGCTATCAAGTAGTTCTCTGCTCTCTCCTGCCGTGTGCTGCTCCTGTGGACGGGGGAGGGGAAGAAACCAGGATGAAGATGCAGAAAGCAGGGCTAGATCCTGCCTCCTGGGTCCTGTTATCCCAGAAAGGCTGCTTCGAAGATTCTTCCCCTTTTGGGGACAGAGTCTCATGTGCCGTGGGCTGGCCTGAGCTAACTATGATAGCAGACAGCCTTAAGCGCTGCATCCTCCTGCCTCTACCTCCTGAGCCCTGAGGAAACAATCATGAGCCACCGCATCCGGTTAATGGAGGAGAGGAGACAGAACTCCGGGCTCCGTGTACCCTTGGCAAGTATTCCACCAGCTGAGCTACATTCCCAGCCCCAAGATTTTTGCTTATGGCTTTCTGTTTGTGGTGGGTTGATTTTGTTTTGTTCTTGAGACAGAGACTTACTCTGTAATTTTGACTAGCCTGGAACTCACTATGTAGATCAGGCTGGCCTCGAATTCACAGAGCTCTGCCTGCCCCTTTCTGTCTGTCTCTCTCTTTAGAGGGAGGTCTTTGCTGTTCTCTGATTTTCAACAAGTTCTGATTCTAGTTACTCCACGGTGGTTTTAAACTATGGCACCGGGTGCACAGTCAATATTGTGCTGGATGCTGAGGCAAACAGACACAAAGTCCCTTCCACACCAAAGGAGTGATAAGAACCTGGAGGCACATGGGAACAGGTGTCAAGATGTAGCTGAATGAGGAGGAAAGGGTGGCACAGGCATCAAGGATGGCTAGGGAAGGGTGTGGATATGCCGGCCTCTGCACACATCTGGGGGTCTCTCTAGCTCTCTGTATGGAGGTCTGGGAGGGAAATTCTAGGCAAGCAGCTCTGCAAGGGCAAGGCCCCAAAGAGAGCTTCTCAGGGTTGGAAGGAAGCTGTGCAGCTTTGGGGGAGGGAACCAGGAAGGTGATCAGAAACTGTTGAGCCCACAGCCTATAAGGGCTTCCATCAGCCACCTCACTGATCTGCTCAGATCAAAGCTTCCACATGCACAGTTCTGCAGATGATTTCTGTGGGTTCCTAGGTCCCTAGAACCCAAGCTGGGTAAGACTCCTGCTTTATGCCGGATGTGGTAGTGCTTGCCTGTAATCCTAGCACTCAGGGAGGCAGAGGCAAGAGGATCTTTGTGAGCTCAAGGCTGGCATGGTCTACAATGAGTCCAGAACAGCCAAAGCTACACAGAGAAACCCTGTCTCAAAAAACCAACCAAACCAAACCAAACCAAACCAAACCAAACCAAACCAAACCAAACCAAACCAAACCAACAAGAAGACTCCTGTTTTAAACTGCCAGTACCCAAACCAGTAAAACAGCTGGGCTGTTGCTCAGTGAGTAGACTGCTTGCCTAGTGTGCCCAAGGCCCTAGGTTTGACCTCCTGCACGACAGAAACCAAGGGTAGTGACACATATACCCTTGGAAATGTGTAATCCTCTTGTCTATACCTCCCCTAGCACAGATGGAGGTATAGACAAGAGGATTACACATTTCCCGCACATATTTTAAGGTTACCCTGGCCTGCACGAGACCCTGTCTGAACAAATCCCAATCAAATAAAAGCCAGGAAGACTTGGTGGATTACATGGCTATTGAAGCAAACCTCTACCTGGTGATGAGTTACTAGTGTGAAAGAAAATTCTTGTAAAGACGCTGGGTGCTGAGGCTGATGGATGGTAAAAGTTCAATGAATGTAGAGTTTGGAATGTTACAGGGTCTGGGAACGCAATCATGATTTCTCTCAGGCTGTCACTGCCTCCTCCCCCAGCCAAAGAGCCATTCCTTGGTAAACAGATGAAAACCTTTGGAATGTATTACCCAAACCCTCTTCTCCATTAATAGAAGGACCAAGAATACTATCAATCAGCTGGCATCTGAGACGTCTGACTGGCCGTAGCCTGCTTCTCTGAGGTCCCCACCAATGTACTTTCAAATAGCCTTAATTTATGACTTTCTTTGTTCTGCTACTAAAACTCTGGAAACTCCTTTTGGGTAACCTAGTGCTGTGATCCTGGGCCTCGGTTGCTCATATTTGGTCCCAGGAAAAACTATCCTTTATTCCCTTTGAGGTGAGAGCTATGTTTTTTGTTTGTTTGTTTGTTTGTTTTGTTTTGTTTTTATGGACGTTGGTTAGCGCATTCACATGCCCACTCACCCAACTTGTACTTGGGGACACACCCACTCACGTCCATGTTCTGGGTAAAGCTGTGTGTAAAGCCCTGCACTGGTCCCCAGAACAGAGGTTTCTGTCCTTACGCAGTCAGTGTGCAAGAACGATCACCAAAGCCCAGTTCCAGTAAAATCATTTCAAAAGTAGAGCATTGAACGTGTTATGATGATAGCTTATTCCAGGACTCTGTGTGTGTGTGCACGTGTGTGTGTGTGTGTGTGTGTGTGTGTGTGTGTGTGTGGTTTAGGTACACATGTGTGTGCATGTATGGAGGCCAGGGAAAATGTCAGATATTCTCTTCCTTCACTCTCCACCTCATTTGCAACAACACAGGCTCTGCCACTGAACGAGGACCCTGACATCTTCCCGGGTCCTCCTGTTTCCTGAAACTGCAGCGCTGGAGTTATGTGCAGGCTGTGCCTGCTTCTTACGGGTGATGGGGATCTGAACTCAGGTTCTTACGCTTACATGGCAATACTCTTAACACCTGCCCAAGACTAACTGACATTAGGTAGCACTCACAGAGAATTCAGACTTGAATTCTGTCTGACAGCATGAGTTTTTGCAGTGACCAGGGAGGAAGGGCAGTCCAGGGGACATGCCCACAGCACCAAGGCATCAACAAAGGAAAATGAATATATTCAGCCTAAAATTTTCCTTCGGCCAAAATGGATGTCATTAACATTGAGCCTCCTTTCTTATCAATCAGTATGGCAAAGGGAGGCAAGGCTATGCAAACTGCCTTGAACCCATCTGGATCCAGATGTGGAGCAGGCTTAAACTCGTCTTCTCATCGTGGCCCTGAGTGTGGAAATGGCACCCTCAGTGGCCACTGGCCCATCTCTCCACGTGTGCATTCTTCACTCAGCCTCAGAGCACGCTTCAGCAGGAGCTGAGAGGCTGAGTGCTGCTGTTCCAGGGGTTGGGGAGCGGGTAGCAAGTCGTGGGTCAGCTCTCTCTCCTCTCACTGACTCAACCACAGCTCCCCAGTTCCTGATGACTGGGAACCACTGGCCACCTACAAAGCTCTGCTTCTTCCTTTCAACATGGCCACATGCCATGGTCAGGATTGCTTCCCTAGAAAAGGAAAGGGAGGGAGTTGGGGAGGTGATTGAGAAGCTAGGCCTGTCAAGAGAGACACAGGGGGCAGAGCAGTAACCCCCTTTCCTAGAAAGCTAATTTTGAAGCAACAACTATCTGCCCTCAAAGGACAACTGTCCCACAGTAGCCTTCAGCGTTTCTGACGCTATCCGGGGAGCAAAAGGGAGCTCAGTCTCTGGACAGCTACAGAGCAGGAGAGCACTTTGCAGCTTAGCCATTCACAAGGTGGGGCAGAGCACAGCTGAGCAGCCAGAGGCTGACGCTTAAGCAAAACTGAAATCTCTGTGGGCTGAGAGGGCAAATCAATAACAAATGACACCAAGGCCAGAATCATCCTCTGTATTTTTTTTTTCTCCCGTCTGCTTGGAAAAGTGGTTGGGAAGAGAGAAAGTGGATCCCGTATCTAGGGGTACAGCTCTGAAGGGGTAGAGAAAACAGCATATTCATTCTTGCAAAAGATTCAAGAAGATTATTTAGGTTGTAATTTTGCCTGGAGCTATATTTACCTTCCTTATGTTTAAATCAAGTTGTACAATAGAATAATTGCTTTCTCGGAATTTGCCAGCTGCACAGAATGGTCTAGAAGAAAGGGTGGGCGGTGTGGAATAGAGTTGCTGGGTGGGAATGAGGGGAGAGGTAGACCCTTTATGTCAAGGCACTCAAATGCTTCTGCTACACTCTTCTATCACAGCCACCTTGAAAGCTCCTCAAAGACACCCCCCACACACACAATCACTCCACACCAATTAAGCTCTGCAGGTGGGACTGCCTGCATATTAGAGAAAAGTCTCCTGAGGGCTGGAGAGATGGCACAGGTGGGGGAGGGGATGAAGGTGCTTGCCATGCAAGCCTAGGACCCATTCCACAAAGTTGTCCTCTGACCTCGACACACCAGATACCTCATTGTCTGTCTGTCTGTCTCTCTCTCTCTCTCTCACATACACAAATTTTGTTGCTGCTTTGGTTTTTCTTTTTTCCAGACAGGGTTTTTCTGTATAGTCCTGGCTGTCCTGGAACTCCCTCTGTAAACCAGGCTGGCCTCAAACTCAGAGATCCACCTTCCTCTGACTCCCAAGTTCTAAGATTAATGGTGTGCATCACCACTGCCTGGCACAATAAATTATTAAAGAAAAAAAAAAAAAAACATCATGATAGCTCAGTTGGTAAAGTGTTTGCCTTGTAAGCATGAGGGCCTGAGCCTGATTCCCAGACCCACATACAAAGCCAGGCATGGTGTCCAGAGCCTACAAGCCACATGAAATAGAGATCCTTGGGGCTTACTGGCCGGCCAGTCTAGCCTAGCTGGCGAGCTCCAGGCCAGTGAGAGAAGACACCAAGGTAGACGGTGCCTGAGGAATGACAGCCAAGGGTGTTCTCTGGCCTTCCCAGCGCACACATGTGAATGCATGCCCAAACACACAGTGTACTGGAACATAATATTCTCTCTCTCTCCCTCTCTCTCTCTCTATCCCAGGTATTACTAGTGTATAGTCCATATTGAGATAAAGGTTTTATGAGCAAAGTCTTTTTTCATTTTTTTAAAAATTTTATGTATCTGAGTGTTTTGCCTGCATGTGTGTATGTGGCCATGCTGCCATAGAACTCACTCTGTAGACCAGTATTGGCCTAGAATTCACAGGTCTGCCTGCCTCCGCCTCCTGAGTGCTGGCATTAAAGGCACAAGGCACAAGAGACGGAGACAAAATAAACAGAGCTTTACAAAGAACAAGCCTCTAGGGTTGGCTTGGACTTGGGCAGTTTGGAAGTTTCTCGAGTGATGCTCACATGCAGCTAGGCGTGAGGTCCCCAGTCCTAAGACATCTGTTCTTGCTCTTCTCTCACTCACAGGGTTGCAGAGCACCGGGCAGGGGGTCAAGGCCAAAACCCTGGGGTGAGGTCTAAGATGACAATTCTAGCCCAGTCTAGCTGTCTCCATCACCCCAGGGAAACAGGGGATACTGTTGACCACCATGTCCCCCAGACACCAGAAGAAGAGAAAGCTGGGCTCCTGTAGGAAGCGGGAGAAGAGAGGACTGGGGCTGGGGGGTACTCCAGCCTCCCCCTTGAGGTGATGAGTGACAGGCTAAAGAGAACTTGATCATTGCCTCTAGAAAATGGCCAGCTTAGAGACTCAGGTCCTCGTGTGACTGTCACCTGCAACCAGGAATGTCTACACTCCCCCCAAAGCCAACCCAGGGGCTAGAGCTGGTGGAGTATCTGCGGAGCATAGATGAGGCCCTAGGTTTTCTTTTCTTTTTTTCTTTTCTTTTTTTTTTTTTTTTTTTTTTTGAGGCCCTAGGGTTTCAACCCAGCCCGCACAGTGAGGTATTGTGGTTCACACTCTGACCGCAGCACTTTCGAGGAAGAGAAAGAAGGATCAGAATTCTGAGGTCACATCAGGCATGGTGGCATACGCCTGTAACGCCAGCACTCAGGGAGGCAGAGCCAGTGGATCTCTGTGAGTTCGAAGCCTGCCTGGCCTACAAAGAGTCCAGGACAGCCAAGGCTACATAGAGAAACCCTGTCTCAAAAAAAAAGGGGGTGAGGAAGAGAAAAGAAAGCATTCTGTTTCTAGCAACATACACAGCTTACCCCATTCTCCTATAAAACTCACGTAAAGGGGGGGGTAAGCTTTTTTTATTTTATTTTTTTCAAGTTTCAAGATGGCTGCAAACCAGTGCTCTCTGCAGCAGAGGAATCAGCAGCCTTGATTTTCTGCAGCTTCTAGGTTTAGCTGTGTGCTGACTTTGAGAGCATAATTGCTTGGTTTTTGTGTGTGTTTGTTTGGTCTATGAAATAGAACGAGGAGTTCCAAGCTGGCCAGGTCGCTCAGAAGAGCAACTAATAAGAGGGCTATGAATCATGGCACGGATGTCGTAGAACTGCTTTCCTGAATGAGTCACCCTCTACAGGAGGCGTCGCTGCAGAACTGTGAAAAAGAGACCTCCAGAGAAGTGCTGAAATCCAGTCCATCGGCAGAGCCAGTGATGCAACTTTAGGCGAATGACTGGACCACTCTGATTCCCCACTGCAGATATGGGTCAACACCCACTTTGCAGAATTTCTCTGAGGGTTAGATAAAATTATGTGTAAAGATATGTTTCCTTTCCTGCCTATCCTATCCCAGCGCTCAAAACAGAGCCAGAGGGATCAGAAGTTCAAGGTTATTCTCTACAACACAGTGAAGCTGTGTTGGAAGCTGTCTGAGCTACGTGAGACCCTGACATGTGAAAGCAAACAAACAAGCAAAAAACAAAAACAAAAACAATTCCCTTCTTGCAGGAGGAAGGAACCCAGATCTTTGCTGAGTACAGGGAATAAGGTAACCCAAAGACCCTCTGTGCTTGGCCTCACACAACGCACCTGTGCCCTTGTTCTGTGGAGCAAACCATTTCCACAGATGGAGATAAATAAGAACAGTCATGTGTGAAGCTCTGCCCCACTAAGCAGCCAGCAAACTATTCAGGGACTCCACAGTGCTCTGGTTTAGCAGAAGGCACTGTGGCCTCTCTCCAGGTCTTGCTAAATGATTGCCATCTGTCAGTCACAGCAGCACAGTCTACAGCAGCCCTTCTCTCTGCCAGTCATCGCCACCATTCTCCCCAGAAACAAGACACTAGTACACTTATTTGCCTAGCTACAATCAAGGGTGACCCCTGCTCTCTGTGTCTGCCCCCTGACTATGCTGGGGACTCTAACTGCTTCCTCTGGTTATACATACTCCAGGTCAAAGAAAGGTTTTAACTCAAGCTGCTTGTCACCCAGTAATTAGCCTAATGCTATCATATTGCTCAGGGCAGGGTCTTACAAGTCAGGTCCAGAGCCTCTCCCTGTCCCAAGGCAGCCTTGTATGGGAGACCAGGAACGGAAGGACGTTAGTTGCTTTTAAGCAAATGGCTCAGTCAGTAGAGTAGTTGCCAGGCAAGTGTGAAGCTCTGTGTTGTGGTCCCCAGAGCCCAGGTAAAAAGCCAGATGTGGTAGCCTACACCTGTCACCCCAAGATGGGAGGCAGAGACAGGTGGATCCCTGGAAGCTCACTGGCCAGCTGACCAGCTTAGCTTAATCTCAGCCAAGTCCCGATAAGAAATCCTGTCTCAAACAGAAGGCCTCTGAGGAGTAACACCCAAGGCTGTCCTCTGCACCTCACACACATGTGCAACACACACACACACACACACACACAGAGTGATTCTTAGCTTTACAAACTCACAGGCAACAGGAACTCTAGGACAATCCTATAAAGCAGTTTACCTCCTGTCTGCCAGGAACTCTTCAAGAATGCATCAGGGTACTTCCACACACCTTTTGTTGGTTTCGTGTTGGATGAGGTCCCTTGCTGCCTTTTAAGTTCCTGGGGTTCCTCACCTCTTTGCAAACAGTTCATTGCCTATAAACAAACATCTGAATATGTGCAGATGCCCAGGTCACAGAACTCACCAATTAATTCTTCCCAAAGCAGAAGTCCTTGGTAAGCAAAAAGCCGCTCTGGAAATTGCTTGTTTTGAGAGTTCCTTTGGCTAGAGCCTTCAGGTGAGGCACGTGGCTATATAATTGTTGCTTCTGGTTCTCCTGTCCAACATTTGATGTGCTTCTGGCTGCACTGTGGACGCATCTCCGCCCTTCCTTGGGTGTGGTCAGCATAGCGAGGGCAAGTCCTTTTGCTCACCCAGCACCTCAGACAGAGGAATTCAAACGTGGGCGCCTAATGGGCATTAATGAGCGAAAGGTGTTGGCATCAGGACTGCCAGTTGAGCTTTGTTTCAAGTCCTTCCTCCTGGCAAAACTTAAGAGTTGGCAGCACCACTGACAGAGCTTTCAAGACTGGTCCACTGACATTTAGCAAGGCCCAGAAACAACGCGCACAGTGTTTTAAGCAGTTGCAGACTTCCAGCTTTAATCAGTAAAGCTTCTGGTTTTGTTCTATGGGACTTCCGGTTGCATTCTGAGGTGCTCGGGGAGCGCTTTTGTTCTGTGGAACTTCCGACTGCATTCTGTGGGGCTCCTGCTTGGCTCTGCGTTGCTTCCTACACCTTCAGTTCTGAGAACTTCCGGTTGCATTCTGGGGAACTTCCGGCTTCTTCCTGTCGAACTTCCCCGTTCCGTTCTATGGCGCTTTTCTCGCTGCTCTTGCCAAGTTTACTGGCCTCCTTCTGGAAACCAGGGTCTTTCTCACTTGGACCTCGTTGGGAGACTCCTCGTTGGGAGTTCATCCGTGGGTCACCATCTGCTTGTGACTGTCCTGCTTCTTTGATTGCTAGGCCCTTGCAAGCTGTGTGCCAGAAAAACTTGACCTTCCCTCAGTATACCTCCATTATTGTCTACTCTGAGGCTCCTGGTGGGAAAAAACAGTCAGTACCCTCCCTTCACTTATTGGAAATGTCTGTATCATATATGTGTGCTGTAGAGAAATTTTAATTCAGAACATGGCTGCTCTGGCAAGAGGTCACATCCAAAGACCTTTTAGGTGTGTGTGATCCTGATGAAATCAAAGATGTCTTTAATCCGGAGGCAGGCAAGCAGCTCTGGGTTCAAGGCCAGCCTGGTATAGAGCATGTAAAGAAAAGCTTAGGTCCAGGTGAGATGGTACATGCCTTTAGTCCCAAACAATGTAGGTAAAGTTAGTTTGTAGAAGGAAGCACCCATGTTTGAAAGTGATGTCTAATTGAATGGCAGAAACAGATTGATGCCACAGGCGATGCAGACAGAGAGAGGAGGCAGTTTTACCAGGACAATAATAGACAGGTTGTAGAAAGAGAGAGCTCAGTGAAGACAGAATGAGCCAGAGAAGGAGCCAGGAGATTAGAGCAGATTGCTGGAGTTAGTTTGAGGCCAACCAGAGCAATTCAGGGGCCAAGAGAGAAGCCTGATAGAATAAGCCAGCTGGGAGAGGAGTTTGAGCCAGAATCACTGAGTTGAACCAGCCAGCAGAGTTCAGAAGCAACTAGAGACTTAGGCATTTTACCTCATAAAATGTGTGGTGCATTCAGAGGCTCGGTGCCTAGCCTAGGATAGCCTCTCTGTCCTCCTGCCTCTGCTGACTCCTAAGTGATAGGATTGCAAGTATGTAACACCATGCCCAGGCCTAGGGATTGAACCTAGGGCTTCCACATGCTAGGCGGGTGCTGTCACCGAGTCTCATCCCAAATCCCCTTCCCTAGCTGTAACAGTAGAATGTTCACTAATGGGTTGTCTCCAAACCTCCCTCTTTGCCAAAGAGTTCAGGTAATGTTCATTGAAGAGGAAGAATGGGGTGGGGTTGCGGGGGAAGGCCTCACTGATTTCCACATGGAAGGCATGTTCCTCTGGCTGTGTCAGCAGCTAGAGCTTCCTGTTTGCAGGACTCTGTCTCTTTTATAATTTCCTCCTCTATTCTGTCATTCTTTGCTTACTTGAATCTGAACAAGCCTTGAAAGCAATGTAAATATTTGCTCCCGGAAAACTGCCCTAGCACAGGCTGATCTCGCCACCCTCCTCCTGGGCAAGGTTGGCTCTGGCTCATTTGTATCCTAGTTGGGCCACCTACCCCTGCAGAACCCCACTCTCTTGGTGACGTATTCCTTCAGGGAAGAGGCTGTGTCTTTCTTTCCAAGCAGTGTCTTTCTGAGACACACCTTAGTTAAGACCTTTGAGCCCCTGAATGTAGATAAGGGCTTGGGGGAAAGCTGCATGTGGTCCCCACACCTTTAATCTTAGCCCTAAGGAGGCAGAGGCAGGTGGATCTTTGTGAGTGCTAGACCAGGATGGTCTACATAATGAGTTCCAGGCTAGCCGGGACTACGCTGTAAGATCCTCTTTAAAACAAAATAAAACAAAAAGGAACAAATTTGAGGAATCCATTTTCTTCTTGAGAACAAGACCTCAATGAAATTTACATTTGTTTATTTATTTGCTTGTTTGTTTGTTTTTGTAGTGCTGGGGATTGAACCCACGGTCTTAAGCTGTATCTTGGTGGTTTTTTCTTTAAAAAAAAATATATATATATATATACATATATATATGTATTATATTAATGTCTATGAGTGCTCTATCTGCATGTATACCTGCATGCCAGAAGAAGGCATTATAGATGGCTGTGAGCCACCATGTGGTTGCTGGGAATTGAACTCAGGACCTCTGAAAGACGACAGACAGTGCTCATAACTGCTGAGCCATCTCTCCAGTCCCCCTTAAGCCATATCTGACCTCAGGAAAAAAAATTAAAACTGTATTTTTACTTTTAACCAACACGTAGTAATTATAAATAGCTGTGTACTGCAATGTAACATTTCAACACCTAAACATGATGTGCAATGGCCAAATCAAGGGTACTAGCGTGTATCACCTTAGATGGCTGTTACTTCTCTGATGGGAAAACCCAAAAACCGTGACTCCTAGTTCCTTGACTATATTGAAGAAATTGTCAGTCGCAGTTCCTGAGTTCTTGTGCTACAGAAGATCAGACAATATTCCTGCTAGCCTGCTGTACTCCTGACCCACACAGCCACCTTCCCTGTACCCCTCCCTGTATGCTTTGCAGGCTTTGGTAGCTGTTACTTCTTGGCTTCCACACGACCCTCTTTTTAGCTTCCACGTTAAGTGAGATGATGCAGCATTTGTCTTTCTTTCGCTTAATGAACGTGTTAATTTCACTTAATGCATCTCCAGTGCCAGCTGTGCTCTCACAAACGCTAGGGTTTCATTCTTCTTTGTGTCAAATAATATCCCATTGTGTATGTATGGTACATTTTCCATTCATCTGTTGAGACACTTATGTTGTTTGCAGCTCTTAACTGTTGTGAACGGTGCTGCAATAGGCATGGGAGTAGAGGTGTCTCTCTGACACTGACTTCTTTTCTTTTGCAGATATACCCAGTACTGTGTGTGTGCCCGTGTGTGTGTGGATATGAATGTGGAGGCCAGAAATCAACCTCGGATAGTGTTCCTTATATTTCATTCCTACCTCCTTATTTATTTATTTATTCATTTATTTGTTATATATTTAAAATATGTAGTTTCTTTCAAGACAGGGTTTTTCTGTGTAGCCTCAGCTGTCCTTGAGCTCACAGAGATCTGCCTGCCACTTCCTCCCAAGCATTGGAATTAAAGACATGCACCACCACCATCTGGCTATATTTATTTTGAGGCCTGGAGAGATAGATCAGCTGTTAAGAGTACTGACTGTTCTTCCAGAGGACCCAGGTTCAATTCCCAGCACCCAAATAGCAGCTCACAACTGTCTGTAATTCCAGTTCCAGAGGACCCAACACTTTAATACAAACATACATGCAAGCAAACATCAATGGATATAAAATTAAAGCATTAAGAAAGGACATTTATTTTGCTTTATATATGTCTATGTGTGCTTGCCTGCGTAAGTTCATGTGTACCACATATATTCAAGAGTCTGTGGATGCCAGAAGAGCGAGTTGGGTCCCCTGGGTCTAGATGCACAGGGGTTTGTGAGCCTTCATGTGGGTGCTGAGAATCAAACCCAAGTACCCTGCAAGAGCAGATGAAAATGTTCTCTGACCCATTGGGCCATCTTCCAGCTCCAATCCACCCCACCCCCAATCTTGTGCATAAGACAGTGAGATGAGGGGTGTGTGTCTCTCACTACCCTGGAACTCTCCAAGTAGGCTGGACTGGCTGGCCAGCAAGCCCCGGTATCTGCCTCTACCTCTCCAACTCTGGGATTACATGTATGTGTCGCCTTTTGTCTGCTCTTGTCTCCCAGCTTTTGTCTAGGATTTCCTCCTGGTTGAACTCAGTCCACTGGAGATGGGTTGTATTCTCATCACATCATATCAAGAGGTACACAATGTCCACTGGGTTTCATGGGCTTCTCTCCTGCAGAGTTAAAACATTCAAGCGGGGAGTGGGGGAGGGAATAGCAGTTTTTGGGGAGAGTCTTTGGGATGATATAAATGGTCTTTTCTCATCCTACTTGCGCCCAAGAATCCTAGCATCCTTTGATGATTTTTGCTTGTTTGTTTGTTTTCAAGACAGGGTTTCCCTGTGTAGCCTTGGCTGGCCTGGACTCGCTTTGTAGAGCAGGCTGGCCTCCTACTCACAGAGATCCTCCTGTGTCTGCCTCCCTGAGTGCTGGGATTACAAGTGTGTGCCACTGCCGGCCCACTGATGATTCTTGCCTGAACTAGCCATACTTAATTTAAAAGTAATAGAATAATTGAAAAAATAAATGATAGGTGAACCTATGAAGACAACCTTATAAATGAGACTGTGCTGTGGTCTTCTCTTAGCTAGTGGGCAGAAGCCACAAACTGTCCTCTAAATTATTTAAGCTGCTGTGGACTTGTAGGCACTCTGAGCCCATGAGACGGCTGTGTCTTATTTGCTTGTTGGATAATACGGCCTTGTAAGTCTCCTGGGATCCCCTGCCACTTTGCTGCTCTTGACCAGCTCACCTGGCAATTGTGCCAATGAGGATGGCTGGAGACTGTCACGATAGCTTATCTTCTGTTTGAAATTTTTAATTTAAAATAGATTTTTAAAAATTTTAATTATGTATATGGGGATGGAGGAGTCCCTGTGAGTGTTGGTGCCTTGGAGGCCAGAGGCATCCATCCCCTGGATCGGGAGTTACTGGCCATTGTGAGCCCTCTGATAGAGATGTTGGGAGCCAAACTTGAGAGGTCTTTACAAGAGCAGCAAGCACTTTTAACCACGAGCTCTCTCTCTAGGCCCAGAATTGTTGTTTTGTTTTTGAGACAGCAGCTTACTGTGTGGTTCTGGCTAACCTAGAATTCACTGTGTAGCTATGTAGACCAGGTTAGCCTGAAACGAATATAAATCTGCCTGCCTGTGCTTCCTGAGTGAGGCTAAAGATGTGAGCCACCACACTTGACTGTTTTAGCTCTGTATTCATATTTGGGGTGGGGCTGTCCTACCACTTGTGCTTAGAGGTCGGGGGACAACCTGCAGGTGTCAGCTCTCTCCTTCCATTGCATGGGTCCCAGGCTTGGTGACAAATGCCTTAACCCAGCAAGCCATCTGGCTGGCTCCCAGGATGTCCCCATCTTCCTGCCTTCTTCTTCAAGTTTGTATTCCTGCAGGTCTCAGCTCTAAGTTCTGTTCCACACGAAGTCCTCAGGGAAGAGCTTCTTAAGTTTGCAGAGAACATAGTAGGCGAGAAATTTAGCTGAGACAGACTGAAGTGATTTATCATCTCTGTTTGTCTTGTGTATTAGATCAGGAGATGGCCATAACTCCATGAGCCTCCTTCCATGCAAAGGTGATGTCTGTTTCTCCTGTTTGAAACTGGGCTGGCCTCTGCCAGTAGAATCTGTCCGTGTGTTTGGTTTGGTTTTGAAGATGCTATGTGTTTGGTTTGGTTTTGAAGATGCTATGTGTTTGGTTTGGTTTTGAAGACGCTATGTGTTTGGTTTGGTTTTGAAGATGCTATGTATCTTGAGGGCCTGGGCCTGAAGTCCCTGCTCCAGATAGTTGGTCTTCAGGTCATCTTGGCTGGATTTAGAATCACCTAACAGACACACCTCTGGATGTATCTGAGGAAAAATCTACAGGGAGGTTTAAAAGACTCACCCTGAATGTGGGTGGCACTATACCTCAGGCTGGAGACCAGGACAGAGGAAAATGAAGAAAGCCAACTGAGCACCACCACTGCTTCCCGCCTGTGGGTACCGTGTGGCCAGCTGCCCCATGCTCCTGCCACCACACCTCGCCTGTCACAGCGGACTGCCTTCCTTCTCAGACCATGAGCCACAGCGAAGCCTCCCTTCTTTACGTTGCTCTTCTCTGGGACTTCGCTTTTGCCCTCTTGGTAGGCAGCAGCTTCAGGGCCCACCCTGCTCTAAGAGAGTCCAGCTTCATGGAAAAGCGAGCCAAGCGAGAACTCCGTGGTGTGTATGGGAGGGACACCTTTAGAACCACCTAGCCCGGCCAGTTGCCAGCTGTGAGCATGCCTCCAACCCCACGGGGAGCTGAAGAACCTGCCTGCCAAGCCTAACTGCAATTCATAGCCAACAGTTTCCCGAGCAAATAAAATGGTGATTTTTAAGCTGTTGATGTTCAGAATACTTTTTACACTAAAATAGATAACCCAACCACATATGTATGCATTCCCACTACAGAAAATCAGCGTAGTTGACTGGGACCTAGCTCACGGCACTTGTGTCAAGCACTGCAGGTGTGCATTTATTGGGCCTGGGAAGATGGTTGGTGAAGAGAACCTGCTGCATACGCCCTGAGGATGGGTTCAAATCCCCAGCCCTCATATAAAAAGCTGGGTGTGTCCACAAGCTTGTCTCTAACTCCAGTGCTGTCAGAGGTAGATGCAAGGGGATCACAGGAGCCTTGCTGGATGCCAGCAAACCTCAGGACCAGTGGGAAACCCTGTCTCAAGAGAGTGAGACAGAGAGTGACACAGAAGAGCACTGAATGTCTTCTTCTGGCCCGGTACACTCCCAGAGACATTCACCCCCTGCACACATTCACACAGCCCACACACACACACACACACACTACACACACACACACACACCCCACACACACACACACACACTACACACATTCACACAGCCCACACACACGCACATACATGCTACACATTCATACATCCCACACACACGCACACACACTCTACACACATTCGCACAGCCCACACACATGCACACACACCCTCCATGAACACATCCCACATGCAAGAATACACACTCCCCCCACGCCTCTCATACATGCACACACACATATCTACACAGCCCACATACATGCACACACACAGAGAAAATGGCATCTATATTTATTTTGCTTTTGTTTTTATTTTATTTATTTATTTTTTGACTTTTCTTGCTCTCCGGCCACTTATTTTACTTTCCTAATGCAAAGAAAAGTCAGAACTCTGAAAGGCCTCTGGCCCTAAGGTTTGCAGTAGGGAGTGTCCTTTGTATCATGACTAGAATTGCCGAGCCCTCCTGTCTTAGGTGTTGGCTGTGTGTGCCACATGGTGCCTTAGACTGCCCGGATGTCGGAGTATCTCCTCCCCAGCAGCATTAACCGTTTCTCTGAGTATGTGTTTTCTGCAGGGCTTATTTCTAAACAGCTTCCTGACTCTGTCCTCAGTGGTCTACAGTGGAGCTTAAATTTTTGAATTTCTAAGGCTGGAGAAATGGCTCAATGGCTCAGTTAAGGCACTGGCTGCTCTGTCAGAGGACCTGGATTCCATTCCCAGCAACCACACGACAGCTCACAACGCTCTGTAACCCCAGTTCCAGGAGATGTGACAGCCTCATGCAGATATACTCACAGGCAAAACACCAAGGCACAAGAAACATAAACAGGTGTGGTGGTGCGCATCCTTAACCCCAGCCCTTTGGAGGCAAAGGTGGTGGACCTGAGTTTGAGGCTAGCCTGGACTACATAGGAAAAAAAAAAAAAGAACTAACTCCTTCTGTTAGTTTGCTATTTGTGCTTTCTTTCCTGCTCCGCAGTGGGATACACCTTCTGACCACTTTCAAAACCTCTTCTGCCTTCACTCTGAATTCAGAGCTGCATTTTGACAGGAGTATTTCCTCCTCAGTTGGTGGGTTCAGCCTAAATGTTTATTGTCAGTCTTCAAAAAGCAGGAGGGGGGACAGGCACAGGGAAGCGGATAATTTTGGCCACGTGTCCACCGTCCATCAAGGCTCTTACCTTCTTTGGCTTGAAACCCAGTCGTACCACTGAGGACCAATAAAGCAGAAGCAGTGACTTCATGCCACCTATACAGGCGCCCAGGGTTCAGCGCAGCACCCATTTGACCGGCAATGAGATGTCCACCCCTCCTCCCCGACCCCAGGAAAGCACAGCCAGCTTGTCATAAACTTCACTTTGCACAGACGGCCTCTGTCCAGTTTGTTTGAAACAAGTCGGTGGGTTTCCCCCGCCTCCGAGGCTAATGAGGACACACAATGACACATCCTGACCCGGCATCGCGAACATCTCCCCACCTTCCTTCTTCCTCTCCACGCTCCAGCTAGTCCTGGAAGCGTCTCGCTCTCACAGCCCAGCGGTTAAGTTGGTTCCTCAAATTGTTCCCGACAGGAGGGGCAGGAAGCAGCGGCTTTAGCGGCGGAGGGGGCGAGGGCTGGCCAAGCGGCCTCGCTGCGATCCCGGGTCTAAGGTCCGGTTGGGTCACAGTTCCAGCCTCCCTCCCCCCTCCGCCTGGCCATCTGAGTCCCGGAGCCGCCACGTCCCTGGAGGCCTGGGTTTCCTTAAGAGGCCCTGCTGCCAGTCCGGCCAGGTGGGAGGAAGCAGGTCCCAGTCTGGTGGCCCGAGGTGGGCGGAGCCTGACCGCGGCCCGAGCGACCAGGGGAGCGACGGGGAGGTGCCGCCCTCCCGGGGCGATCCCGTGCGCGCCCCTACACCCCCGAGAGCTCGCGGTGGCCCCGAGACAGGTGCAGTGACCGCGCGGCGGCGCCCCCGAGGGGCGGTCCCCGAGTGCCCGCCCCCCACCCGCCTCGTCCACGCTCCTCCCCTCCCTCCCCTCCCCTCCCCCGCTGTCCGCGGCCACCGGTTGCCGGCGATCCCGCTCCGGGGTCCCCGCTCAGGGCCGGAGCGCGCGCGGCGACGACGAGTGGGGGGACACTCGCAGGCCTGAGCCCGGAGGCCACCCCGTTGCGCCCACCTCCCACAGCCGCGATTCCCTGGTCCTGGCCCGCGACCCTGAGCCCGGGGACTCTCTGGGGCGGGGGTAGGGTCCCCGGGGACCCGGGCCGGCTCCCGGAGCGACGATGGAGGAGCAGCAGCGCGCGCGCTCGCACACGGTCACCACCACCGCCAGCTCGTTCGCGGAGAACTTCTCCACCACCAGCAGCAGCTTCGCCTACGACCGGGAGTTCCTCCGCACCGCGCCGGGGCTCCTGATCGTGGCCGAGATCGTGAGTGCCGGGCCGGGCCGGGCCGGGCCGGGCGGAGGGAGGCAGGTGGACCCGGCTGGCTCGCGCGTCCCCGGCTCCGCCCACCGAGCCGGCGCCGGTCTCCCCGCGGGCTCCGGGAGCGCTCCTGAGCTCAGCCGCGACTTCTTTGTAAAGCGCAGAACTCACAGCCGTGTCCTTTCGCGTCGGGCTCTCGTGGGGACCGGCGCTCGTGACCCCCAGGATGTGTGCTGGGGGAGGCAGTCTTCTCGCCCGCAGTTTGCCCAGCCTGCAGTGTTCCTTCGGGGATGGTGGCCTATCCCGAGGGCCAGATACTTGGGGGCGCGGAATACCTAGGGCCTCCCTCACCTTATCTCCACGTGCGTCGGTCCCCGAAAACAAAGCTTTTCTCAAACTGACCCCTCCACAGTGCTGGGCTGGACCCCAGAGTTTCGCGTGCTAGGCGGACGCTCTGCCACCGATCCGTATCTCGGTTTTAACATTTTCTCCTATTATTAGTTATGAAAGAGAGAACTTTCTGTCTCCGTGATTATCTTCCGGTAGTCAAGTTGAATCAAGAAAGCTCCCCCGAATAAACTCCGAGGGTGTCAGCCTCTTTGAGAGCCGAGCGCGTCCCGGTGGGGGCTGGGCGCGAGCCTGGGAGGGGGCAGGGCGCGCACATGCTCGCCCTTGGAAGCCAGGCCTTCCGCCTGGAGTTCTGTTGACCACTGCTGGCGGCCACTGTCTATTGTCTTCGCCTTCTGCCTGGGTGTCCTGAGGAAGCCCTGGGCGGGTGGTCCCCGAAACGCCCCCCTGTGAAGGTGGTTGCCAGGAAGCTCGTTTTACACGTGAGGAAACTGAGGCCCAGAGAGGGCAGGGGGCAAAGCTCCGCCGCGGTGGTGGAGCGGAGACTCAACCCCAAGCCTGCCTTTTTCTTGTTCTCTGCTCCTACCTGCTATGGAGATTGCACCTACGCAGTCTAACAGGGTCGGACGCGCGGAAGCTTTGGAGACTGATGATCCAGCTCAGATGAAAGCTAAACAGTCGGGCGGCGGGTGATGGTGGTTTAGAAGCGGCCGAGGCTTCTCGGGTAGCGATATTAAGCAATCGCTGTATGGATCCTGGGAGCTGCTCCAGGGTCTCAGATCCACCCCAGCTTCCATAAAAAGTTGGGAAAGTGTTGGTTTAGCTCATCTCCCAAGTAGTTGGCCCAGCCAGCCCTGAGGGTATCTGCAACCCTCACAAATAGCCGAAAGTATTAGAGTCACAGTGCAGGCCCGGCCTGGCCTTAAAGAGCTCCACAAATATTTGCCGTGTGCGTGAGGGAGTTCAGGCTCTCCCGCCTCAGCAAACAGACGCTCAAGTGACTGCCCTGGGCCTTGGGCGCGGTGGCTCGGACCGCCACCACCACGTGTTTTCTGGTGTGCGGTCCACATGCTCTCTGTCACATATCTTCCCAGAAAACGAAAAGAGCAAACGAAGAAGCGTAAAGCGTCTGCAGTCCCGTCACTAGACACAAGTGCCTAGGGGTTGGCGTGGGCCTCCTGAGGCTGCAGTGAGCCTTCTGAGAAAGGTGGGAAACCTCGTGGATAAATCCTCCGTGCAGCTGTTTTCGGTACATGTGTGCGCATGCGCACGTGTGGTACGCTCACTCACCCAGGCACGGTGGAGGCTGGGGAGGGGCGTGAAGACGTTTTCCTGTATTCCCTCCTTCTTTACTCTGGATGGGGAAGTCATGTGGCACGTGGAGGTCAGAGGACAATTGGCAGGAGTCCGCCAGTCTCTCCTTCCACCGTGTGGGTCCCCGGGGTTTGGAGCAGGTTGTCGGGTTTGGTGGCAAACACCTTTATTCGCTGAGCCGTCTTACCAGCCCTCCCTCTCATCTTCTGAGGCTCAGTCTCGCTGAACCTGGGCTCCTCTGGGCTTCACCTGGCTCGAACACTAACATTATAGGCGTGAACCACTGCACCCAGATTTTTACATGGGTGTTGGGGGTCCAAACACAGGTCTTTATGGTTTTTCTTTGTTTGTTTTTGAGACAGGGTTTTTGCTGGGGGCTGCCACTGTCTCTTGTCTTTGCCTTCTGCCAGGGTGTCCTGAGGAAGCAAAGTGCTGGACTCTCTTTGTAGACCAGGCTGGCCTAGAACTCACAGAGATCCACCTGCCTCTGCCTCCCTGAGTGCCGGGATTAAAGGTGTGCCCCATCATTCTCTGCTAGGTCTTTATGTCTTTCAGCAGGTACTAGAGGTAGCCACATTCAGATCTCCTGGAGCTCTGAATTATATTTTTATTTTATTCTGTTTATTTATTTGGCAGGCATGAGTGTGGAGGTTAGAGGACAGCATGAGGGAGTCGGTTCTCTCCATTACGCTGGTTTCCAGGACTGAAGGGCCTTGCCAGCGAGCACTTTACCACCGCGCTGCCTTGCTGTCTCTGGATAACATGTTTATAGTGCTGCCTCTTGAAGTTTGCTGCTCATTTTAGACACTGTGCATGCCTTTCCACCCCAAAAGACGAAGCCTTGGCTTTTTCAGGCTGTGGTAGTTTGAGAATGTTCAAATAATAATTTGAATAATATAGTCTCAGATAGTTGAAAACTTGACCCTCAGCTGCTGGCACTGTTGGAGTCTTAGGTTTGGCTTTGTTGGAGGAAGTATGTCACTGGAGGTGAGCGCATTCCCAATGCACTCTTTCCGTTTCTGTTTGTGGCTTAAGATGGAGCCCTCAGCTTCCTGCTTCTGATGCTTTTGGTCTGCCATGTGGACTCTAACCTTCTGGAACCATAAGCCTAAATAAACTCCTCTATCAGTTGCCTTGACCATGGTGAATTAGCACAGTAATAGAAAAACACCATCTGAAGCTCAGCCCCGCCTGTCTTCCACGGTAGCCATCAGGTGGCCTGGGTTAGACCAGTAGCCAGTTGACCTAAGATCTGTGAACACCTCACAACCGAGCTGCACAGTAACTTAAATAGAGCCTGGAGGATCAGGAGTTCAAGGTCATCCCTGGTTACATAACAAGCTCCAGGCTAGCCTGTGCAGCCTAGAGAGACTGCGCATTCGAGATGCTGAGTATCACCTTAAGTGACACACCATGTGAGGACCTGAGTTCAGGTTCCCAGAACCCACTGAAAAGCCAGACACGGTAGAGTGTATCTGTAATCACGGCTCTCCTGCATGAGCCAGGAGGAGGACACTCCCCAGGCCTTCTCAGGCCAGCTAGCCTGTGTACACGCAGCTTCCAACAACAAAGACACCTGCCTCAAACAGACTGGCAGGCAAAGCTCAGGAACACACGCTCAGGAACACACAGGCAAGCATTCACACACCACAACATGCTCCCTCACCCCTCTCTGTGGCCGTGCGTAGTTTGACTGTGTGTGTTTGTCTGTCTATGTCTATGTCTGTGTCTCTGCGGAGGCCGGAAGAGGGCATTGGATCCTCTGGGACCGGAGTTACACATATCTGTGAACCACCTGGTATGGGTACTAGGGACCGAACTTGGTACCTCTGGAAGAGCAGTGAGTGCTCTAACCTCTGAGCCATTGCTCCAGTCCCCTCTGTTTTATTCTAAGGCCCTTATTTGTTCATGAGTTAGCATCTGGGTCAAGATAAGGGTACCTGGGGCTGTTGTATGAACATCATGAAATATGGTGATTATCAGCAGGTGGAGGAATGGGGGGGGGGTGTTTCTGACTTCTGCGGTTCCATTTCTTAAGACATACCTGCCTCCCCTTGCTACTTTCATTGCAAGAAATTACTTCTGTTTGAACCGTTAAAAGTGAAATAATAGAGAGCAAATCCCATTTCCCTGTATCCGTCATTCAAATTCCGCGCCTGGCCTTCTGGATGCAGGGGGTGTGGCTGTAGCTCAACCTACTAACACTCAAGGCTGTGCCATGGTAACTCTATGTTGAAACCAAATTATGGGGGTTTCTTTCCTTTTACAGTTTTATTACAAGCTGGTAACAGCCCAGTACTTGACCTGTGAATTGTAGGCTGTTACAATCTTGTAACGATTACAAGCGCTTGAAACAGAATCAAAGTGATTGCAACAATCCCAGTTAATTGAACCCTTCCTGTTAGCGGTGACTTTCAGATGAACTATGGCATCCGGGTAATAACGTGAAGTCCCCTCTTATTTACTTAACTGTCACAAGCAAACTTAGCTGAGGCCATACAGATCCGGTGGACTGAGGGCTGGGATCTAAATCACCATCTTGTCAGCTCCTTTTCAAAGAGTGAGAGCATAGTTTCCATTTCCCAGAAGTCTTTGGAAGTGGGGCGGGCAGTGAGAAAAAAAAAGAGACTTTAAAAGCATGCACTGTTGCCCCACCCAGCGCTTCCCCACAAGCAAAGTGCCCTGCCCCATCTAGAAGAGGGGGGCGTCTAGAAGCTGTGATTGGGGTGAGGCAGGGGTGCTGCCGCAGCTTGGCTCGTGCCCCACGCAGGCTAGGGATGCTAAGCGTCTTGAA
The DNA here is from genome assembly GCA_010120015.1 of Rhombomys opimus. NCBI lineage: Eukaryota > Metazoa > Chordata > Mammalia > Rodentia > Muridae > Rhombomys > Rhombomys opimus. The sequence continues at coordinate 7,385,649 of REGO01000009.1, forward strand.
ATGCGAGGGACAATTCCAGCACAAAGAGCTGCCATGGGCCGGCCTCCTCATCGCCGGCTCAGAACTCTCGGCGGACCACTTTTGGGGTGCCTTGTTCTGGAATTTCTCGAGATCTGTGCCACTTGTCCATAATTTTTAAAAAACGTAGCTCTGCTTGTTCCTTGCCGGGGCTGTGGCGGTTAATGGATTGTCCACTTGACAAGATCTAAGCACCTGGGAAACAAGCCTTTGGGCGTGTGTGTCGTGGTGGGTGGGGCTCCCAAATGGGACAGCTCACCCTAAGCACCCATTTCATGGGCTGGGATCCTCAGCTGAGTAGAAGGAGAAAGCGGCCTGCACACCAGCATTTGTGTCCTGCTCCTGCAGCTTCTGCTTCTGCAGCTCCCTGCTTCTGCTGTGCATCCTGCACGGATGGGTGCAATGTCACCAGCTGCCTCATGCTTCTCTCCCAGGATGCACTGTACCCTAGAGCTGAGAGCCAAATGAAACTCTTCCTTTTTTGCTTAATTCCTTTAGTGGCAATGAAGAAAGCAGCTAATGTGGTGACCGTAGTGGCCATCCAAACTCCATACGGTTGATTCCCACATTCACCCTCTCCTGCTGTCACCCATGGGCTGCTGTTTTGTCCACTGAGCCCACCAGGAAGAGACGGAGTGAGAGGGTCCGGGCACCCTCTCCATCTGCTGTCTTCCCTGGCATCAGTCCCTGTTCACTTGGCCTGCTTCCCGCTGCCAGCCAGCACCGATCTCTGTTTTCTCCCACCAGCTTTCCTAGCAACACCGGTATCCAGCTCTGTTCAGATTACCCAATCTGAACAGGTTCTCTCCTTCCTTTCTTCCTTCTTTCTATATGGAACCCTTCACAGATTTCCATGTCATTCTTGCTTAGGGGCTATGCTTAGGGGCTATGCTTCTCTGTATCAGTCCAGTGTGCCCTTTGTAAGAGGTGCTGTGTGAGCATGGGAAGGGGTTATTTAACTGATCAAGGGCAGCTTAAACCAGGGGCGACACCACTATCAAACAGGACTCCACTCTTCAGCAGCTGTAACTACCTACAGCTCCTTAGGGAGGAGTGGGGCCTTTGAGCCTCTCCGACGACTGGACTCGTGAAGGAATGATGATGGGCCTAGTCTTGGCCATGTGTTAAGCAAATAGTCACAGCTGTGGGTGACTACAATAGCCATGTCACATCCAGGAGACAACATTTCACAGCCCTCTTCCCTATTCTCCAGCTCTTACATCTTTCTGTCCCCTCTTCTGCTGTTCCCTGAGCCTTGGGAAGGATGGTGTAGATTCCCACTTAGGACTGAGCACCCAGCTAGTCACTTACTCACGAGCTCTGAGCAGGTGTGAGTCTCTGCATTACCCACCACTCACTGCAAACGGAAGGTTCCCCGACCCAGGCTGAGAGTGTTGCTAATCTGTGGATATAAATATTAATATTTAGAAAGTATGATACCATGCCCATTTAGCAAAGTAACGATAGAAGGCCCTCCCCTCCCCCAGGCACTATGTCCACCCTAGCCATGATTTTGTGACCTGGTTTATAGTACCAGGCACGAATTCCTAGTTTCATTGAGATATGACTCATTTGTAAAGTTGACCTTTTATAAGGTGTGCACTGCAGGGGATCCTAGATGATTATGGGTTTGGACAAAGTGTCCCCATTAGCTAATTAGGACCTCACCTCGTTAAAGAGCACTGGACCTGCTGGCAGTCACTCCCCATTCTTCCCAGTCGCCTGCCTATGGGAAAATAGCCAACCTACTTTGTCTTTGTGGATTTGCCTGCTCTGCACATCACACATAAATGGAATCCTGCGTCACATAGCCCTCACTCTTCGGTGGCAGTCACTTAGCTTCACGCTTCCAAGAGTCATCCACGTAGTCCACGAAATGCTTGTTGCAGGAACGTGAGGGTCTGAGTTCAATCCCCAGCACCACATGAAAAGCTGAGGAAGGTGGTATGCACCATAACCCCAGCGCTAGTGGGCGTGGGCAGAGACAAGCAGATCAGTAAGCTCACTGGCTCATTCATGAGCTCCAGGTCTAAGGAGAGACCCCGTCTCAAAAAACAAAGCCATAGAAGAGGACATCTGAAGTCAGCCTCTGGCTTCTCCACACGGTGCACCTATGTGTACCTGACACATATATGCATACCACACACACACAAACACATACACCAACTGAGGTCAAAAGACACCTTCGTGCTGTAGAGTATGTGACTATTTGATTATTTTTGTAGCCAAGTGCTATTCCATCTCATTGATGTATACATGATTTTGTTTATCCATTCGGTTGGCAGACATTTGGGTTGCTTCCTTGTTTTGATTATTATGAATGATACTATTGTGAACCGTAGTGGACAAAGTTCTGCAAAAGACACATTCTTTTTTTATTCTTTTGGGCATTTAGCTAAGAAAATGGAATCACATAAGGTGACTCAGGCTAATGTCTTCAGGCTTCAGTAGACTGTTCTCAAAGCAGCTGGACAGTTTGGTATCCCATGAAGGATATGAGGGCTTCATTTCTCACCAGGATGTATGTACTTCGGTTCTTTCCTTCCTGTTGGGTATGAGCAGATTTACCAGAGTAGGTTTTGGTTTGCTTTTCCATGGTGACCAAAAACCCTAAGCAAATTTCCTCTGTCTTTTTGTCATTTGTATATATTTTTTGAGAAATGTCTATTTAAATCCTTTGCTAATTTAAAAAGTAATTTGCTTGTGTGTGTGTTTGAGCGTGAATGTGTGGGTGTGCGTGTTGGTGTGGGGAGTGTGTATGGAGGCTAGAGGGTGTGGGGGGATTTAATCCAGCAACGTGGCTACTCTGGCTGGAATACAGACAAGCCCTTCCTACACACCTTTAATCCCAGACAATGAAGGTAAAGTTAGTTTGTAGAAGGAAGCAGCCATGTTTGAAAGTGATGTCTAATTGGGAGGCAGACAAAGTGAATCAGAGAAAGATTTGACAGAATAGGACATGCCCAACTCTCATGAGAATAGCAGGGGAAAGAGGGGCCACTCAGAGATGAGCAGCCTAGAGGGAGAGAGGGAGGAGGCAGCTTTACTGGGAGAGTATTACAGAGACAGGTTGAAGAGAAAACAAGCTAGACACGGGTGAAGGCAGAATAAGCCAGAGGATGAGAAGGAGCCAGACGATTAGGACAAGTTGCTAGAGTTAGTTTGAGACCAAGCAGAGCAATCCATTCAGAGAGTGAAAGAGAAGCCAGATTGAATCAGTCAATTTAGAGAGGAGTTTGAACCAGAACAGCTGAGTTGAACCAGCCAGCCAGAATTCAGAAAGAACAAGAAAGGGTGAGCTTATTCAGCAGTAAGTTTCAGAGGCTGAAAACATTCTAGGCCTAAATAAGATAGTATGGAGACTGGATGCTTCCAGGACAATGGCCTCAGAAACGACAATTACCTCAGGAGAATAAAAGATACTTTCACAAGAGGACACTTTTATGTCCGGCGCAGCTTGAGATAGGGTCTTCCTTTGCTCTGAAGCCTGCATAGCAGGCAAGCCTGGCTGGCCACTGATCGCAGGGGTCCTCCTGCTCTGCCCCCCCACCCCCAGCTCTGAGATTACAAGCAAGCATTGCCACGGTCCTTGTTTTATTTTCCTCCTGAAGATAAGCCCTTGTGCTTGCAAAGCCTGACTGAGCTATTTCCCCAAGCCTGGTTTGCTTTTTTATCATCCCGATTCTCTCAGATTCCAACTGTAAATTCCTCAACAGATCTACGCCTTGAAAACTTTTCTCCTGTGCTCAGCTGATTTTTTTTTCACTTTCCATCATAGTATTCTTTAACACGCACAGCTTGTTTTGATGAAGTCCAGTTTTTTCTTTTTTTTTTTTATTGTTACAGATTTATTGACTTTTTATCTTGTATGTGTGAGTGTTTTGCCTGCTTGTATGTGTGTGTTCCACGTGTATGCATAGTGCCTGCACAGATTAGAAGAGGTGTCAGATTCCTTGGAACTAGAGTTAGAGGTGGTTTGAGCCACCAAGCCAAGTGCGTGCTGGGAACTGAATCTGGGTAATCTGAAAGAGCAGCCAATGCTGTTAACCACTGGGCCATATCTCCAGATACCGGTTTTTACTTTTGTTGTGTGTGTATTTTGTCGTTTCTAGGAAAGCCTAATTAAATCATAGGCATTCCTGTGTTTATTCCCTCTATTAATTTTATGCTTCTAGGTCTTACATTTATGTCTGTGGTTCATTTTGATTTTTTTTTTTTTAATATATAGTATGAAGTAAAGATTTCACCTCAGTTTTTTTGTTTTTTCTTATGTAGCCGTCCACTTGCCCCAGTGTCACTTTCGGACACGTCGCCTGCCTGGGCACAGACTGAGCATCTATCTAATGAGCTTATCGGAGGGGGCATATATGTGTGTGTTTTCTTATTTATTGGAGACGGTGCCTTTTGAATCCCAGGTTGACCAAGAACGATCCAGGTCTTGAGGGCTGGCATTACTGGGCTGTACGCCGCAACCTGGGTCACGTGGTGCTGTGGACTGAACCCCGGCACACTAGGCAAGCAGCCTACAGACTGAGCTCCAGCCCAGCCTTTCTTTGTTTCTGAGATGAAGTTTCTCCCTGTAGCCCCAGGCTTCAGTTTTCCATCTTCCTGCCTCAACCTCCCAAACACTGGGATTCAATACTACCTCACCTAGCAGGTCATTGCATGAAAGAATATTAAAGGTTAAAAACTACAGCAAGAGTCCGGCGGTGGGGGCGGCGTTGGTGGTGGTGGTGGTGGTACATGCCTTTAATCGGGAGACAGAGGCAGTCAGATCTCTGAGTGCCAGGCCAACCTGGTCTACAGAGTGAGTTCCCAGCACAGCCAGGGCTACATACTGATGGGGGATGGAGGGGAAGGGGAAGAAGGAGAGAGACAAGAGGCCTCTCTCTCGAAAGCGGTGCTGTGTATTTTATGCTCCGTTTATTTAGACTTTGTAAAAGATTAATAGAATGACTTAGCTACAGTTGTGAATGGTGTGGCTTTGCAGCCACAGTGGAGAGATTACATCAGCTTCCATTACTGTAAGGCTTGAGTCGAAGAAAAGCCTGAAAAGCCATGGGGTGGTTGATTTTCCAGAGGTCTGAACTTACTGACCTGTGCCGAGAGACAGGCCCACCTCCAGCCTTGTTTCTTAATCTCACCTGCCCCTTCCTTCCCATATCCCAAATCTAATTATAAGAGGTTCCGCCTTCTGGGGGAAAAATAATTCAGAGGAGAAAGATCGCTGTGTTTATTTAAAGTCTGCCTTGTTTCCAGAAACAGCTAGAGGCAGCGCAGAATTCTTAACATTGACGCTTTAAAGGCTGCAACACAAAGTCCCTATCAGCGTCTGAGATCGCTGTAGAGAAGAAGTCTTTCTTGGAAGTACTAGCTTTGCACAGTCTTCAAGGGGCTCCTAGAGCCAGACGCTTGAGAGGCAGCTCCTGGGTGGCCATCACCGAAACTGCAAGCCAAGAAGGGAGATGCTGATCTTATCAGCTCTCAGCTCCAGGTTTACTCACGAAGCAAAGCGGCCCTGGAGTTGGAGATGTTTGCGGATGTGTACGGTGGCTACACTGAATAGTCCACCGGGGTGTGCGGCGATGGCTCAGTGGCTCAGAGAGCTTGCTGTGCAAGCATGAAGATCAGAGTTCAAATCCCCACTGCCTACATAAAGAGCCGGCTCCTGTAACCCCGGTCTGTGGGGTTATAGAAGGGGGTGGGGCAGAGACAAGGAGGATCACTGGGGCTTGCTGGCCACCAGTTAGCTCCAGGTTCAGCCAGAGACGCTGTCTCAGGGGAAGAAAGCAGAGCGTGGTGGAGCAGGACAGCCTGTACTCCTCTGGCCTCAGCGCCCCTCCCTGGATGTGGGCACACTCATAAAACACGCTTGTGCCCCATCCCTGGAACTATATCTATCTAAGGGCCTTTAAGCCTGATAGGACTTTCCAGTGGATGGTTGGCTTTCTCTCTCTCTCTCTCTCTCTCTCTCTCTCTCTCTCTCTCTCTCTCCCTCTCTCCCTTTCTTTCATATTTCACATCATGAACTAACGTTCACACTGCCTGCAAAGCTAATGCCAGGTCTCTGTTCCCTAACGCTCTATTATGTGACTTCGTGAACTAACAAACGGTGGGCGGAGAGCAAGGCTGGGCTGCATGGTAGTCTGGGAAACAGCTTAGGTGGGAGTCGCTGCTTGTGTTCTGTTTCCCAGTTCCAAAAGCCCCGGGATTGGCTGCTTGTGCAAATGAGAAGTGGGGTGGTGTCTTCCCAGGTTCCTCCTTGCCTCCAACCCTCTTGCCTTTCTACTGTGTGAGACAGATCTCAGGTAGCATAGACTGACCTTGAACATCTGACCTTCTCTCCTTCACCTCCCAAGGTCTGGGTTTATACAACCTCTGGCTCGATGCCTCCTCCTTTTAATAACTGTAATGATGCAAAGCATTGAAACGTGTGTGTGTGTGTGTGTGTGTGTGTGTGTGCGTACATGTGTGCCTGTGCCTCTGGGATGGCTCATTAGGGAAAGGTACTTGCTGCCTCTCTTAGGGTGGTCACCCTTCAGATGGCTGCTTTTCCTTTTGTTTCTTGATCTTTTTTTCTCTTTATCCATTGGTTACTCTTGTTCATTCCAGTGGCCTCCCTAGCTATCTGAGCTTCCAGGTTAATCCGCAGTGTCACCCAAGCTCCTAAGGCAACACCTTCACTAGTCCTAGCAGCCCTTTAACCCGCAGGGGGCTGCCCCTGTAAGGGAGCCAGCCACACCTCAGATCCTAGCCTATCAAGACCTCCCAAGCTGGGTGCGGTGGCGCACGCCTTGATCCCAGCACTGGGGAAGGCAGAGGCAGGCAGCTCTCGGCCAGCATGGTCTACAAAGTGAGTCTAGGACAGCCCTGGCTACACAGAAAAACTGTCTTGAAAAAAAAATCCTTCCCTAAGGTGCTTGACTTCTAGAATGTAACACCTCAAGGTTGGCGGGGGGGGGGGGCAGTGGGATTTCTCCAACAAACAAAACCCCAAGGATCTTACTGTGTGCCCTGGCTGACCTAGAACTTAAAATGTAGACCAAGTTGGCTTTGAACTCACAGACCTTCTCCTGCCTCTGCCACCCAGCTGTACCATCATGGTCAGCTAATTATGGGTTTACGGAAGACACCTTCACTGATCTGCCAAGGGGGTTTCAGGGACCCCATCTCTCTAAGACCAGAGCTTCTTCCCTTTAAACTTTGCAAATGTAAATCATTCTCTGTTCCTTGGTTATCAGAGCCCCCACCTTCCCTCTACACCCCCTTTCATCCCACCCCACCTCCACCCCTCACTCCCCCCTCCCGCCCCCAACACAAGTGGCCCCTAACGAATATTTTCCCTGAGATCTTATCTCTGTTGAACCTGGAAAGAACCTTTATTACCTGACACTTTTCTGTTTGTTCCCTTTCCCACCTGGGGTTGGGGGGAGCATTATCATTTCCATCAGCAATGGAGGCAAAGTCACAGCCCACGGGCTACTTTTCACTTACTCGGTGCTTTTTGCCACCTCAAATCTCTCAACTGTTTCAGTTTTGGGAAAATCTTTTTCTTCCTCATTCTTGGGAGATAATTACTCAGGTGACACAATCCTAAATTGGCAGTTACCGTGTCCCCGTCAGCGCTGTGAAGGCATCTTTCTTCTGTCTTACTGGTTTTGTGGCCGATATTCAGGTTGGCAGTTGGTTTGTAAACCAGCATTTCTTTCTGGTTTAACGTGTTCGCTCTTCTTTTTTCTTTGTCTTTGTAAACAGCAGCCTCGCTACAATCTGTCAAGCAGGGGAATGATTTATTTAGCCTTAGATTTGATTTGGATTATTGATCCTTCTATTGAAAAGCCTCAAGCCAGTGTCTCCATTGAGTGCTTAATTTTGGTCTTGAGCTTTTGTTTGAGTGGTCTTGCGAAGCCCAAGCTGACCGTCAGCTAGGTGTGTAGCCAAGGATGACTCCTGGCTTTCCTGCCTCAGCCTCCACGTGTGGGATGGCAGGTGTGGGCTGCAGGCAGTTCCAGCCAGGTTCTCTTGGCATGTTGGGCATGCTGTCTTTCCTGTTTGCTTCAACTCCTCCTGAAGCCAGCTGCTTGGCAGGCCTCAAACTGTGTCTTCCATGTCATCATCACCTGGCCTCCCCACCCCCGCTCCCCCTTTTTTTTTCCTTCCTCTTTCCTTTTTAAAAATGTTTCAGAGCCCTTTATGGGAGACAGGTGATATTACCCAAAGGGGTACGGACCTTGCTGTCTCGAAATCTCAGTGTCCCAAAAGCACACTTCTGTTAGTCTGAATGAGCCATGCCTTCTCCAGCCCTCTCATGGCTATTACCCAGTCCTAATGTCTACAACAAGCCAACGAATTTCAGGATTTCTATTTATTATTTATGCATGTGTGCCACCTGTGTCCGGGTGCCCACGGAGGCCAGAAGATGGTGTCGGTTCTTCGGCACTAAAGTCAGTTACAGGCAGTTACGGGCTGTCTGATGGGGTGCCCGGAACTGCTCTCCACTGCTGAGCCATCTCTCCACCCCTCTCTGGTTGGTTCCTGGTAGCTCATCTCACTAGTCCCACGCAGCGAGCACTGGAGGTTGAGTCGTCCCGTGTCTTCTCTTCCTCCCTCCTGTTCCTCCTCCATTCAGAGGAACCACTGGTCATTTAGTGCAGCTCCCACAAGAAGTTCCTTGAGAAACCAAGGGTGCCCTTTTCACCCCCTGCTGGCATTATTTATTTATTTACTCACCGAATAAGCAGCTAGCGTTTCCATGGTGCTGTGTTCCAGTCCTGTGGTTAGAGAGAATTGTTTAATCTTGAAAAGAAGGCGGGGGTGAGCTGGAGCTCAGTTGGCAAGGCACAGAGAACTGGATTCCTTAGGCTGGCGTAAACCTAGCAGAGGGGTGCACACCCGGATCCCCGGAGTCTTGGAGGCGGAGGCAGAGAGACTCAAAGTCCAAGGTCATCCTTTGCCACAGAAGGACAGTTCCTTCAATAATAAATAATAATCAGAAGACTTAGCTTTCCCCTGGGAGACTGAACAGATGTGCGATGCTGAGCCTGTAGTAATTATTTTGGATCCAGGAAGGACCTGCCCTCTGCACTTTTAACAGAGAGTTGGGCAAGCGTCATGTCTGAGTGTCGAAACAGAGGCCGGGTAAGAGGCCGACACCAGGCTGAAACCTGTTTTTCTCTTCCGACAGTCAAATCGATCGTTGCCTGGGGCAGGTGGATGACTACCCTGTAAGCGGGTGCGGGGGCTCAGACCCAGGGCTTTGTACGAGCCCCAGCCACAGTCTGTTTGGCTTTTGCTTTCTTCCCACCGTGGGTACCGTGTCTGGCACGGCGCTTGGTACTTAGTGCGCTAGTGATCAGTACCATTTGCGAGTATTTCCTGAAACTGCTGCCAGCAGTGAGGGAGGAAGTGAAGGAGATCTGACCAAACTGGCTTAAATGAGATCAAAGAGGAGGCCAGCAAATCGCACAAGCTTCCTGGGACTGCCTGCATCACGCAGGCAGTGTGTGTTGGAGGTGTTCATCACGGCGGCGCTGCTCCCCTGTGGCTCTCCCAGGAAGTCCTCTCTGCGGTACAGATGCTACACTCTGGCTATCCATACAGATAGAACTTGAGGGTTTTGATTTTGGAGGGCTTGGGGGGGGGGAAAATTTTTTGTTGTTGTTGGAGACAGAATCTCATTGTCTATTCCTGGCTGGCCTGGACCTCTCTGAGAGCCACTTGCCTCTGCTTCCTGAGTGCTGGGATCAAAGGTGCGCGCCACCATGCCTAACCAGAGGAGGTCCCTGGCTGGCCTGGTTGGGTCACGTGGCTGCTTCCACTCCTGGATGACCCATGCACCTACGTCACCAGTTATCGGATGTGGATGTGGGGTAAACTCCCTGCATTCACTGGAAGCAAGTATGAAACAGGCAAAGGCCTGTGGCAGCTCCTTTTGGAGACTCACAGAGAGTCTCATCTCACAGAGACCGCTGTGAGGCTTAAAGGGAAGGGCTTGTGGTGAGCATGGTGACAACCTGGAAGAAACAGGATGGGTCCAAACCAGACCTTAATGACCCCAGATGGCGTTTTTCGTTTGTCTGTTTGTTTGAGACAGGTTTTCTCTGTGTAGCCTTGGCTGTCCTGGACTTGTTCTGTAGACCAGGCTGGCCTCAAACTCACAAAGATCCACCTGCCTCTGCCTCCCTGAGTGCTGGGATTACAGGCGTGCGCCACCATGCCAGGCCCCGGGTGGAACCTTAATTCTTGATTCACTGCCCTCAGCTGCTTGGGGGGTGGTGTCCAGCTTCCTGCCACCCCCACCTCTGCCAGGGGAAGCCCCGTGCTCCCGAATTCAGCAGTCAGACTATAGGGATTTCCTGTAGCCTTCTTGTGACAGGATGCTGAGTTCAAGTTTGACTCTAAGCCCTGTTTTCCCTAGGATTCTTCTAGTGCTACTCTTGAAACTAGTTCCCTTAGGGACCGGAGAGACGGTTTGACCGCTAAGACCACGTGTTGCAGAGGACACAGGTTATATCCTAGAACCCACATAGTGGCTCACAGTCATCTGTGACTCCAGTTCCAGAGCATCTAATGCCCTCTTCTGGCCTTTAAGGGCACTGGGCACACAAGTGGGGCACAAATACATGTGCTGGCAAATCCCCTATACACATTAACTCTGTCCGTGCTTGTGTGTGTGTGTATGTGTGTGTTTAAACTTTGTGGGTGTGGTACTGGAGTCTGTAATCCCAACACATAGTCGAGGAAGGAGGGTCAAAACTTTGACATCATCCTTGGGTTCACAGAGGCTTCAAGGCCAGCCGGGGCTACATGAGACCCTGGTTGGTTTGGTTTGGTTTTCTTTGGTTTTTTGGTTAAAAAGAGAATGTAAGAAGGGGCCATTGAATAGAGCTGTCAGAACACAAGGGAGAGGAGAAGAGACAGGCTAGCATAGAAACCTAGGATGGTTAAATGAAATCAAAAGATGAAAGTGTTTCTCTGTCTGCCTCTGTCCCTTATCGCCCCTCTCTCCCTTCCCCCTGTCCTCTCTCTCTTTCTCTCTTTCTCTCTGTCTCTCACACACACACACAGACATCAGTTTGAGAATCAGGTATCAGGGAGACTTCGCTGCAGTAGCTTCATGCACCCCCTGGATTTTAGACTGTTTCCCTTGGCTATCACTGTTTGTTGGTTTGTGTGAGAAGGGGCTCCCTGCGTCCCTGTGTCACCCAGGCTGTCCTCCATCCTGCCTCAACATGAAGCTGGGGCCACAGCTTGCACACCACACACGGCTCTCTCACTCCTTCTCGGCCAGCAGCAGCTAGCTTGAGGCGGCTTCCACGTCTTGTGTGTGAAACTTTGTTTGTAAAGCACAACCCCAGGAGCATAACTATTCGTGTTTATCTGCCTTCATTCGACAGGACCTGGAAGTGAAAATATTCGGCTGAATGAATTCTCTATGCCAGAAAGGAAAAGGCCTGTCAATTGTTTGAGGGAAAGTTTTGTTTTTTCCTGTCCCTATTTTGGGAGCTCTCTGGTGTCTGGGCAGTTAGTGCAGGAAGACTCCATGGCGTCTTGTGCCCTGTTCTCAAAAAAGCTAGGAGTGTATACAGGCTTATTCTTTTCTCTTGGTCTCTTTTTTCTTTGTTGAGACAGGGTCTCACTATGTAGCTCTGGCTGTCCTAAAATTCACTATATAGAACAGATATACTCAGACGCACAGAGATCTGCCTGCCTCTGTCTCCCAAGTGCTGGCCTCAAAGGCCCAGGCTTGGACCAGATGCAGACTTAATGTGGCTTTCTCTTGTGATGGAACAGTTGAAGCTGACCGAGGAGGACATTTTGATGCCCTCAGAGGCCCCAGCAAATGTAGTCTGGCTCTTTTCCCTCTGACCCAATGGAAAAACAAACACAGATCCCGTGGAGAGGAGAAAGAGCAGTTCTTGAATCTTGCCCCAGTGAAGCAGTGATTTTATTGGAGGGGCCTGGTTTGAGGTCATATGTCAAAGGGAAAATGCAAGGACCTTGCATTATTATACATGAAGACCTGGCACACACAGAAATAGTAAACATACAAATAAGTGTGCTCACTCAGGCTGTAATCTCAGCATTTGGTAAACTGAGGTGGGGGTGTTGAGAGATTGAGGCCAGCCTCAGCTGTTTCAAACACCAACAAATTAATAATAATAGTAAGTACATGCAAGAATGGTGAGATCTACTTAAGTCCTGTCGATGATTTAAAGATGTTGCTCCTATCAATTTTCTGGTTTGGATCTAAAGTATCAGGCCTCACTCTGTCATGACACTGAGCTATACCTTCTCCCCATGGCGTGGTCTTGTCAGACGTTTGGTCCTAGAGATGAAACAAGTAACTAGCATAGTTACTGTTAATCTCTACCCAACCTAGTCTGTAAACTATGTTGATTGCTGGTCCATGGTTCCACTAGATCACTGAAGCTCCAAGGAGATCATAAATAAAGAGGACCGCACAAGGATGTGGGCGTTGACTTTGTCACTGGGCTGGGCAGACTCCACCCCTGAGGGCTAAGGAATTCTGCCTGGATTTTTCTTTTAAGGCCAATTTATATTATTATTATTATCATCATCATCATCAGTGTGTGTGTGTGTCCAGAAGTGTGTGGAGGTCAGAGGACAACTTGGGGGAGTGAATTCTTTCCACCATGTGGATCTCAAGGTCAAACTCGGGTGCCTTTACCTGCTGAGCCATCCCACTGGCTCCCATGCCTGGGTTAACTGTATAAAGTCTTGTGGTCTAGGCACTATTCCTGGTGGGCATTGTCACTGCTGATCTCTGTCAACTTGACTGGACTGTGCAGCCCCTAGGAGAGACGGGTGTTTCCAGAGAGGATTAGCCAGCAGGGAGGGCCTCCCTTGATGTACACAGCAACACCCAGAGGCTCAGGGCCAGCTGGAACAAAGGGAAGGAGGAAGCTGGCAGGCGTGTGTGCTCTCCCTCGGCTTCCAGGCCATGGTGATACAACCCTGCTGCTCACATCCTCCCCATGGTGGTGGATGGGGACCTTTGAAGGCTGAACCCTGCAAACCTTCCTCCTTTACATTGTTTCAATTTTTCACAGCACCAGTGCCGGACTTACACGAGATGTAACAAAACATTCTCAGCTTCCGACTCTTGCCAGGTGCACCTGTCTGAGGCCGAGAGCGCCTAGATCCAGGCTGGAAAGCTGTGAGCCGGCAACACCTGTCTTCCAACTAGAAGTGGAGAGTTCCGCAGCAGGGTCACATCAGGATGCCCGCTGGTTTGTTGTGGGGTAGCAGGTAGATGCTACATTCCCTTTCTAAGTCATTAGGACCAAAATGAAACCGGATATAAAGGTGTGTGACACCCAGTCAGCATGCGCGTGTGCCTGCAGGGCTGCGTGTACATGTGTGTGAGTGGATCCTAGTTCAGAGTGTGGTCAGATTCAGACCTCGGGGTCCTGGCAATAACCAACTGGTAGAATACACAAATACATGTCTCTGTTGACCAGACAGTGAATTGAAATAGTCATTTAGAAAGCTATTCTTTCAATTAAAATGCGCACTGCTGTATGTACTCCCCAACCTTATAGACACGACCAGTCAAAACCGCAGTAAAGATGAGGCTGGAGAGATGACTCAAAAAGTGAGCCCATGTGCTACCCACGTGGGGGAGCGCACAAGTACCAGCAACTGCAGTTCCGGGGACAGCCAGGGAGAGCCACTGCTCTCACAGGCATCTGCATGAACACATACACACTCACACACAATTTAAAAATATAACATTTTTTTAAAAAATGGCAGGAGAGCTGTTGGTTCTGGCTCTGGATATTTGTGAAGGGAATATGGAAATTGTTTGGGATGCTGGGGAAGAGGTTATGGTTGGGAAAGTGCTTTCTGTGAAAGCATGGAGACCCAAGTTCAATCCCCCAGAATTTACCTCAACAAACCTAGCACAGCATCATCCCATGTCAGTGGTCCCACCAGTGAGGAGGAGGAGAAAGGAAGGTGCATGGGGCTCCCTAGCCACAGTCTGGCTGCATGGATGCTTCATACTCAGTGAGAGACTTTGTCTCAAAAAAAGAAAAAGATGAAAAGCGACTGAGGATGACACCTGACAGTGACCCCTGACCTCCGCATGCACATGCACACACAAGTTGTCCTGAGACCATGGATAAGATTGGAGAGGAGCCCTCCAAGAACCCGAGAAACATGCATTTGCCAGCTGACCCCCAGGCAGACTGTTTAACGTTTGACTCGGAATGAATGCTTCATGTGTGGCTTTAAAAGGAATAATAAAGTCTCAATTCGTGTGCTATATACCATCTTCTTGGCGTAGTTTATTGTGGGCCATAAAACTAGGGTTCCAGAGGATTGACTCACTTGACAGATGGTATATAGCTGCAGTGGAGTCTAACTCCAGGTCACGTGACTGTGCTTTCCACGGTCATTACAATATGTGTCTCTGTGTCCAGGACTCTGCAGGCACATGACAAGTCCTTGCCCTTGAGCGTACAATGTGGTGGAGAAACTGACATTCATCCAGGAGCGGAACCAAATGCAAACACAGCTAGCATTTCTTCAGACACTCTAGGTACCAGTGGGTTATGGAACTTGAATCCGAGACACTATGGATTGGCCCAGGTGCATGCCATGCCTTCATTTTCATGGGAAAGGAGGCAAAACTCTCTCGGTAGAGCCAGGAACGAGGCAGTCGAAGTCCCGAGCTGTGCCCCTTAAAGTATCTTTTACATCAGCTGATATGAGATCACCCAGGTAGTGTGAATGAGTGAGGTAGCCAGGAATGGTGAGTCTTCAGTGAACCAGAGGTGACAGCAAGGATGGCCCACGGCCGGTGGTAGTTCTGGTATTTTTTTTTTTTTTCAGAGAAACACTAAATCTAAAGTTTTATTTCAAAAACAGTAAAAAATTGAACTCACAAATGTGATAAAATGCCTTAAACTTCTTTTAAAAATTTCTCAAGCTGGGTGCAACTGCACACGCCTTTAATCCCAGCAATCAGTGAGGCAGAGGCAGGTGGATCTCTGTGAGTTGGAGGCCAGCCTGGTCTACAAAGTGAGTCCAGGACAGCCAGGGTTACCTAGAGAAACCCGTCTCAAAAAAAACCTTTTTTTTTTTTTTTCTTGAAAGACTGTGTATGCTCAACACTATGTGTGCTAAACAAAACTGGCCCTTGGACTGAGCTTAATCTTGTACTCAGGAGCCACAGGGGGGGGAAATGATGGCGTTTCCCCCAGATGGGCAGCACGTGGGGTGGGGTGTTCAGAGAGCCACAGGACTGAAAACACCCCCCTGAGAAGAGGGTTAAGATAGACCATGAGGGACCAGACAGCTCTCAGCACCGCGTCAGGATGCGACCAGCCGTTCCCCGCCACCTGTACCTCTAGCCTGACCCGACTGCCCTCTTCTGACTTCCACGGTGTCTTACTTTTCTATCTCTGTGAAGAGACACTGACTTAGAGAAGAAAGGCAACTTATAGAAGAAAACGTTTCTTGGGGCTCACAGCTCCAGAAGGTTAGAGTCCATGGCCACTGTGGTGGGAGCATGGCAGCTGGCACACAGTCATGGCGCTGGAGCAGTAGCTGAGAGCGTCATCTGACCACGTTGGCAGGCAGAGAGAAGACCCTGGGAATGGCTTTGGCTCCTGAAACCCACCCCCAAAGCCCACCCCCAGTGACACACCTCCTTCAATAAGGCCACGCCTCCCAATCCTCCCCAAGCAGTTCCACCAACCACAGACCAAGCATTCAAATATATAAGACTATGGAGGTCATTCGTTGTGTTTTATTTGTGGGTTTGTTGTTGGTTTTTTTGTTTTTCCACACAGGGTTTCTCTGTCTAGCCTTGACTGTCCTGGACTCACTTTGTGCACTAGGCTGGCCTTGAACTCACAGAGATCCAGCTGCCTCTGCCTCCCTGAGTGCTGGGGTTACAGGCCAGTGCCATCATGCCCATCATGGGGGCCATTCTTATTCAAGTCACCACACATGGGCACCTACACAAATACAAATACACACACAACTTAAAAAAATAAATCATAAGCCAATTCCATATCAGTACACAAGTAATAACCAATTTCAAAATATAAGTTCAGAAACCTACAATATCTGTGACATTTATGAGACAAGATGAAACTTCACTGAACTATAACAACCTAAATGAGCAGGATGACAGACTCCGGGCCTGGCTGGGGGATGGCTCAGGACATCAAGGCCTTTGCTGCCAAGTCTGATGATCTGAGTTCCATCCCCAAACCCTCGAGGTGGAAGGAGAGGACAGAATCTTAGCAAGTTTCCCTCAGGACCTCTATAGGAGCAATGTCACATGCACACGTGAGCATGCACTCTCGAGCGCGCGCGTGCGCGCACACGCACACGCACACGCACACACACACACACACAACCCGCCCTGCTAACTAACCAAACAATGTAAGAAGAGCAGCTGTTTATTCCCTATCAAATAAACACGTTCAAAATAATTACAGTGCTAGTCCTGACAGTTCTTACGGGAATGTGTGGTGTGTGTCGGGGTTGGGGTGGGGTGACAGGCCGAGTTTGAGTACCTTAAGGCAGATGCAGATGACTTTGGTGCCGGGAGGTATCGCTCAGGGCCAACACAGCTGGATGGTGTTTCCCCCTCTGTGGTCCATGATCGCATTGTCAGGGCTGATTAACAACAAAGCTTTTGTATTAACGCCATGAGGACGTTCTGGAATTCTGAATTTGCCACAGCCTACCATTCTTTCAGAGCAGACACCTGTGTTTGTGTTTACCGTCACCTTTGTGCAGTGCTTTGCCATGGGCTCATGACATTGGAACAAAAACTGATTATGTAAGCTCCTGGCCTGGCCACCGGCAGGTCAGTAATGCCACAGACCAGAAAGGGCTGGCAGCGGCAACCGCCGCTGGAGGATGGCAGGAGTTGTGCCATTGATCCAGAGGATAGGTTAGATGACGTTGTTTGGATAAACCTAAAGGAACCTGCCTGGCTGTTGTCAGTATACGAGTTGTAAATAACGGTTTAGCTTCCTAAAAGTAAGTAGAATTGTTGATTTGAATCTCATTGGCTTATGGTTTTATGTCTAACTTGAAATTTTAATGACAGTTTTTTCCCTGTCACAAGCAACACGGTTTTAGCATGTGTGGTGTGTGTGTGTGTGTGTGTGTGTGTGTGTGTGCATTTGTTGGGGTCAGAAGTAGACACTGGGACATCTTTATCCACTGTTTTTGTGCCTTGTATTTTTTTCTATTTCTTAAGTATCTGACAGTTTCATACATTTAGATAGTAGACTTTAGTCATTTTCATCCCCTCACTCCCGCCTGCTGTCATCCCCTTCTCAACAAGCCCTCCTACTTTTTTTTAAAGATTTATTATGTATAAAAATACAGTGTTCTGCTTGCACATACACCCGCACACCAGAAGAGGGCACCATATCTCATAGATGGTCGTGAGCCACCATGTGGGTGCTGGGAATTGAACTCAGGACCTCTGGATGGGTAGCCAGTGCTCTTAACCTCTGAACCATCTCTCCAACCCCTCCTCCTACTTTTTTTTTTTTTTTTTTTTTTTTTGATATGTCTTCTTTTTGTGTGTGGTCAGCTGACCCACCTTGGTTTTTGAGACAGGGTCTCTTCACTGAACCCAGAGCTTGCCATTTTGTGTCAGCTGGCTGCTCAGGGAGCTCCACCCCTGTGGTCCACCTATCTCTGCACCCTGATGGTGCACCCAGCTTTTTTCTAGGAGTCCAGCTCGTGTCCCTGTGTGTATAAGCACCTTACCCAATTATCTCCCTGGCCCCCTACTTTCAGACTCTTTTCTCCTGACGTTCCAAAGCTCAGCCATTGCTTCAAGAACTTCATGAGCCAAGTGTGGTGGCACATGTCCTTATTCCCAGTACTACAGAGGCAGAGGCAGGAGGATACCTGGTCGACATATACCAGGCCAGCCAGAGCTACATAGAGAGATGCTGCCTCGAAAAATAAAAATAGTTTTGACTTTTACTAGGCCCCTGAAGTAACGGTGATGGAGCACTGAAACAGACTGCCAAGGTTTGTCCTTGTCTCTAGCTCTTCCTGGCTAGATGTGTCAAGACCAGAAAAAGGAGCAGAGAGAGAGAGAGAGAGAGACAGAGAGACAGACAGACAGACAGACAGACAGACAAAACGATGAGTTTCTGACATGGGTGGATACAAACCCGGGCTCCTGAAGTCTAGCTGAGAGGCCCTCTCTCCTGCTTCCCATGTCACCACTGTGTTCATCTTTCTTTCTCAAATTAAACTCACATTTCAAACAGGCATTGGCGAGGTAATGCGTCACAGGATTCAGATGACCAAAGCATGATGGCCGCCGTCCCCTTCCATTAAGCCTGCACCACGCACTTGACTTGGGACTGCCTATTGATTCTTTACATTGCTGGGCTGCACAAGCTCCAGAGGGGGCCTTCTTATACATCATAGGGGGACCTAACAGCATTCCTGTACTCTTCCTACCAGAGGGCAGTAGTAGCATACCCACAACTTGAGTCTGGATAAGAAGTATGTCCAGGCATCACCAAAGGCCCCACTGGGGGGCAAAATCACCTCCTGTTGCGAAATCCTTTATACAAATCGACGCAGATGTGGCCTTCTGTTCTCATTTTCAGCCTGTACACGCCTCCTTTTCATCTGTATAATATGCACAGGTTATGTATATTATTCACAAACTGTTAATACATGTAAATACTATGTCAAGATTTCTATTTTGTTTTTATGTAGGTGTCCTTCCTCTGTGATCCAAATAACAGGCAGGATGTCCTCCCTGTCTGACTTCCCCAGCAGTCTGTCATAGTGGCCAGCTTTACTTTCCTGAGTGAGGTGCGTCTCTGACCCGGAGGAGAATCTGCAGTGAGCACTGATAGTGACTGCAGATGTGTGATCGATGCATAGAACAAGCC
>REGO01000009.1:7404602-7460193 GCA_010120015.1 Rhombomys opimus
AGATGACCAAAGCATGATGGCCGCCGTCCCCTTCCATTAAGCCTGCACCACGCACTTGACTTGGGACTGCCTATTGATTCTTTACATTGCTGGGCTGCACAAGCTCCAGAGGGGGCCTTCTTATACATCATAGGGGGACCTAACAGCATTCCTGTACTCTTCCTACCAGAGGGCAGTAGTAGCATACCCAGAACTTGAGTCTGGATAAGAAGTATGTCCAGGCATCACCAAAGGCCCCACTGGGGGGCAAAATCACCTCCTGTTGCGAAATCCTTTATACAAATCGACGCAGATGTGGCCTTCTGTTCTCATTTTCAGCCTGTACACGCCTCCTTTTCATCTGTATAATATGCACAGGTTATGTATATTATTCACAAACTGTTAATACATGTAAATACTATGTCAAGATTTCTATTTTGTTTTTATGTAGGTGTCCTTCCTCTGTGATCCAAATAACAGGCAGGATGTCCTCCCTGTCTGACTTCCCCAGCAGTCTGTCATAGTGGCCAGCTTTACTTTCCTGAGTGAGGTGCGTCTCTGACCCGGAGGAGAATCTGCAGTGAGCACTGATAGTGACTGCAGATGTGTGATCGATGCATAGAACAAGCCAGGCATACCTAACGTGGTGATTTAGATCTTGGGTTTGGTGGGGTGGTGGCAGGTATTTATCTTATTTTCCATGTATGGCTGTTTGCCTGTAGGTATGTCTGGTGACCACAGAGGTAGAAGAGAGCGTTGGATCTCCTGGGACTGGAGATACAAATATTGTGAGCTGCCATGTGGGTGCTGGGAATTGAACCTAGGTCCTCTGCAAGAGCAATGAGTATTCTTAACTGTCCAGCCCCTATAATTTAGATCTTACGTGTCCCCATAGGTCCATGTGATGGAGATACAGTCCTCAGTTGGCTGAGGGGGATGGGCGAGCCTTTAGGAGGTGGGGCCTGGCAGGAAGTCATTAAGTCATTGGTGGTCTGTCCTGGGAGTGGCTTGCAGAAGCCTGCTCCTTCCTCTCTGGTTTGACTCCCAACTATGAGGCAAATGGTTTTTTCCCTCGTATACAACTGTCCTGATGTCCCCCCTCGCCACCCCACCCACCCCACCCCACCCCCGTAAGCTCAGAGAACTGTCACAGTTCAGAAAGCTGGCTAAGAAACGCATGTGGTCTGGCTATGTTCGCTGGGACCGGTTTTCCTGTTTGTCTTTCCCAGTCCCCGAGACAGGCTCTGCTTCTGGCCTAGACTAGCTTGCTAGCCCTCAAGATCTGTGTGATTGCTGACCTCAGGGACTCTCCTGGTGCCTGTGGAAATGGCGGCCCTTAGGGTTGTGTGATGCGCCTGTATCAATGGAGACAGTCTTTCCAGAGCTGGGAGGTCATGGGTGGGGCCTTCTGCCCTGGTTACCTAAGTTTGTTAGGAAGGAGGACAGTGACCTAATATAACCACAGAGGAAGAGCAAGGTCAGGTGTGTCCTAGGATAACAGTGCTTCGGCTGGCCAATAGAGGGCACCAGAACCATTGCCCCAATGTCCACACTGTAATTTTAGTAAGTGGTTCTGAACACACCTTTCCTTCACAGCTCCTGCCTTGTGTGTGGTATGTGTAAATGATTTCTGATCAAAATATTGAACAAAGAAGACAAATCATCCTAAGCTAGCTGATCTTAGGAAAACTGCCCTCCCACCCCCAAGCCCATTTAAAGGAAAAGCATGCAGTTTCCTCACTTTACTTGTGTGCATGCACACGCATTTGCCAATGGCCGTGGAGGCCAGAGAGAGTGACAAGTGTCCTATACCACTGTCCCCTTTATGCCTTTGGGCCAGGGAGGGTCTCTCGCTGAACCTGAAGCTAGCTGGTGGCCAGTTCATGTGACAAGTGTACTGTTTCTGTCTCCAGCCCCAAGCCTCGGTGCTCGGCCACGGCTGGCTTTTCATGTGGGTGCTCTGGATTTGAACCCAGGTCTGCTCTTCCACTGCGCCATCTCCCGGTCCTTGCCCTTTTGACAAGGCTGCCCTCATGGCTGAGTCAGCTTTTGTGACCTTGTAGGCACAGGGGGAGCCATCCGCTGGGAATGTGCAGTGGGCACCAGTCCCTTTCACCCCTGGTGTGGGCATTCTGGCTGCCCTGCCTGTTGGAATCACAGCAGTGACCTCATAGCACAAACTTTAAAGAGAAAAGTATATATATATATCGCTTTCTTCTATTGTTTCCTCACCCTCCTGGAGGACTTAATTACCAGCTTGTGGGAGATGGGGGGAGGGGTGGAGAGGCCTCACACCTCAGGGGCACTCGGCAGTTTAAAATAAAAGCGTGTATGAGGCATGGCAAGGTCTGTCAAGGGGAAACGGTTTGGAAAATGCTTTGGGGAATTAATATAGGGACTTAAAGTCTTCACAAGAGAGCCTAGGGTACAAAAGCCATTTCAACGATCCAAGATGATGATAAGAGAAACTGGTGTGATAGTACACACACCTGTAACTCCAGCACTTGGAAGGCAGAGGCCAGAGGATCTGAGTTCAAGGCCAACCTCAACCACATAGAGTTTGAGGTCAGGCTGAGCTACAGAGTGAGACTCTATTTAAAAAAACAAACAAACAAATAAACAAACAAACAAAAACAAGCAAACGTCCTGATGAGAAACTCAAGGGCTGAGGTGGTGTAAGAGGTTTGTCTTTCCCAGCAGGTTGCACGGTCATTAACAGCTCACAAAATTCTAATCCAGGCTCTGGAATCTAACTGAAATAGTTTATTAGTATATGAGAATCTAAAGTAGAGTGCTGGGGCAGGAGAGATGACTCAGCAGTTAAGAGCACTGGCTGCCCTTCCAGAGGACCCTAGTTCACTTCCCACGCCCCCCTTGGCAGTTCACAGCCACCTGTTACACCAGTTCCAGGGGATCTGGTGCCCTCTTCTGGCCTCCGGGAGCACCAGATGGATGAGGAGCACAGACACATGCAGTTAAGACATCCATATGTATAAAATAAAATCTTTAAAAGTGCCAGGCATAAGTGCATATTCCTTTAATCCCAGCACTCATGAGGCAGAGGCAGGCAGATCTCTAAGTCCAAGACCACCCTGGTATTAAATTCAAGGCATCCTAGCCAAGTGCAGACACCTGGGAAGCCAAGGCAGGAGAAGCAAGAATTGAGGTCAGCTTGGGCCTCATATCAGCATCGTGGTTCACGCCTTTAATCCCAGCACTATGTAGCCCATGCTGGCCTCGAACTCACGGACCCTCCTGCTCTCTCGTTCTACATGGCTGGTAGGCATGGCTTCCTGGGGAGTGGAGACCTCTTCCGGCAAGATCTTTCAGTATTCTCTTGAGAGCACTAGTGCCAACAAGTTGAAATTTCACTTTAAAATTAGAGCTCACTTAGATGCGTGCATAAGTCTTCAAGCACATGAGATCAGTGAGGACTTTCCAGAAATTTTGAGATGCCCAGCGCAGCCAAACTTCTGATATCAGCGTGGTAACAATCGGGTTAGACTTGCATCTTTTAGTTGTGCTTCTGTCTCGGGCTTCCAAACACAAGAGAGCTAAGGACTCGGCTTCAGATTTGAGGTAGAATATGGTATGTGGGTCTTACTCTGCATTCCCCTACGTGATACACTTCTGAAACCTCCTGGTTTGATTAGCTATCTGTGGCAGCAAATATGTGGGATAATTTAGCTGTTCTCTCCAGCCCAATTTTACGGATTTTTATTATACATATTTGTGTGTGTGTGTTCACGTGTGTGTGTTCACATTTATGTGTGTGTGTGTGTGTGTGTGTGTGTGTTCGTGTGGGGTGGAGCCTACACATGACTGGAATTTAGTGGACAATATGAGGAAGTCAAGTCAATTCTCTCCTACCTTGTAAATCTCAGGGGTCAAACTCAGGCCATCAGGCTTGGCAACAAGCACCTCTGCCCACTGAGGCACCTCACTGGCCCGTGTTTCGTTTTCTGTTCAATCCCCGAGAGCTACAGACACTGAACACTTCTTCCCTAAGTAGTTCGGTATGTGTCTCCCGAGAACAAGGATGCTCTTGAGCAGTCGCAGTGCTTCAGAACACTGGAGGAATTAGCATCGCCTTGGGGGCCCACCGAGCAGCTCAGACCACCCTTCACACCTTCGCTCTTCAGCCTTTGAGGATCCAGGCAAGGACTGTTGAATCAACTCCAGTGGCTTGTGTCTTGAGTCATCTTGAGCACCTCAGGCAAAGGACTTTTCCAGATAGAGATGATTCAAGGCATTTTCAGAGAGGGTACGTTGTTTTCTAGAATCGTCCATGACTTGGTTTGTCTGTGATGAGGCTTCTGTTATCAATCGGAGCAAAACATAGCATGCCCTGCAGTGTGTGTGTGCGTGCTGCAGTCACATTGCATGGCATGGGATAATAGAGCATGCCCTGCACTGTGTGCCTGGTGGGGCCTGATTACATGGCATGGGATAATATAGCGTGCCCTGCACTGTGTGCTTGCTGGGGTCATATTACGAGGCATATGATAATAGATTGTCCCAAACTAGGATTGGAGGCTTGGTTACTTAGAGTATCTGCCAGGTCTTGTGCCAAGGACTTGTGAAAGTCTGTGGGGTTCTATGAGAGCATACAAATGACTTGTGTGCGTGCATGTGTGTGTGTTCAGATGCATGTATGTATGAGTGCATGTGGAGCCAGAGAACACACTCGAATGTTGTTCCCCTGCAGCCACTCACTCCACTTCTTCCAAACAGGGTCTCCTTTTGGCTTAAACTTGCTAAGTAGACCAGGCTGGGTGGCCAGTGAACCCCAGGGCTGAGATTAAGGGTGAACCCTACTACCCAGATTCTTATGTGGGTGTTAGGGATCAAGCTCGGGTCTCCTGCCAGGCAAGCACTCTGCCTGCACAGCTGTCCTTGTGCTCTCACGAACGACTTTTCTTGACCCCGCAACCCTGATGGCCTCCCAGGCTTCCTGTTCTCTCTCGTGGGGGAGGGCCGGGAGAGAGGAAGCGTAAAGGAAATGTGTGGGGTCAGATCTTCGTAGGACCCTCGCTGCTGCTTCTCCACACATTTGCAAGACATGAATGATGAGAGTCTGCGCTTTCTAGATTGCTTTGTTCTCTCTAGATGAACAAAGGGGCCCGGTCTGCTTCTGTCTCTCCAAGGCAAATATTTGTCTGCTGTCAGCAGCCAGAAACAATTGCTGAAGGTCTGCGTGGGGTTATTATGGTGCCTGGTGTTTGCCCCGGTGGCACAGATGGGCTAGAGAGGAAGGATTCCTTTGGCCTGGTTACATGTTGGCTTCCAGGCTGTAGCTTAACAGCACAGAACAGGAGAATCAGCTTCAGCAACTCACTAGATAAGGTCTCTGCAGAGTAAAGTCAGCAGCTCAGACGTTGACTCAAGGAGACAGATTGAAATTTGGTAAATAACGGGATTCAAGAAAGCTTATGAGGAAAAAAAAAAAAAAGCATTCTGCTTGCACATGAAAAATGAAGTGAATCATGTTTAATCTGTCCCCACAAAGCAAAGAATCAACACACTGGTTTTGAGCTAGTGAATTAAAAACCGCCATCCCAGAGAGGATAAATGTTGACCGTCTAAATCCTCCCTGACTGATACAGGTAGGCAACAATGGTGCTTCATAATCTCAGATGTTATTTATTTCAAATGTATTAAATGTCTCCACAAAGCTGTCTTTTAAGGATAGCTTTGTATAGCCTCTGTCTAGCTATCTGTCTGTCTGTCTGTCTGAGACAGGGTCTCACTATGTACCTCTGGCGGCCTGGAACCCATACAGATCCAACCGCTCAAGGCATGCACCTCCATGTTTTGTTTTACAGATTTTATTTTTGTTTTATGTGTACGCCTGGGTGCCTGTTTGTGTGCATTTGAATGAAGAGGATTTTGGATCTCCTGGAACTGAAGTTAGAGACGGCTGTGAACAGCTCAGAGTGGGTGCTGGGAACCAAGCTCTGGTCCTCTGCGGGAGAAACACACAGTCTTACTCATTGAGCCATTCTTTCCGCTGAGCTCATTTGGCAGGTTGCTTGCCTGCTGTGCGCCTTGGGTTAGAGCCTGACCCAGCACTACACAGGCACAGGCAGGTGTGGTCCTGTAATTCAATCCCAGCACTCTGGAAGTGAGTCAGGAGGGTCTATAGTTCAAGGCCATCGTTGGCTGCCTGGAGGTTGAGACCAGCCTGAGACACATGACCCAGGAAATGTTGGTGCACTGCCCCCACTCCCAAAGGAAGTCAGACATGCAGGAGAGAAGCACAGTGATCAGCTGGCCCCTCACCCCCACCCCGTGGTTTTGAAAAACCCAGCTGCAATAAGATATCCTGACAAAAGCGAATCCGTCGGGAAGGAAGGGTCTTTTGGGCTTCAGGTTCCAGCCCATCATTGTGGAAGTACCTCCTGGCCTCCTGTTTACCGTTTTCTTCATGTGTATAAATGCTGGCTTGTGCGTATGGCCATTTGTGTACCGCATGCATGCCTGATGCCCTCAGAGGTCAGAGGAGGGCGTCAGAGCCCCTGGAATGGAGTTACAGATGGCTGTGAGCCTCAGTATGAGTGCTAGGAATGGAACCAGGTCCTCTGGAAGAGCAACCAGTGCTCCTAACGCCCGAGCCATTTCTCCAGACCCCTACTTTTTTTTAAATTTGAGACAGTCTCGCTGGCTTACTCAAGCTGGCCTTGAACTTACTTTGTAGCCCAGCTAGGCCCCAAACTTGTGATTCTCCTGTTTGGACCTGCTGAGCAGCTGGGATCGAAGGCCAGGCCGACACTCCCAGACCCAGCTAGACCTCGTTTACTCTTTTAACAATCAAGATTATGAGAAAGAAATGTAAACAGTGGGACTTATCTATGAACAAGTTGAGTAAACAGTGGCGCCTCAGTCACTTAATGCACGGGTGCAGAGCCTCAAACCTCACCGCCAGGAGGTGTCGAACGCTCTGATGGATCAGAAGAGCCAGACCCGAGACCAGACTGAATCAGGACTAGCCCGCAGGCCACTCGGGTGTGTGTACTCCATGACACACTTGTGGGTGTCAGGGACAACCTCAAGTCTCAGACCTTGCCTGCCACTTCATCATGCGGCCTGCGAACCTCAGAAGGCACTCTTGTCTTTGCCTCCCATCTTTCCTCCTTTTACACGGGTATGGGGGGTATGAACTAAGTTCACCAGGCCTCCGTGACGAGCCCTTTACCAAAGGAACTCTCCCCTCAGACTTGTTCTTGCCAGGTAATTAGTCGCCAGGAACTTAAAATGCTGTTACGATAGTTGAAATACTTAAAATGCTTGTCACTTCTGTGTAAACTGACCCCAAGGGAACCTGGATACAGAAAAGAGAGCTTAGTCATGCGTGGTCATGCTGTTTGCTGTGCTGGAGACGGGAACCTGATCACCAACAGGAAACCAGGAGAGAGGCACTGGCCTGTCAAAGCAGTGCCAAGGCAGGAAGGGTGCTTTCATCAGTGTTCTTAGAAAGGGTCTCTGCGCTGAGCTGGTGAGCTGGCTCAGCAGGAACAGTGCCTGCCGCCAAGCCTGGCCTCAAGGCCTGAGCCCCTTGCCTCTCCTCTCCCACCTCCCCAGAGGAAGTCACTGTGCTTTCTTTCCCACTTGAACTTTGAAGCATCTCCACTTCCTCCATCACTTCATCTTGCTCTTCCTAGGGCCGGAGTCTGAAAGTCAAGTGGCTCCGTCCTCTGAATTTGTAGCTAACGATTTTATCTCTATCTTCCCAGTTCCATGTTATATTTAAAAGGCTAATGAGATTTTTTTAAAAAAAAAAAAAGCAACGGAATAGATTGTTTTGCCAACCAGTGCTGCCATGAAGGGGGCCTGTGGAGCTGTCAAAACAGTCCTGGGTTGGTTGTCAGCAGACGCCAGAATACTTAGCATAAAAAGCACGGGAGGGTCACGGCCAGTAAAAATTAACCTTGAAAGCTTTGAAACCTTGAGTCCTCCTGGGGCTTATAGGTCCGAGCACCAGAAGCACCTCTGCCCCGGGAGCCTCGAGGGGGTGGGTCCTGGAAGCTTGCTGGCTTCCAAGCTAAGTGGCCAGATTCAGCCCTGTGTCAAAGGAGTAAGTTAGAGAGTAGTGGACGAGGGCACCCAGCTGGCCTCTAGTGGGCACACAGGTGCATAGGTAGGTGTGCAGCACACACTCAGCCAGATTTTAGTGCATGCCACAACATGGCCAGGCCGTGGTGACAAAGCTCCAAAGGCCACACACTGCACGGTTCTGGTTATACGAAATGCTGTGATTACACTGTACTGGCTGGTTGGCCTGTGTCGTTTGAGATCACTGAGAAGCTGGCCCTGGGGGAGTGGGGTTGCCCCACCCCCGTTTCAGACTGAACCATGTTTGTCTGAAAGTGTCCAGCAAGGTGTGGAGAATCCCCTCCCCCAGCTCTGTAACAGGGAGAGAAGAACAGCAGAGCAGCCTGAGAGCAAAGACATCATGTCCTTGGGATCAGGTTGGGAAGGAAGCCATTCCCAACAGGAGTTGCTATGTTTAGCCCATGATAGAAAAGTTCCTGATTCTATGATATAAAATAGAAGCTGGAACACGCGGCCGTGGCAAGCTCGGCCACGAGAAAGCTCAGCCGGGAAGGCCGCTGATGCCACAACTCCCCCAGCCAGTTTATGCTGGATGTCCTGAGCCTCAATTCAATGATGTCATCGCTCTCCAGCGCTCTCCGCTGCTGCTTATTCTATTAGTCGAAATGTCCAAAGGGACACTCTGCTCTGTCCAGACTTCTGCGAGGTGCCCCAGTTGGCTTTAAAAAACAAAAAACAAAAAACATACAAAACTAATTTTCTCCAAGTATGTGTGTGCACCGAGAATGCACATGGGTCCTTGGAGGTCAGAAAAGGTGTCAGGTCTGGTGGAACGACTTATGGATGGTTGTGAGCCAGCAGCTAGTGCTGAGCCATCCCTCCAGCCCCCGGCTGGCTGAAGGTGTTTCGTCAGCCCGTTTCTGATGAATATTTGTAAGCCCCTGATTTGATGTCACCTTTCTGCTTCAGCCTCAGAGTTCAAGGCCAGCCTAGGCAAAACAACAACTCATTCCAAAAGAAACAGGGAGTGGGGGGGGCGGAGGAAGAAAAGGGAAGAAAGGGAGGGAGGGAGGAAGAAAAACTTTTTAATATACATAAACAGAGCCCTGATTTGTCCCAGAACTCAGAGATCCACCTGCTTCTGCCTCCTGAGTATTGGGATTAAAGTGGTGTACCCCCACACCCAGCCTTTAAAATTTAACCAGTGTGAGTGTTTTGACTGCATGCATGTCTGTGCACCATATGTGTGCTATGTCCCGGAAGCCAGAAGAGAGAGCATCAGAGCCCTTTGATCAAATCATGGATGGCTGTTCGCTGCCTTATAGGTGCTGGGAATTGGGCCTCGGCCCTCTGTAAGAGCAGCAAGCACTCCTGACAACGGAGCCATCTCTCTGGCCCCAAGAGAGCTTTCTGGTAGGATTTGATTTACAGGTGACGCCTCAGGTGCAGTCACAGGGCTTCATTGGCATGCACTTTTATTTGTGGTCTCTCCAGGCCTCCCGTGGACTGGTAGGGACTGTCCCTGAGCCTGTGGTCTGCTTCCGGTTTCTCACTTGGGGTGGATGACAGCTGTTCTGTGGCAGATAATGTCCGCCTCACCCCACCCTTGACCTGTAGGGTAAAGCCTTTGTGTACTTCTTGGTCCAGGGCCAAGGGCTTTCCTTTCCTGGAGTTTTCCCGAGTGGGTGGTTGCTTCTCTCTTCACAGTCATGGCTAACGACAGCTCCTTTTATTGACTCAACAAGCGAGGTCCAAAATAACACCCAAGTCGGGGTTATTGCGCGCTGCTGAAACAGCTGGACCAGCACGGTTCCCAGGGAAACGAGAGGTCCTATTCAAACAACCTCAGGACCTGGGCCAGGGTCACATGCCAGCCGCCAGCTTGTGCTGAAAAGAGAAAACTGTGTGGGAAGAGAGGCAAGAACACACAGCCAGCAGAGAGAGTGCATGTATGCGCATGCGTGTGCGTGCTCTTTTGTGTGTGTGTGTGTGTGTGTGTGTGTGTGTGTGTGTGTGTACCTGCCTTGAGTGTGGGAAGGAGTGGAGCCCAGAGGTATGTTCTTCCTAAGAAGCAATGTTCCCTCCCTGGAGGGGGTCCCCATCACATGACCCCAAACCCCATTTGACATGAAGGGAAACCTGGCCTGCTGCCTGCCCTGAAGAATTTTGCTCTAGCAGCACACCCACGGCTTTCCACGTGAGCTAATGTAATGTTAAGCCTCCGTGGCGGGGAAGGGTCCCTGCCGCTGTCTGTCCGGTTTGCTGTGAGTCCTGTCTGAGACGGGAAAAATGTACTGAATTCGGTTATTTATTCGTTTATTTGTTGTTTGTGTGTGCATGTATGCGTGTGGGGCACGCATGTGGGTGTCAGATGGGTTGGATTCCTCCTTCCACCCTGAAACCCCAGGTCCCGTTCCCATGTGGTAGAAAGGAGAGGACTGACTCCCATAATTTGTCCTCTGATCTTCACAGACATGTGCATGCACACACAGACACACACATGCACCCTAAATAAATAAACAAATGTTTTTCAAAAGTTAAGAAAGGATGGAAAGGGCTGGAGAGATGGCAGTGGTTAAGAGCGCTGGCTGCTCTTCCGGAAGTCCCGAGTTCAATTCCCAGCAAGCACGTGGTGGCTCACAACCATCCACACTGGGGTCTGGTGCCCTCTTCTGGTGTGCAGGTATACATATAGTCATAGACATAAAATAAACTTAAAATGCACTCATATACATAAAATAAATACTTTTTTTAAAGGATGGAAATACTGAGGGAAACTAAGGAAAGAAATATGTTAACGGGCTTCACTTGTGTGGACTCAGATTTTCCTCCTCTGGCCATTTTTGCTCAGGGCAGGAATCTCCCAAAAAGAGCTTCTCCACCCTATTTTCAGGAAGAAGAGGCCGTGTGGGGGGTGGGGAGCTTTCTTGCATATGCTTCTCTTTGAGAGTACTCCTTAAGCTCAGAATAATCTGTGCTCGAAAGTGCCACGTGGGGGGGTGTGCAGCCTCCCCGCTTTCTGAACAGTCTGCTGTCTAGCTCATTTGGCAGCAGGGTCTTCTCCCATCTGTCATGGGGACACCCATCTGTGACCACCCCCGTGGGTCATTACAGGTCTGTTTAAATGGTGAAACAGACCTGAAGAGTCCCTTGGGGAGTCCAGAGCTGCAGGAAAGAAAGAAAAAGTTCTGAATACCGATGCATGCATTGCTATTGGCCGCTTTTGAAATCCTCTGTTCTTTAGACAAAGGCCACCTCACCTGTTTCTAGAATAGACGGGGGGGGGGGACCATTTTAAAAATACTAATAGAAGGCAAATGTCACAGTGGGTATCTAAATTAACAAGGCCGTTTCTGCACGCCTGGGCTTGCAGAGCTTTTCATCTGAAATATCAGAGACCTCCTAGGGAACTCACTGTCTCACGACAGGTCTGAGAAGGAAGCCAGAGGCTGCCGGTACTAAAAAAAAAATTTTTTTTGAAATTTGTTTTTTATATCCCTATGAACTATCTTCTCTCGTATAGTATTTCTGGATTTGGCTTTTTTTCTTTCTTTTCTTTTTTCTTTTTTTCTCGAGATAGGGAGTTACTATATGGATTTGATTTGCACTGTTGAGGTACTTAATCATTTCTCCTCATTAGTACTTAACTGAGAAGTTCCCTAGCTCACCACGGAATCTGAGTCAAGCTGATACACTTCCATTTTCTAGCACACTGCCATCCGGAGGTATTCCTTCCCGTCAGCTGAGGGAGTCCCTAGGAGGCAGTGGCTGGCTGAAATGCCAGGTTGACCCATTTGAGGCCCCTCTCGCTGTGATGAAACACCATGACCAAAGGCAGCCTTGGGGGGAAAAGGTTTGGCTTCCATTTCCCAAACCACAGTCCACTGGAGGAAGCCAGGGCAGGAACTCAAACAGGGCAGGAACCTGGAGGCAGGAGCTGATGCAGAGGCCAGGGAGGGGTGCTGCTTACTGGCTTGCTCCGCCTGCTTTCTGATAGAACCCAGGACCCCCAGCCCCACCACCCAGCTGGCTACCTTCACAGCAGTTACTAATTGAGAAAATGGCCTCAAAGGGGGGGGATAGGCTTAACTGCATCCTCATTGTATGCAGTCAGTTTCTCGGCTGAGGTTCCCTCCCGGGATGGCTCCAGCTTGTGTCAAGTTGACATAGAGCAAGCCATATAGCCACCAAGCAGACAATGTGGACCTTCTCACTTCCAGAGAACCAGCATGGGCTTCCTGACAAGACTGCGCCATGGCCAGCTCAGAATGACTGGCTTGGCACCATCTCCCAGGAACGCAGGCCGGCGCAGCCAGGAATGGTGTGGAAGCCAGGCTGGCAGGGCCGTCCCCTGGCTGAGACCATGTCATATGAAACCCATCCTTCCAGTGACGACTTCCGCTTGATTCCATGAGTGAATGCCCCTCCTCACCCAGACACTGCCAAGGACTGGGTTTTCATGTCTTGTTGTATGATTATTTTTATTTTTTTGGAGGGGTTTTGTTTGTTTGTTTTTGTTATTGTTTTATTTATGGGGACTTTTTAAAAATTTGTTTGGTTTGTTTTGGCTAGTTGGCATTTTGGTTGGTTGTTTTTTGAGGCAAGGTCTGACTGTGTAGCCGTGGCTGGCCTGGACTTCATTGTGTAGACCAGGCTAGCCCTAAACTCAGAGTCGTGCCTGCCACTGTCTCCCAGGAGCTGAGATGTAAGAGTGTGCACCACTGTACCTGGCCTGCCGGGCTGCATGCTGCAGCCGGATACATTTCTAAAAAAAAAAAAAAAAAAAAAAAACAACCCTCTAGCCCCCTCTCTGCCTGCCCAGTGAGCAGCCCCTGGACCCCTGCACGGAGCTGCCCCACCTGCTTGCAGGCTGCACGGCTGCACGGCTGGACTAGCCTTCTGTTTGCCTCATCTCCCCAGCGACGCTGCACACTGTCAAGGAGACTGTATTGTCCGTGTGTGCCTTGGCCTGGTGCAAGGCCACGGTTGCCTGGGCGTCCGCTAACCTTCCTGACCCTCTCATGGCAGCTAGAAGAATGACTGGACGCAGCGTTTCACAGATGTGCTGAGTGCAGGGGAAATCGAGGGAAGGGTGCTAGTGCCCCAGGGGAGACAGGATGAGAAAGTGATTAAACACCCCTGCGGGCTTTGGGTGTTCTCTTGTGAATCTCTCTCTTCCCTACGCTCTTGCACGTGAGTTTTAATTAGGAGCACTTTGATAACAGCTTTTAGGGAGGGAGAAAAGTTTCTCTCTGTGGCTCTGGGTGGCTTTGGAGATCAATGATGGCCTGGCCCTCTGGGCACAGCCCTCCCCTGGCTTCCCCAGCTAAGCTCCTCCAGAGCAGGAAAGACCGCAGAGAAAGAACCCCTGTCCTGCTCTCAAAGAACCCACACCAGTGAGAAAGAAACACCTGCAGGGGCTGATGGAACAAGGGACCAGCACAGCTGTGGGAGCCGGTGTCTCTCCACACAGTAGAGATGCTGCTTTGCATTTTACTTAGGTTTTTTTCTCAAAGTTATATATGTATGTATGTATGTATGTGGATATATGTATATGAGTACGTGTGTGTCTATATGTGTAGGTATATTATATGTGTGTGGGTATATATATGAGTACAGATGCCTTTGGAGGCCAGAGGTATCCAATCCTCCTGGAGCTACAGGATATTGTGAGCCACTCTGTGGCGCTGGGACTTGAACCCCAGGTCCTCTACAAAAGCAACACATGCTCTTAACCACTGAGCCATCTTTCAGCCCACGCTGGGAGCTCGCTATCCTCCTGCCTCCACCTCCTGTGTCCTAGAATTATAGATGTGCCCACCACATTTGTCTTGTGTGGTGTGAGGGGATCAAACCTAGGGCTCCATACATCGGCCAGAGCTGCGCTCCATCAGCTGAGCTAAGTCCTCGGCCCTCTCCGTGTTCTTTCGTGAGCCGGTACCTCACTCTCTTTTCCCTCGTCTTCGCCTTTTATACTCTACTTCACCGAAACAGAAGAAAACGGCACGCACAGAGGGAAGATGCTGAATCACCTAGAGCCAAGAGGCAGGCTAATACCAAAACACTTTACCAAAGTCAGACAGCCTTGGAGTATCAGGAAATCCAGACCCTCCCTCGAGGACAGGGTCGTCGCCACAAGGCCCTCTTTCTCGATGCCCTGCCCTTGGTCACTGGATATGGCCTGAGCATTTGTCACTGATTGACAGGGCTGATGTGACGATTCGGATTCTTTGAGAGGTCTGGGAGCTTGGAGCTGTACCATTCCTGTCGTGTTTATGTCAGCATGACATGAGCTAACGTCATCTGAGAGGAGGAAACTTCCATTTCGAAAATGCCTCCGTAAGGCCTGAAGGCAAGCTGTAGGCATTTTCAGAGTGATGAATGGGGGAGGGCCCAGCCCACTGTGGGTGGTTCCGTTCCTGGGCTGGCCGGTTCTATAGGATAGCAGGCTGAGCAAGCCAGTAAGAAGCATCCTTCTCTGGCCTTTTCGTCAGCTCCTACCTCCAGGTTCCTGTGAGTTCCTGTCCTGACATCCTTCCTTCCACTGGACTAAAGCAGAAGTGTATGTCCTTTCCTCTCCAGCTTGCTTTCTGTCTGGGGTTTCATTGTATCTATAAAAACCCTGATGAAGACAGCGTCCAAGATCACCCTTAAGCCCCTGGTGCTTGGAACAGTCAATGGGAAAGGAGAAAAGAAAAAAGAGGGAAGAAAGAAGGGAAGGAGGGAGGGGAAAGGGAAGGAAGAGAGGAAGGGGATGCAGGACTGGTCCCTGGAGCTGCCTGAGGATGGGGACTGTGCCCCCTTGCCCTGCCTCTTCCCAGCACCGCTGAGTGGCAGGTCTAGAGGTAGCCTGCACGCCTGTGTTCTTAGCTGGCGCTGGCCCTCCCTGTCTGGGACCACACACTTGGAGAGCTTGGCTAATTGCAGCCTGCCAGCCAATTCCAGCCAGCCCATGTTTGTAAATAAAATTCCCGGGGAAACCTGGCCCCTCCTCCCTCTCCTCCTCCTCCTCTTCCTCCTCCTCCTCCAGTGCGGTCCACACACTGCCTGGCTAAAGCAAAATAAGTCACTGGGACAGATACTGTATGGGACTCAAAGCCAAAGACATTCCCTGTGCAGCCACGACCAAAAAGAGTGTGCCAGCTTCTGCTGCAGCCCTTCATTCTCTTGAGCGCCGTGGTGCCAATTACAGGCACGGGGCCCTGGCCCGAGGACTCTGAGAGCCCCTACTGCCAACACACAGATTGTGCACAGCACTTGCTCATGTTTGCTGGAGACCAGGAGTCTCTGCAGAGTCGCCTGGAGCTTGGCATACTGGCAACATCGTTTTCTGCAGTGTCATACTACCAATCCGAGCTCAGCACATGCAAATCCTGTTTGGGGAGCCGGTGAGTCTGCTTGCGTTACTTACAGGACCTCCGGATGATTCTAAGCCAGCGGTGTCTGGCGACAGGTCACAAATGGTGCCTAATGCTGCCTACTTTAGACATATTTTAACACCCACCCCATATGCAGATTCCCATCGCACTGCCTGCTGGGAATAGTGGGGTCCTGTGCGATGGCTTCCGAGTGGGGCTTTGGTTGCTCGGAAAACGTCAGAATAACTAAATTTCAAGTTCTTAGCACCGCCTTGGCTGAGAGTTTCGTTCTAGTGGGGATCACCGGAAGGACTCCACAGTGGCACTGAGGAAGGGCTAGAGTGCGTGAGGGGGACAGACACGGTCGTTTGAAGTCCTCCCTCATCAGGAAATCCAGAAACTCCACCTGGGGCCAGCCCCCCAAGTCCCATCACCCCCATCTCCCCTCATTTCCAAGCTCAGGAACGCAGAGGCCGTGCGTCCTGTTAGAGATACACCAAGGCCTGAGGCCCCCGGGGTGCACTCTCCGGCGGGTGTGTCACAAGGCTCCACTGTAGCCCACCAAGCATAGCTCAGTAGAGTTTCTGCAAGCATCACACAGAGGCCAGGGACATGGGGACTAAACCAGCCTTCCCCGCCTTTGCATCCTTACCTCCCATGGGACGTAACATTGTCTGGGACGAACAGTTCTTACTGTCATGCACCGAGTCAAGTCATTCATGCTCCTTCCTCAAAGAAACAGCCAGGTGGATAGCCAGCTCTGTGCTGGCCTGGTCGTCCATCAGCAGTGTGTAGATGCCCCCTAGTGGACAAATGGAGATAGTCACCGCGTTGCTGAACAGACCCATGAGGCAGGAGCTAACAGAGGGTTGGAAGAGTGAGCCACTGGCTCTGGAGGAAAGAACTGAGCAGATGTGGGAAGGCAGCAGGTTAGAGTCAGTGTGCTTCCAAGAAAGAGATGCACTTCTCTCTTACTGTCTCCAGCGTCAAGTATCAATAACCTGATTTATTCGAAAAGAATGCCAGAAAGAAACAAAACTGTGCTTGGTTGTCTGTGTGCGTGTGCACAGAGGCCACGGCCTCCTTCTTTTAAGCATGAGATCACAGGCAGGGAAAGAGCACGGCTGTGTTTGTCAGTTGCATAAGTGGGGTCACGTGCGCTGCAGTCATGGCTTGATGGTAAGGTATTTGTCCAGCAAGCATGAGGACCCGAGTTCAACTCCCAGCATCCACGTAAAGAGTTTGACCTAGTGGTGCATGCTTATAATCCCAGCGTGG
The DNA here is from genome assembly GCA_010120015.1 of Rhombomys opimus. NCBI lineage: Eukaryota > Metazoa > Chordata > Mammalia > Rodentia > Muridae > Rhombomys > Rhombomys opimus. The sequence continues at coordinate 7,421,270 of REGO01000009.1, forward strand.
GGAGGCAGAGCCAGGAGGTCAGAGAGCCTGGGAGAAGTGACAAATCCCAGGTCCCAGTGAAAGACCCTGTCTCAAAAAATAGGTGGATGACTCCTGAGGAACACCACCTAGGACTGGCCTCAGGCCTTCTCTCTCTCTCTCTCTCTCTCTCTCTCACACACACACACACACACACACACAATCATCATCATAGACTGATACATGGCTGCATGTGGTCGCAGCCATTGTTGGCCCTCTGTGTTGGAACAGACCTGACTAGTGTGTCCACACAGCACAGTAAATTCCTCAGGTTCAGTGACACTGTGTCCCTCGCACGTCTGTGGCCTGCGTGCCCAGCCCCATGCACGGTTGAGAGTAGGCACTCAGGGAGGGCATTGCTAACCCAGTTGGCTCTGACTGACCTCTGTAACTTGGCAACTTCGTTGCAGAATTTCCCAGAATGCACCGAGTGACAAAAAGTGTGCTCTCCAAATTGGCCATTTAAGGCATCACAGCAGATAGGGGCTAGCTGCCATCCCCGTTTTCTTTTCTAATTTGTCTCTGTCTGAAGTGAACCAGGCTGTGACGTGAGAGGCCGGTAGGTCAAACTGCTTTGTGTAGCGCGCAGAAAGGGGAGGCCGGCCTGGGTGTCACAGGGCGACAGCAAAGCCTCTCGGACTTCGGAGGTTGCCTCCTGGGACACGGCCTCGGGATTGTGTTTGTTACTTCTTGTTGCTATAGTAGAATATCTGAGCTATTCTGTAGCATGAGGGAAAGATTTGTTTTTAATTATGTATGCTCGGGGGATTCGTTTACATAGCTGTGTGCATTTGTGGGCATGTGTTCATGTGTGTGGGCGTGTATTTGACGTGGACAAGTCGCGCTGGGCATTTTGACTAATGACTTTTCTCTGCATTCCACTCTCTTCCTTTATTTCCCACCTCTCTCTGCACCACCTCTGCTATTTCGCAGGTCCTGGGGCTGCTGGTGTGGACGCTCATCGCTGGCACAGAGTATTTCCGAGTCCCGGCTTTTGGATGGGTCATGTTCGTGGCTGTCTTCTACTGGGTCCTCACCGTCTTTTTCCTCATTGTCTACATCACCATGACCTACACCAGGATTCCCCAGGTGCCCTGGACCACGGTGGTAAGGATGCCTTAGGGGCTGCACCTGCCCAGGGCTACGGGGTGGGAGAGCGAGTGTCTTCTTGTGGACTGGGGTCACCCCTGCTCACAGGGCGGCCACTGCTGGAGCAACCAGAAGCTGCATGCGATTTCTCCTTACCCGATGGCCTGAGGGTGAAGCCAGTCCCAGTGGAACAGTGCACAGCCTAAGAATGAACCAGTTCTCTGACAAGCTCAGGGGAGAACTGGGTTCTGTCACAACCCAGGGGTCTCCTGACTGACAGTCCTTCAAACTCAGTCCATCACAGTTTAGTGCTCATGACCAATGAGAAGGGAGCACGGCAGAGGTTCTGGGGTAGAACTGGAGTGTTGTGTTGGTGTTAGCTTTTTTAAAACCTCTTTTATTTGCGCTTTTTTCTCCCTACTCCACCCCAATCCCTTCCAACACCCCAACACCAGGTAGGAAAGAAAAGGGGTTAGTGGGAGAGGGGGCATAGTTCTCTTACCTGCTTCCTGCTGGTTAGGGTCATCGGGTTCCGTGGAGCCAGTCCAGTCCTCCTTTCAGGAGATCTCCGACTTCTTGTCTCACAACAGCAACCAGGAGCAGCAAGGGGGAAGCAGGAGCAGCCTTGTTCTTTCCCTTCTTCTACTCTCTGGGCTCTGGCGTTTGCTCTCTCTCTGGAGTCCTCAGATTTAAACTCTCAGCAGCTGGCAAAGAGCTCTTCTCAGAGCCTGCACGAGGCAAATAGTCTGCTGCTGTGGACCATCTGCATCAGTCCCACCTCCCACACCTGGGAACAAAACAAAACCATGTTTCTATCCACAACAGTGTTGGAAGTATTGGTTTGTATGCCCAGCAGCAAAGAAGCACACATGCACATGAACGTGCGCACACACATGTGCACACACAGAATAGCAGTGCACGGGCCTGGCCTGACTGAGGCCATGCATTTAAACCCTGGTACCACAGAAACGTGAATAAAATTAAATGAGCGCCTTCCCCTTTGGAAGCAAGAGGAGGTGAGGAGTTTAAAGTTTTGTCCTGGCTCCTGGCAGCATGCCATGTACAGGACAGGCAAGGGTGATCACACAGGCTCTTGACAGGGAATTGCAAGTGGCCGCATCAGCTGGTAGACTGCTTGCTGTCCCGCACAAAGGCCTGGGTTTGTGCTCAGCACATATAGATCGGTGTTGTCGGCAATAAAACAGTATAAGGCTAAACAGCATTTATCACAGTGGTATTATTCAACCCCTCGATCACAATGAATAAGACCCAGATGCCTGTTAGATGTTCTAATTGCCTTATTTACCTTGGGCTGGGCAGGTATTTCTGCCCACGATGTCTCAATAACCTCCCTATCCATCTCCCAGCCCCCATCCAATGCCATCTGCCTTAACCATTCCTGTCGCTCCAGCCCCTGACACGGGACTTCTGAAACAGTCCGCCTGGTAGAGAGTGGGTCACTTCCTCAGTTGGTGACCTGCCCGTTGGGGCTTAAGTTCTCCCCAGTGTGGGAAGGTGGTTCAGACTTCATGGCGCAGTCACTCCTCACAAACTCTCCTCTGAAATTGGTATCTGGTTCAGGCCCGTAGCAACCTGCCATAGGACACCGAGTGGACTTTCTGCCTCCCGTGGAGGGACAGACATCCTCAGCAGGTCAAACGTCCTACACTGAGGGCCCCAGTCACACAGACTGGAGGTTAAACAAAGAGCGCGAGCCAGCCAGGCTTTTATCTGCCTGCGCCTTTATCCCAGAGAATACACAGTGCTTTCACCGAGAAGCAGGATGGAATTTCAGGAGGGATCTGTGGCCTCCCTCCTTCCTCATCCCTCCTCAGAGCAGCTGGCCACCTTTGTTAAGATTCTGTGTTCTCTGAAGCTCGCATCCACAGCACAGATGTTTGAGAGCCAACAGGAGGGCCTAGCAAGTCCGACCTGCACCTAGGTGCCAGCCATTCACAGCAGCAGGGCAGGCAGCACCAAGTTCCTTTCCCTTCACTTCTGTAGCCTTCGTTCTTTTACTTTAAACTCTGGAGCCATCTGGGGAGCTGGTTTCTTTGTATTGTTATTGTTAATGCTTTGTTTGTTGGTTTGTTTGTTTGAGACAGGGCCTCATAGCCCAGGCTGGTCTCTAAGTGGCTGAGAATGACCTTGAACCTCTCATCTTCCTCACCTCGCCTCCAGAGTGCTGGGATTACATGCATGCACCATGAAACCGAGGTTACCCCGGGCTAGGGATGGGAGCCATGGCTTCACAAATGCTAGGCAAGCATTCCACCAACTGAGCCACAGCCTAGTGGGAACTCAGTCTTTCTACTTAACATTGTTCTGTTCAAATTGGATTCTGCTTGGATTATCTCATAGCAGGTTACAGTCAGGCAGCCAGGACAGGATTCCTAACCCTGAGGAATCTATAGTCTTAAAGGACCAGGAGACTGAGATGGGAACAGGGGTTGCGGCTCCCCTCAGAATGCCAGCATCTGTGTCTGGAAGAGTTGTGTGCCTTTTCCTTCCTGAGGAGGAAAAGATTGTGTCCTCCCTTCTCCTGACTCCACTCCTGTGTCTCTGGCTTCCTGAGTGGCTGTTGGCTCTCCCCTACCTACTCCCTCTTCATGTTTAGAGTGTGGTGTCCTAGAGTTCTGAAAGAGTAACTGAAAATCTATTACCCGCCTGACTTTTCAAATCCCCATTGTTAAAGAGCAAAGAAAAACAGCGGAAGCCAAGGTGACAAGAGCCCCCAAAGGGCCCTGATGTTATCTGCGCTCTCTCTCTCTCGCTCTCTCTCTCTCTCTCTCTCTCTCTCTCCCTCCCTCTCCCATTTTAAGAAGTAGCTGTGAAGCTGGTGGTGGTGCATGCCTGCGGCACAGCACTGAGGAAATAGAAGTAGGAGGATCAGAAGTTCAAGGCCAGCCTATGCTACGGCCTATGCCTGTCCCCAAAACACACACACACACACACACACACACACACACACATACATACATACACACATACGCATACAATTAAGAAGTAGCTTTACCTAAATGTGCCTCCCCTGGAACCGGGAGACCAGGAGAACATGGCCCTGTCAGAGGACATGGGCCAGAGGACCACGGCTGGGGCTGGGGTGAAGTAGGAGACGCTGCATAGCCTGAGGCCCGCCTTCCTCTGCCAGGGTCACCATGCTGTGGTTCACAGGAGCTGGGGACCAAGAGCCAGCAGAGGAACAGCAAGGGTTAAAAGGCCAGTGTGCCGTCGAGGGACCCTTTCCAGGCAGGTGGCATTATCCTGGACTGGAGCTGCAGTGGCACCCTCTCCACTTGCAGCCGCGTCCTCTCCGCCTTCCCTAGCTGTCCACTTGGCTCCCTCATACAGTTCCTGCCCTTTGTGGTCCCCCTTCTCTCAACGTGCTGACCCTCTTCACAGGGCCTGTGCTTTAATGGCAGTGCCTTCGCCCTGTACCTCTCAGCCGCCATAGTGGATGCGTCTTCTGTCTCCCCAGAGAAGGACAGTCACAACTTCAACAGCTGGGCAGCCTCCTCGGTGAGTGGGTCCTCCCAAAACACCACCCATGTCCTCCTGAGACTTCCTCCCAAGGCCTGTTCAGGGTCAAGGAGGCAGGTGGGTCATCTGCAGGGGGAAAAAAGGCCTTTGCAACGGGGACGGTAGAACAGTTGACTGGTTGATGACCAACAGGGCATTAAAACTTACAGGCTGGGCTTAGGTTAACACAGCAAGAATGAGCCAGAATATGGCAGTAGCTGCCCTTCTACAAAGGATCTGAGTTTTCCTGCAGAGGATGAGGACCAGTGGCCGGTGGCAGAGGAGGGTGATGGCTGAAGGCTCGGCCCGCAGGTGGGAGCCTTGTAGGGCAGGGTGAATCCTTAGCAACAGTGACGGCCTCCCTCCCTGCCGCTGATCTCCCCTTCAGTGTCGATGTGCTTCCTCCTAACTTCAAACAGAAATGTTTGAATTGAGATTCACACACACGCTGGCTGGCTGTGCGATGCAGTGGCTGGCTCACCCTGCGTCCGTGAGCAGACGCTGGAGGCCGAGCCCCGCCTGAGGTTACCTGGACTAGATTAGGCCTCCACCCACAGCTCCAGCCTCACCCCTCACCCCGGGGTGATCTCCCTGATGCTGTAATGTTGGGCTAGGCGATGTCGTTGTTTGCCTGATAATTGTTACGGCGGTATTCTTTAACCCGCTCTCACAGTCAAGGAAGACACAGACGCCTGTTAGATTTTATAAGTGCCTTATTGACCTTGGGCCGGGCAGATATTCCCCCTACGCTGTCTCAGTAACCTCACCATCCACCTCCCAGCCCCCATCCAATGCCATCTGCCCTAACCATTCCTATCTGGGCTACCTTCCGTTCATAACCCCAAGATACTTGCTTATATTTTTCATCTTGGTGTCTTCTCCATCCACACCATCCTTGGAGTCTTTCTTCCTGGCCCACGTGGTTCCTTCTCCATGCTAACCCATCATGGCGTCATCCCTCCATCTCTTTCATGTGATTCTCTCCTGCGCTTCTCTGCCCTGCCCAGATATAGGCCTTTAATCAACCAATCAGGTATAATGTCTTAGGCAGGCTTCACAGCAAGGATAGGTTTATCTAGGCAGAAACCAGACCTTGAGGGCCAGTAATTAGCATCAAAATGCAAGCAGCAGACAACCCCTGAGGAGTCCTCAGACCTCTCCCAGAAACTCAGCCAGCACGGCTTTTCTAGAGCACACCAGAAAAGAAGAGCAGAGAGAAGGATGGCTCAGTGGGTAGCTACAGGTGCCACCATGCCTCATAGTCTGAGTTTGGTCCTAGGGACCTGTATGGTAAAAAGAAAGAACTGATTTCACAGGTTGTTCTCTGGCCTTCACATACACGATGATGGTGATGATGGTGGTGGTGGTGAATTTGAAAGAAAAGGCTATTGAAGCAATAAAGAAGGTTTAGAGGAGGCCTGGATGGTCAGGGCAGTTTGAATGCTTGACAGTGGGGGAAACAGTCATTTGCTAACCCGCTTTGAGCCCCGTCTCTGCCATGCTTCACCCCCACAGTTCTTCGCCTTCCTGGTGACGATCTGCTATGCCGGAAACACGTACTTCAGTTTCGTAGCCTGGAGATCCAGGACCACACAGTGACGTCATCTTCCGGTAGCGGAGAAGAACCCACACCAGGACGATCCCACTGTAAAAACAGTTGTAGCTATAATGTATATTGCCCAGAACTGTATTTAACTAATGTTTTTATATCTTAGTTAAATTACCTCCTAGTGGCTTGTTACAGTTAAGCTGGATTGGGGAGTGCTGTGGTTTCTAATGAACTCTGAGGTCCCCTGACTTCCTCATAGGTTTTATTTTCTTACACAGTCTATAAATAAATTACTAAACATTAAAGAGCCGTGGAGTTTGTAAAGCTAAGTATGTAGAGGTGTGTGTTTGTGTACGGGTGTGGGCACACTGGTGTGCCACAGTGTGTCACATGCTGAGGTCAGAGGGCAGCTCGCAGGAGTGCATGCTCTCCTTCCACCCTTCGGTTCCCAGGGATAAAATCCAGGACGTCAATCATGGCAGCAGGAGCCTTTCTTTGCCCATGGATCCATCTCCCTGGCCTAAAGCTAACTGTCCTCCGCAAAGATAGATGTTTGTGCTTGGTTGTGTGTCTGTGTGTCTGAGGGGGACATCAGATCTTTATAGCTGGTGTTTAGGCAGCTATGGACGAGGCTGGGTCCCCTGCAAGAGCAGTGAGCGGCTCTTACCTGCCGACATCTCTCCAAAGCTGATGCTGATGATAGCAGGCTAAATGGTCCAATGCCCCGGCTAACGCTGGCTATGGCTAATAAGGGGCGCGCCCAGAACCTGGCTTCTGTGGAAGCTGCCCTAGTGCACAGCGCTGCTCAGGCAGCTGTATTTGTCAGAAAACACTGTGTTCGGTCACCAGGGCAAGATGGCAGGAGAAATCTGTCTCTTCAGGTCTGGGAACCACAGTCCCCATGACTCTCACATGCTAGCCCATACCCTAGATCAATCAAACGAGGCATGGCCTTGGGCTCAGGAAAGAACTCTTACAAAGAGGTGCTGCCGGGATGGGCTAGTTTATTCTAGAACACGTTAAATTAAGTGTGTTGCCATTGAAAAAAATCCATAGGTACAGGCGCCTTTAAACCATGTTGCTGAGGGCTGGGGAGATAGCTCCATTGCCTTACAAGCAGAGGACCTGGCTTTGATCAGAATCCACATCAAAAACAAAAACATCGGGCATAGGTACTTCAGAAGTCCCAAGTTCCATCCCTGGAGTAATGGCGCACACTTGCAAGCCTGGGCCTGGGGAGGGAGAAGCTGGAGGCTGACCCTGTCCCCCGACCCTGAAAAAAGTCAGGCCTGCTAGTGCACTTTTATGTAAGGTGGTGAGCCGGGCCTTGGACGGCTGAGCCATCCATCTCTCCAGCCCTGGTGGTGCGTTACAATCCCAGCGCTAGCGAGGCAAAGACAAGCGGACCCCTGCGCGCTTCTAATCAGCCAGCACAGCCTACTTGTGGAGTTTCGGGCCAGCCAGTGAGAGACTCTCACGAAGGAGGACAGCACCTGAGGAGCCATATCTAAGGTTGTTTTCTGTGGTGCATGTGCGCTCACGCATGCGCACACACATCATCATCATCATTGTCATCATCATCTTGCTGATCCCAGAGATGTGTGTGCCAAAATGTCTCCACATCTCAAATCGTTACTGTGACTCCATGGTGACCTCTTCAGCAGCTCTGTCAGATGGTGGGAGAAGTCAGATGAGCCAGGCGGATGCACCCAGAGGAAGAATTTTCAGGCGGGACAGTTCCTGCTGGTACAGCAAGCGTCTTGGGGTGACTTTTCGAAACAAGAAAAACCACAGAAGCGTTGGTGGGCTTGGTGTCCTGCTCAGGGCTGAGGCACGCAGACCTTCAAGATGTCTGACTGGTGCTAGGACTTTCCGTGGCCCCTGCTCAGTGCTGTTTCTTTCACCTGTGTGTTTGGGTTTGTCCTGTTTACTTGTATCTCCATGACATCGCCGGGACAGCCTGAAAAAACAGCCAATAAAGCTGCAGGCAGTTCTCAGGTTGCTGCCCAGCCTGCTCAGCACCTTGCAATGAATTAAATCATTTTTGCTTGCTCTGCTGGTCTAAATGGTGAATACATTCACGGCCCACGTGGACCAGAGCATCGGTTCTCAACCTGTGGGTCGAGACCCTTTTTGAGGTCAAATGACCTTTTCGTGGGGGTCACCTAAGACCATCCAAGAACACAGATATTACGTTACATTATGATTCTTAACAGCAGCAAAAATAAGGTTATGAAGTAGCAACAAAAATAAGTTTATGGTTGGGGGTCATCGCATGAGGAACTGCATTGAAGGGTCGCAGCATCAGGAAGGGTGAGAGCTGCTGGTCTAAAGGGAGAATGCATCCACCACCGACACTCTGTCCTCACCACCAGGACGGCTGGTCAGCTACAAAGCCAAGTCTCAGAAAAGAAAAAAAAAGAATGTCCCCTGTAGGCTCCTACGCTTGAGTGCTTAGTCCTGCTTAGAAGGGAGTAGGGGTGTGGCCTTGCTGGAAGAAGTGTGTCACTGGGGTTCCAAAAGCCCAAGCCAGGCCCAAAGGTTCTCTTCCTGCTGCCTGGGGTTCTGCCAGCTCCTTTTCCAGCGTCATGTCTGCCTGCGTGCCACCATTCACCAAGCCATGATGATAATGGACTGCCCCTCTGAAATGCTAAGCCAGCCTCAGTTAAATGTTTTATAAGAGTTGCCGTGGGGGGAGGGGTGCTGGAGATACGGCTCAGCAGTTAAGGGCAGTCTGGACTGTTCTTCCAGAGGTTCAGCAGGTGGTTTTCTGAGTTCAAGGCCAGCCTGGTCTAAACAAGAGTTCCTGGTCAGTCAGGGATACAAAGCAAGACGATGTCTCAAAACAACAACAACAAAAAAAGGAAGTTTGGGTAGTCTTACTGTATTTAATCTCCAGGTCATCAAAAACAAAATAAGTTCATTAAAACAGTCTTGCAAGTTCTTTCTCTGTCCTCTCTCACTCACAAAGCAAGGACAGCTTCCACGTGCCCACGGATTTTGTTAAGAACTTCATACTGCAGTCAAGGCTCCATAAAAGGGCAAAGAAACAGATGCGTAAAGAGGTGTTTCTGGAACCTTCTGAGGGAAGCCCTTTTAAACGCAAGGGAGATATGACCACACGTTCAGGAGACCCCTCCGGGGTGAGCACGACCTTTCGTCATCCTTGCTGGAAATCCCAAAGACCACTGTCAATAGCTTCTTACCCAGACCTTTCCAGTGAATCATCTCCCAGTTTGCACTTTAGATGACAAGATGGTTCCAGGCAGCTGGTGTCAACAAGAATTCCAGGAGAGGTGCTTGTATCTACAAGGACTGATGCATCAGAGCTGCGGTGGGGAGGTTGGAATGTTGCAGGTCCTCAGATAATTATCTTACCACAGGCTATCCCCCACCCCATGGCAGTTCCTTGCCCACCTCTCTATCTGGTTAGCAACTTGAAATCTGTGACTGACAGACCAAAACCTTCGGAATTTATTAACTTAGCAGATCACAGGCTTCCACAACCCCAAAGCTAAGAATGTCCTCAGCCAGCACCCGAGGCCTGTAGAAAAGCTCTCCCATCCTGCCTCTCTGATGTAGCCTCTAATGTATTTTAAACTTGCCTTGATTTATGACCCTCTTTGTTTTGTAAAACTGTAGAACTGCTTCCACAAGGGAACATGGAATTTGGGTTAACCTGAACTGTGTTCCAGGGCCATGGTCAAATTTGGCTCCAGAATGAAATCATTCTAGAGAGCCTGAGGCTGGCAAAGATGGCTGCAAGCCTGGCCCTTCTCTGCCATTCCCTCTGGCTTGCTAAAAAAAAAAAAAAAAAAAAAAAAAAAAAACCCATTAGATTACATTCCTAAAGCTAGCCACCAAGGTCTGTTTCCTTATTTGATCACTTCCTCCTCCTGAGGCTGACCACCAAGGTCCAGCTCTCAAAGTACTGAAGTCAAGCAGTCAAAAGCCCCCTTTAGCTCACCTAATTAACACGCCCAGTTAAAATTAAACATCCTAACATGGGGTTTCCCCTTGTTCCATTATAAACTGCCACTTTCCTACAGGCCACTTCTGTCTCCTCTCCAGTCATTTTTCCACATCCCAGACAAAAAGCCTTCTCCCTAGTCCTCTGTCTCCTGTTGTCCCTTATTCCCTGCCCTTTTTGCCCATGCAGCAAATAAATCTCCTTTGTGCTGAGAACTTGGTCTCAGGGTTCCTTTCAGGGAATAAAATCACCTCTTATTCTTTTAAAAGTGAGAGTTACACTTGGGGGTGGGGTTGCTTTTGTTTTGTTTTGTTTTTTAACTAGATTTGATTTGATTTTGTTGTTGTTTTGTTTTGTTGTTGTTTTGTTTTGTTTTGTTTTTAAAGAGCAACAACTGAGCATAGCGCTGCAGACTTCCGCCAGGACCTAGGAGAAACAGGCAAGCCTGAGTCCATGTTGGCCTACATAGCGACCGCCAAGCCAGCCCAGGCCACATAGGGAGACCTGTTTGAAAAAAAAAAAAGAAAATATGACACTTATTTGTGAAAACCCCATGGTAGGGCTGGCAAGCTGCTTGCCACCAAGCCTGACGACCTGAATTCAATCCCTGGGACAAGAGTAATAAAAACATTTTTTAAGGTGACAGGAGGAAACCTGTTACTTGGTATGCTAGCCCAAAAATTGTCCCTCCCATTATTTGTGCACAGCCTCTTAGCCAGCCTCAGACTTTCCTGGCCTCTGGGGCAGAACTGGGTGGGATTTTAATTTAATGTGTTTACCTGCTCCGGGCCAATCAATAAAATGCCTGAGGAATTTCATCTTTTGCCATTGCTATTTCTAATCCATCCCCTTAATGACAAATATTTGGCTAGTATTTGAAAACTGAAAGAAAATTGAGAGATGGAATGTTCAATAATTTATTTTCAGATTTTTAAATTTCTTCACCAGAAAAGAAAGATCCCTTCAGGGTATTAGCGCAGAAGAGATTTTAATGCAAAATGTATCTCTGTTTGAAGACTGAAAATACACCCAGGTGAAAATCCAATTCAAAGTCTGTGTCTCTGTCCAGAAGACAATTAGTGTTTTAATTGAAAAGACAGCATTTTGCAGAAAAAATGGGCTTTATTGAAATGTAATGGAAAAGATAGATTTTCAAAGAAATAAACACAGATATGCAATGCTAGGGTATAAACAGGTGAGTATACACTCAGGAAGTGGTGGACCCAAGCCCTGGAAATGTTCAGGGGGTAAAAGTGCTTGCTGCACAGCCAAGAGGACCCAGGCTGGCACCCTTGCACCCACACAGAAAGCTGGCCGAGGCAGCCATGCCTGCAAGGAAAACCCCTGAAACTTGCTGGCAGTAGAGCCTGCTTGATGAGCTCTGTTAGAAATAAAATCTAGGGCTGGAGAAATGGCTCAGAAGGCTGTTCTCCCAAAGGTCTTGAGTTCAATTCCCAGCAACCACATGGTGGCTCACAACCATCTACAATGAGATCTGGTGCCCTCTGCTGGTGGCAGGTGTAATGCAGATAGAGCACTGTATAATGTAAAGGAATAATACACACACACAAATTTTTTTTTTAATTAAAAGGAGTGCAAAGGCATCATGGAAACATATCACCTAATTAGCAACAAAGTGAGTCCGGGACACTGAGGACTACACAGAGAAACCTTTTCTTGAAAAAAAAAGGAAAAAGTTGATTTTCAAAGGTGCCTGGAGCCAGCTCGGGTCTGTGACAAATGAAAAGAAAGCATCAGACTGCCGAGGCTTGCTGATCTAGTTTCCACCATTCAAACTCTGCATGATTACCCACCCACCCTCTCCTGCCCAGACTAGAAATTCAGAGTAGAAAAGAAGCTTGCCTGCAAGGTTATGACTCTGATAACTTGAAAACAAACAACACACAGACGTCACACACCTTTAATCCCAGCACTCAGGAGGAAGACACACCTGGAACTCTTGTGAGTTCCTGATCTCCCTAGAGAGTTCCAGGGCAGCCACAGTTACTTAGTGAGACTCTGTCTCAAAAGCAATTATGCAAAAACAAACAGGATGTGACCTGTAAGCAGGAAGCTGTGAAGGACCAGGTCAGACACCTGCCCCGGCATGGGTGACCCGGGATGACAGGTGAGATGTTATTGTATGATGCTTTAAGATGGAATATGCATAAAGACAGGGACTTGGGATGTATGAGGGAAGGATGGATTGGGGGTTCCCAGAATCATAGGGGTAACTTTCGGCTGAGTGTATCAGCAAGGTCCATAGTCTGACCTCCAGCTAGTTTAACTTCATTGGCAATTTAACGTTAACTTTATTTATTAACCTTGTTGAGTACCAAAGAAAAGGTTTTCCTTGGGCTGGAGAGATGGCTCAGTGGTTAAGAGCATTGGCTGTTCTTCCAGAGGACCCAAGTCAATTCACATTGCCCAAACGGCAGCTCACAAATGTCTGCAACTCCAGTTCCAAGGGATCAGCGCCCTCTTCTGGCCTCTTCAGGCACCAGTCATACACACGGAGCACAGACATAGATGTAGGCAGAGCACCCATACACGTACAATAAATAAGTTTAAAAATCAAAGTCTATTAAAGCAACAACAGTCTTAAGGCAGGCGGTGGTGGCACACAGCTTTAGTCCCAGCACTCAGGAGGCAGAGGCAGGCAGATCTCTGAGTTCAAGACTAGCCTGATCTACAGAAAGAGCTCTACAACAGCCACCGCTGCACAGAGAAACTCGGGGTGGGGGCGGGGGAGGGGGTGGGGGCACGAATTAGGATTAAGCCTGTGTTGCATGACCTCTAACCCTGAGACATGACCAAACATATATTCATCCCAAGTCCAATAACAGACCAGAAAACAAAAATGCTTCCTTGAGTCGAAATAACCTCCTCCTTGCTTAGGCTGCTTTCGCCAGGCATTTTCTCAGTCCGGAGAAACTAACACACCCAGGGCCATGAGCCTCCCTGCATCGCAGGGAGAGGGGGACAGAGCAGGACACTGACGTACCTACAGGACACGTGTGTGCACTCCACCGACCACGACGCTGAGGCTGGGGTCCCGGTTAGCTTTACCTGTCAACTTCACTTGGCCTCCAGTCGTCTAAAAGGAGTGCCTCTGTGGGGTATGGTACACACCTTTTCATTCCAGCCCTGGGCGGGGCGGAGGCAGCAGCATTCCCGCGGGTTTGAGGCTAGCTGGGGTACCCAGTGAGAGCTCGGCTGTCTGTCTGTCTGTCTGTCAGAATAGAGGGAGGATGGGGGAGGGAGGGTCGTGATTTGATGGGCCTGTTTCTATTGCTGTAGGTGAGAGTGGCACAGGTGCGTGCGCCTGTGCACACACACACAGGCACTTGCACACGCAGAGACGAACAGCGCAGCACGGTACACTCGAGCATTTCACCCTGCTGGTGTCAGCACCCAGCGGCAGCCGCCCCGACAGACACACACACACACACACAGAGAGAGAGAGAGAGAGAGAGAGAGAGAGAGAGAGAGAGAGAGAGAGAGAGAGGAGAGAGAGAGATCCCTGGAGGCTCGTCACCAGCTGTGACCTGGGCGGCGCGCTCCTGGGAGAGGCCAGGGCCCCAGGCGTCCGGTTTCCTGCCCACGCCAGTCCAACTTCCGCGCGTCTGGAGGGCAGGGCTGGCGGGGCTTCTGCTCGGCGGGTCCTCTCCGGGTCCCGCCAGAGCTGGAACGAGGGACCCGTGCGCCCCGCCCCCGAGGCCCCGCCCCGTCCCGTCCCAGCCTTACTAGCCGGAGGTCCCGCGGCCCCGGAGGCGGCCGGCCGGGCTGGGCCGCGCGATGTCGCACGGATCGGGGCTCATCCGGACCACGTGCAGCAGCGGCGGGGCGCCGGGGCCGGGCCAGCCCTCCGAGGGACTGCTGGACCCGGTGTACCCGCGCACCTACGGCGCCCTGCTCAAAGTGGCGCAGATGGTAAGAAGAGCGGGGTGGCCTGGGGGACGGGTACACGGGGCTGCACCTGGCCGGGACCCCGGCAGCACCGCGCCCCTTCGCTGTGGGTCCCCTACGAAGTTCCCGGAGCAGCCCGCGGGATCCCCGGTCTCCTCCAGCCGCCGCCCCACGGGGCCTGGCCCGCTTCCCCACCGAAACCTGGGGTGCGAGTTCCCCCTCGGCCTCCTTCCTCTCCAGGCTCCGGGCAGAGGAGGGGAGGTCCCCCGCCGTCCCCTGCCATCCCCAGGCCGCGCACGGCCGCCCGCCCGCCCGAGAGAGACAGAGCGGAGGGCTCGGCTTGGCTCTCGATCTCTGCTAGGGAGCAGGGAGAAGCGCCTTTGGGACCTGCGCTCCCCCAGGCTATGGAAGCTCCTCGGAAGGCAGCGGGTTATCTGGGAAGGCCCGTGGCGAGGGAGCTTCTGGCGGCCTCTTGGAGCCAGGCAGGGTGAGGGGCTGTTGTTCCTAAGACCAGATCTGCACCAAAGCTGCTGGGTCGCCCACAAGTTGCCAGGCCTGTTCCTGCTCTCTCTTCACCCACCCTTCTCTTCTCCCTCCGATTTTGTTTTCAACTTCCTTGAAGACGTCTTCAATACCTTTTTTTGTTTGTGTGGTGTGCTTTGAAACTCGGCTGGGCGGTTTGATCTCCCCACCCATCTTGGGTGGAGAGGGGAATGGTAGTTTTGTAGAAAGCTGTGGGGACAGAGGCGTAGGGACCCGGGGGCAGGGTCATGGACCCGGAAGCCGGGACCTGCCAGCTAAGCTGGAGCAGCCCCCAGGGGGCTGGGTGAGGTCCAGAGCTTTCTGCCGTCCATAACCGTTATTTTGGATGCCAATCGTGTAGAAAGGTGGCTGGCATTCCCTGCTGAAAAGGGAGGAAGGAGAAGTTCCCGCCTCTCTTGAGAAGGGTGCCTAAATGGACCAAAATTGGGACACAGCGGCATTTTTAACAAGGAACTAAAAAGGCCTGGTGCTAAGCAGTCTTGGGTTTGAGCGGATCGGTGTGTGGGCTAAAGGCTTTGATCAGCCGAATAAAACTAAGAGGCCACCCCTTTGATCTTTAAAAGATGGCTGGAGTTAGAGAGGCTCCAGGCACAGGTGGAAATGGGGTCCTGGATGGAGGCTGGGATCAGAAGCCTCTACCTTGATCCACAAGGGAAGCGTGAAAAATGTCCTTGCTGGCCTGTGGTGCCGGTGCACGAAAATAACAGAGAAGCATTAAGGCTGGTCTGTGAGTTTGAGGAACAGGAGTATTGTGCCAGGTTTTCACAGTGACAGGGCCTGTCCAAAACCGGAGAGCAAAGATTTGTTAACAGTGACGTGTTCTGCCCGCTGCTCTCCTCCGAAAGCTCCTCTTGAACCGCAGGCCCCGAGTCTCCTGCCTTGCCTGCAGCTCGCTGACCAAACCCTGGGACGGAGGCTGCCTGCCGGGCCTGTCTGGCTCTGGCCTCTGCTCTGCTCCTCTGCCTGGGAGCTTCACTGCTAGGATCCTGTGCTTATCAGTCAGGGGCGAGCAGAAGCAGGTGCTCTGTGAGCATCCTTTGGGGCTACTGTCTCAATTTGCCCATGGCTCCGTGGCGTACAGACTTCTGGTTCTAAGCTTTGTGTAGTGTTTTTAGTGTGTTCTGACCAAGTGGGTTTTCAACATGTTACTTTAAGAATCAGAAAGATTGCGGTTGGAAAGATGGCTCAGTGGTTAAGAACTTGTACTGCTATTCCAGAAGTCTCCAGGTCAATTCCCAGCACTCATTTCAGGGGTTCTCTATAACTCTAACTCTAGGGAGTTCTGATGCCTTTGGCCCCCTCAGGCACCTGCACTTACAGGCACCCACCCACACGGAGATAGATATAAATGCTTAACTTAAAAACTAAAAACTGCAGAGGCATTCGGTGGGCTGTGTAGCTCAGTTGGTAGAGTGTGTGATTTGAATGCTTGAACCCCCGTGTTCGATTCCCAGCACCCTGTAAAGCTGGGTAGGGTGCTTCATGCTTTTAATCTGAGCACTCAGAACTCTGGTGGTAGAGGCAAGAAAATCAGGGGTTCAAGGTCATTCTCAGCTACTTAGTGAGTTCCAGGCCAACCTGGGCTACATGGGACCTGCCAGGAAAGAGAGAGAAAGAGAGAGAACAGTATTTAGGGGAACTTGCCTTGGGCTCCTATGGGCTTCTCACTTCTAGAAAATGCAGAGGCCAGAGGTCAAGAAGAAAGCCAGTCTGAGATGAGGCCTGGAGCTGTGCTTCTTGACAGCCGTGTGCTCTCTTTCCTCTTCCCAATAGGCTAGTGACATGACCACTGTTCTTGACTTTTTGTTTGTTTGGCTTGGGTTTTTGAGACAGGATTTTTCTGTGTAGCCCTGGCTGGACTGAAACTCCTCTATAGACCAGGCTGGCCTTGAGCTCAGCGATCTGCCTGCTTCTGCCTCCCGAGGGCTGTGCTACCAACCACTCCTGGCTCGTTTTCTTTTCTTTTTCCAAGCCATGTATTGCTCTCAATAATGCCCAGGGAACTGCATGATATTCGCCATGACTGTGCCGCTCACTAAATGCTTTTAAGGAATGGAGTGAGTCATGTCTGAGTACTGAGGAAACTGCCAGAGCACCTAAAGCCACACAGCCGGTGGCGGCAGCCGAAGTCTGGTTTGCACAGGTATCATGCCTGGCATCTGCAGAACACACAATTCTGGCAGCATCTGAACTTGCTAACAACCCAGTGAAATCCAAACCGTGGTGAGACAATGCCACACACGTGAAGTCAATGATAAAAAAGACGGATGACAATGAGTGGGGTACGGAAGGCATAAAGAGGGTGGAGCGCCGGGACACTGCCGATGGAGGTGTAAAATGGTACAGCCACCGCAGGAGTCTGCAGTAGCTCACGAGTGGTGCCACACAAGCAGGAATTGCTGAGTTGGAGCGACACACGCACACACACGGAGGCGCATAAGCGAGGTGCCGTGTACCCACCACTCCTGCTGGCCCAGGACAAGTGAAAATGTGCGATCATATGTCTTCATTTTCATTATTCAACTAGAAGCAACCCAGACACCCCACCAAATAGTGAATGAGTTAGCAACAGAAACAAAAAGTACTACATTTGATGAAGTATGATACAGAAAAAAAAAGGGGGGGGGGAAGGATAGTGAGATAGGCAATTGTACCTGAGGTTTGGAAACACCGAGCTAAGTGGGAGGGGAAAGCCACTCACCAAAAGACCACAGGCAATGATTCTGGTCAGACAAAATGCCGAAAATAGGCAAATTTATACGCACCGACGAAAACGAGTGGCTGCTTCCGACTGGGCCTGGCCAGCGGAGGAAGGAAGTTGGAAGTGATGGTTGATGGTTGCGAGGGTTGGGGGTGGCAGGCAGAACCGTTACAAGTTGTGGTTGATGGTTAGACAACCGTTGAGAGTAAACTAAAAGCCGTGGTTTTCACACTTGAGATGGGAATTAAGGCCCAGCTAATCATTTAAAAAACAGTTTAGAAAATTAGCGGGGGGGGGGGTGCAAAGAGCACTTTGGGCAGCCTCCAGAAATGGGAAGCGGGGCTGCAGTTCAGGGACACGCACAGCCTGCCCCCTTCACCGAGGGCAGGCTGAGGGCCAGTCTTCTGGCAGCGTCCAGGTGTCCCCGGGGCCAGAGCAAGAAGGGAACAAATGGGAATAGAGGACAGCTTTGCGGAATCCTGTGGACCAGAAGTGGTGAGCACACCTGTAACCCAGCTCCTCGGGAGGCGGAGGCAGGAGAATCAGAGGCCAAGGTCATTCATGGCTACAGAGGCCAAGACCAGCCGAGGCTGCAATAGACCCTGCCGAAAAGAAGGGAGTATGGTGTCACACACCTTGAACCACAGTGTGAACTCCCAGTGTGTGGCTCTCTGAGAGTTCAAAGCCAGCCTGGTCTTCATAGCAACCTCCAGGCCAAGGCTACGTAGTAGGCCTGTCTCAAAAAGAGCAAAATAAATAAATAAAGTTAGCATCCCTCAAGTCTTTTGTTATAATAGTTGAAAGTGTACCGAGACCTCATTTTCTACCTCCAGAAATACAGAGGCTAAAAGGCAGCAAAGAAACTGGGTGCTGAGATCCTGCCCCCTCCCAACACAATTCTGACCTGAGAACAGGAAGCTGCTTTCTGCTGAAGGCTAAAACAAATGTTAAAAATCTGTAATAAGGCAGGAGAGATGGCTCGGGGATTAAGAGCACAGGCTGCCCTTCCTGATGGTCTGGGTTCGATTCCCAGCACCCACATGGCAGCTCACAACTGTCTGTAACTCCAGTTCCAGGGGATCTGACATTCTCTTCTGTGTGCACCAGCCACTCACGTGGTGCATAGACATATACACGGGAGAAATGCTCATCACATGAAGGAGAGATAAATAGGTCTCGCTTTAAGTTAGTAATAAAACAAACTTCGGGCTTTCTTCTTCCTAATAAAAGTGATTTGTTTATTGTGCGTGCCATTCAAAGCACAAGGAGAAGAAAATGGACTCTCCTGTTTGCGCTCCTCCAGTTGAGCAAAGCTCCTCAGGATTTTGTGGAGGGTACATGTAATTTTGGTGTCTTGAGACAAAATCAGAATGGCAGTGTACATGTGCTGTGAGCTGCTGGCTTTTAGTTTGTTGAAGAGAGCGCACTGTTTACCTGACGTTTGGCTTTTGAATCTTCGTGTGTGTGTGTGTGTGTGTGTGTGTGTGTGTGTGTGTGTGTGTGCGCTTGAACACCTACACGTGAGGCCAGAGTCATTTCTCAGGAGCTGTCCAACCTCTCCTCCCACCCCCACCCCCGAGCCAGGGCCCCACACTGGGTGGGACCTGTTGCTTGACAACCAGCCGAGCTGACTGGGCTGGCTGCTCCACCTCCCCAGTGCTGGGATTGCAAGTCTTTGTCACCGCATCTGACTTTGAACATGAGTGTGCTTGGGGGCTGAGTCAAGTCCATGATGGACTGTGTTGCAAGTACTTTACCATCTGTGCCCAGACTGGCCTCAAATTCACTGCGTAGCTGACGGTGATCCTCTTGCCTCCACCCCAGCGGGCCCAGCTTCGAGTTGTTTGTTTGTTTGTTTGTTTTTTCCTGGTGTGGTTTGCAGCCAGGCAGGGAGAGGCACTGTGGTTCACGGCACAGCCCCTCCCCCATGGCCTCACTGTCAAGCTCCTGTGCTTCAGGCCTGATGGGTCACAGAGCCCATCCTTGCAGGGAAATCGTGCTGGCAGACATGCCGATAGTTCCTCAGGACAGATGCCGTCTGCCTTCTTCAGACAGAGAAACAACTAACTGTATGCCCTCTGTAAGCACTGAACATTCCCTAGACTGGCCTCCAACTCCCAGAGATTGGCCTGCCCCTGCCTACTGCGTGCTGGGATTAAAGGCAGAAACAGCACCATGCCCAGACTCTTCTAGATTTTTTAAATGTTTTTTAGTTCTATTATTTTGTGTGTGCACCCACATGAACTCATGTGTGCACATGCACACATCAAGCCTGACCTGCACTTCTGGCCTTTCACGTAGGTTCTAGAGACTGAAGTTGGGTCTTCAGGCTTGCACAGCTCGCACCTCTATCCCTGGCTGCATTTATCAATCTCCCAGACCTGATTTTTAGACTTTCAGTGTCTACAGACTAACGGCTACCCTTTTATTGTCCACACATTTCAAGGTGCCAAGTGGAATAGCAATCATGGTTTTAATAGCGGATTTGGTGCCTGGCATTTTGGAAAAGGAACAAGGACAAGCTGGCCAGTCATGATGTGAAATGTTCCTGTATTTAATTAATGTCGACAGTGACTGCAGACAGTTCTAGAAGGCAGAGCCCTACAAGTAGGAGCTTTTATGTCCACAAGCTGCAGATCCAAAAGATTTTGTAGGCATAGCCAGGAATTCCTGCCCCCCTACACACACACACACACACACACACACACACGCACACACACACAAAGCCAGCTGCTGCTTGGCTGGGAACCACTGGCCAGAGGTGAGGTAACACTGCCCAGAAACCGTCAGGAGGGTGCACCAGGCTGCAGAGCCACAGAGGGGAAAGGGTGCAGGCTCCCCTAGAGTGCCCTTGATCGGTCCTCTCGTGTGTGGACACTCCCACTGCTTGTTTGTTTGTTTGTTTGTTTGTTTGTTTTAACTGTCCAGTGGGTCTCAGAGGTCCCCCAGGGCCCTCCTGGCTATGCTGGAGTGTTCCCCTTGGGGAACGATGTAGTTCTTCGAATTCTGGTTGTTAGAGAAGGCCTCTCTCTCCCTGCCCAGCCCTGGTTTCCTGCATGGCCCAATGGCAGCGCATCTGTTTCCTCCCTGCCAGCTGCCAGCTGCTGCTTCCCTTGTTGGCAGCCTGGCTCCTCGCTGGCTGGCTGTACTCCCTGCACTTCTCACAGGCCAGTGAAGGCCTCTGGACGCTCCAGAGCCTGGACCAGCTGGGGCCCTTAAGCACTTCAAGAAGTCACAGAAAGGACATTCCTACTCACTCCAGTCCCTGTGGGGCGTGCACAGCTGCAGAGGCCCAGCCTCCAGCAGACGTCAGATTCCCGGGCTCACACTGGCAGTTAGCAAGGCTGAGGCCCCCGTCCTGGGGCAGCCCGCCTGTCTGTGGTCAGGACAGACAACTGAGGAGCTGCGGGGAAGCTTGGGAAGGACAGCTGGGAGGCTGGGAGAAGCCCTTTCCCGGCAAGGGGATGATCTAGGGAGGATGCAAAGCAGGGGAGAATGAGAACCTGCAGCAGCAGGCCCTTCATCCCCACCTCCCTGACAGCATCTCCCCATCTTGCTTATAAAGAAGAAGGAAAAAGGCGCTCCCCTCCCCTTTACCACAGGAAAGTGGTAGTTAACTAGAAAATAATATCCAGCAGGTAAGAGCTACTGAGTTTGGTGCTTTCTCCTGTTTCCTTGCCAAATTCTCACCTGTCTCATACCCTGAGGAGCTATGTTGTATCTGTCTAAGGCCTGAAAGCAGTGACTAGTGACACTTGGACACGGGCCAAGACAGAGTCTAGAACCCAAGCCTTTTTTTTTTTTTTTTTTTTGAGACATGGTTTCAGATATCCCAGCCTCGTCCTGCTCTATGCCTAAATATAAGCTTGAACTTCTGACCTTCCTGCCTCCACCTCCAGAGTGCCCAGAACACAAGCATATGGACACTGTGGTTCCTGCTCGGATGGATAGTAGGCGCTTTACCCGCTGGATGTGTGAGTCTGTTTAGGTTTATTGTTTTTACTGAGGTGTATGTGTGTGCAGCTGCGTGAGTTTGTGTGCACCTCGGGGCCTAAGGTCCCCCGGAACCAGAGCTGCAGGTTGTGAGCTGCCATGTGGATGCTGGGATCCAATCCCAAGCCCCCTGGAAGAGCAGTAAGTGATCTTAACCACTAAGCTATCTCTCTCCCCCTGGCTGGGTGGTTTTCTCTTTCCCTTTCATTTGGATAAACACAAGCATTGAGATAATTACGCATTTCCCCGTGTTATAGTATATGTATGTATATTGGATTTGACCCCTGCACTTCACGTCGGTAGCCAGGGCCAACCAAGGCCCTTTTTCTTGCCATGCCTGCAGCTCTGAGAACAGTGAGCAGGCTCCCCCAGACCTGCCCAGCATGACAGACACACCCTTGGGGGACCCCAGGGAGACACATCCTGGGTGAGGGTGGGATTCCTGGCACTGACTGATGGCAACAATAAGGGAGCACCATTCCCATGAGCCCATCACTGAGCGCAGACCGGGCTGCTGCTGTCTAATCCCACCGGAGGGCCTAACACATGTGCTAAGAAGCCTTTAAAAGGGATCCCGCATCTTCCTGCAGGGCGAGGTTCTCTTTGCCTCACAAGTACTGGGGTTGTGGGTTCGGGGGAGCAGCCCACCTCCCCCAGAGACGCACTCTCTAGGTGGAGCTGGGAGTCAAAGCCAGGGCTTCCTGCATGCTAGGCAAGTAGTCTGCTAACAGCCATGTGCCGAGCCTGGTATGGACTTTTGTTTTGTTTGAAACAGGTTTTTTTTTTTGTTGTTGTTGTTGTTCTTGTTGTTTTACTTTTTGTTTTGTTTTGTTTTGTTTTGTTTTTTATAGCCCCTGGCTATCCTGGAAATCATTATGTTCCAGACTGGCCTCGAACTTACGGAGATCCACCTGCCTCTGCCTCCTGAGTGCTGGGGTCAAAGGCGTGCGCCACCATGCCTGGCTTCCTATGTGGAAGCTTGTAACGTCAGAACATTTTGTCCAGCTGGAGAGATGATTCAGCAGTTAAGAACATGTACCACTAATTGCAGAGGACCTAAGTTTGAATTCCAGCACACAGATACACACACACACACACACACACACAGACACACCCATACACATATGCGTGTGTTTTGTTGTTGTTTTGTTTTTTTAAAACAGGGTTTCTCTGTGTAGCCTTGGCTATCCTGGAACTCACAGTGTAGACCAGGCTGGCCTCAAACTCACAGAGATCTGCCTGCCTCTGCCTGAGTGCTGGGATTACAGGTGTGCACCACCACACTGGGCTTAAGAATATTTTTTGTTTGTTTGTTTGTTTTTGTTGTTGTTGTTGCTTTGTTTGAGAGAGGGTCTCTGTGTATAGCCCTGGCTATCCTGGGACTCACTCTGTGGACCAGACTGGCCTCGAACGCACAGAGAGATCACTTACCTCTGTTCCGGGAATGCTGGGATTAAAGGCATGCGCCACCACTGCCTAATTTTTTTTTTAAGAGTTCATACCATTAGGGTGTTAGTAAGCATTCCTATTTTACAGACCATTTGTCTTGCAGAACTTGTTCCATAGCTCCGCTGTCAGCCTCTTGTCCGTGGTCCCTTCCCAAAGATAGTCTAAAGGAACTAAAGTCCTGTCAGGTGTGGTAGCAAGCATTTCTGATTGCAGCGTTCGAGAACTCGGGCTGGGGCAGGAAATCTGAGTTTGAGTGCAGCCTAGGCTAGGCAGCACAACCCTGAAAAGAAAGAAAGCGGCGTCCTTTTGAAGAGCTTCAGTGTGTTCCAGGAAGGGACTTGCTGTGATCAGCGTGAGCAGTCTCCGTCAGTGACCCGGATTCCCTGCCACCTCGTGTTATCTCTGAGGATTTAGTGGCTGCCTTGGTAGAGACAGTTTTTCATATTCAAGAATATGGGAGCAGCTGGGTGTATAATCCCAGCACTTGGGTGGCTGAGGCAGGAGGATTACCTTGTCTGGGGATGACCTGGGCTCCTGAGTGAGATCTTGTAATTTCTTTTACCATGAGCTGGGGGAGGGAGGAAGGGATGAAAGAATACTGACGGACACTCCTAACAGCAGCAGTTTTGTACCATATGTTTGTTCCTAGAAGCCTGACCTGTTCGAGCCTGAGCTCTCTGACGTCACGCTGTAGTCTCTGTACCCACCATTAGGGAAGGGGTCTAAGTGTCCCCCGGGGGCTCAGTACCACTGCTATAGCACACCTCCTGCCTTGGAGTTAGCTGCAACCAGGAAAACAGGGAGAGTTGCAGCCAGTGGATCTGCAATCAGAGCCAGCTGGGAGAGCTTGGGCAGCTGTAGGGAAGAGGCTTAGGTGGATGGAGCTAGGCAAAGGGAAGTTTCCTGGGCCCAGCCTCAGCCAGCTTCACAGGGAACCGTGGAGAGGGAGGCCCGCTGCAGAGCTGGTCCTTGGGGGCCAGGGGGGGCACAGGTCCAGTCCTCATTGGCTGCAGAGAGAGAAGCCAGTGAGGCCGCAAGAGCTCTGAAGCCGACAGCTGCTCAAGGGAACCCAGAACAGAACAGACAGAGGGGTGAGGAATGAGTTTGTAGCAGCATCTCTAGCTGGCAGGGAGGGATGCCCCCGGTGGGTAGAGGGAAGCTGGGCATTTGAGCAGGAGGAAATCTGAGCTGGGAGTTCTGGGTTCCCTGCTGCGCTCCGTCGTGCCCATTGGAGCTGTCCCATCCCACGGAGGCTCTGGCAGGGGCGTCCAGTTTTCACAGTGTGGTGGGCACATTCACAGTTCACACCAGAGAACTGCACAATTGAGTTTCTCTCTCTCATAAAAGGAAATTTTATTTGCCTGGTTCAGCTGGGAAACTTACTGCCTCCTTCTGCTAATCTAGGCCTAATCCTGGAAGCTTCTAGCCTCTGTAAAGTCTAACCTAGGCCTAGAATGTTTTCAGCCTCAGAGACTTACTGTTTAATAAGCTCACCCTTTCTTGTTCTTACTGAGCTTTGGGCTCACTGGTGCAACTCAGCTGTTCTGGCTCAAAATCTTCTCTTAGCTGACTGATTCTATCTGGCTTCTCCCTCGGCCTCTGAATTACTCTGCTTGGTCTCAAACTAACTCCTGCAATCTGCTCTGATCTCCTGGCTCCTCATTCTCTGGCTCATTCAGTCTTCACCTGAGTTCTCTCTATGCAACCTGTCTAGTACTGTCCCAGTAAAACTGCTTCCTCTCTGCCTCATTGCCCCTTAAATAGCTTCCCTTTCCTCTCTCTCTTACGAGGGTTGGGTGTTTCCTGGTCTGCCAAATTTCTCCCTTTCTTTGATTTGTCACTTTCTTCTGCCACTCCATTAGACATCACTTTCAAACGTGGCTGCTTCCTTCTACAAACTGACTTTACCTTCATTGTTTGTACCACGAACAATCCTGGATCTAAGCTTTTCTGTACGTGTCACTGACAGGTAGCTGAAGACACCGATGATGTGACTACAAATCTTTTCAGGCTTCACCTCAGCCTACTAACATCCTTCTGGTCTGGGGCCCCGGGACCACGTGATCACGCTTGGTCTCATTCTGTGGTCAAGTCTCTTCTCCTTCAGTGTAGAAGCTGCTTGAATTACTGTGACAGTGATGAACACTGTCACACTTGGTAAATGGGTACTAGAGACCCCACGTGGGCTCAGGGCTTTGCGCAACTGACCTGTATTCTCTGTCCAGTCTTTTTTCTCATTAGACTTCCTTTTGTTGCAGCATTTCTTACAGGAGAGGTCAATATTAATGTCTTCCGTCTCTCTCCACCTAGTTATTTTGAGACAGGGTTTCTCCGTGTAGCCTTGGATGGCCTGAACTTTCTATGAGACCAGGCTGGCCTCGAACTTACAGAGCTCTGCCTCCCAAGTGCTGGCCTCGAACTTACAGAGCTCTGCCTCCCAAGTGCTGGGGTTAAAGGTCT
The DNA here is from genome assembly GCA_010120015.1 of Rhombomys opimus. Lineage (NCBI taxonomy): Eukaryota > Metazoa > Chordata > Mammalia > Rodentia > Muridae > Rhombomys > Rhombomys opimus. Next base: position 7,446,470 of record REGO01000009.1, read on the forward strand.
GTGACTGGCACAGGCAGCCCACCTTTTGTTTTCGGGGGCAGGGTTCTCAGTGTGCCTGGATCTCACTAATTGTGCTGGCTACCTAGCCCTGGCTCTCCACACTGGGATCCGAGGTGTGCACTGCTCTGCATGGAATCTGGGGACAGAGCTCAGGTCTGTCCTGGGGTTGCGCGGCAAGCACTACCCTGACTGAGGCACCTCCCCAGCCCCTCGCTTTATGCTTCTATCAAGCAAACCATCAGTCGACTGTGTTCCGGGGAGGTCCCTTCCCTTCCGTGTCACCACTGTGCGAGTCCGCTTCAGCCCACTCCACGCCCTCGGTGACTGTTTCCTTTACAGTAAGCCCTCGCCCTGGGTAGTGCTCATCTGCAAGCGTGTTTTCATTACCCCTACCTTGCCTTCCCGTATGAATTTTAGAATTTCAGTATCTACCCTTCCACCCTCCACCCCCTCCCTCAAAAAAAAAAAAAAGGGGGGGGGGGAGCCAGCATGCTGGGTCCTGACCCAGGTTCTGTTGAACTGGCTTATCAGATCTGGCGCGAACTCACTTATCAACAGAGCTGTTTTCAGTCGCTACCTCCCACACTGCTGCTGCTGGAAGTGGTCCTTGCTTGTTGCTGACATTTAGGAAATACGGATGCTCTTGCAAGTTAAACTGTTCGACCTGCGCCGTCGCTGAACTCACCTACTCATTCCAGAACCTTCTTTTGGGGTTCCATCGGATTTTCTTAGACACGAGCACACTGTTGATAATAAAGCTGGGCCCTTTCTTTTTCGTGCTCCGTGCCTCGTTCCTGTTTCTTCTCTCACGACAGCTTCAGACAGCTGGCTATGAGCTTGGGAAAGCACATCTTTTCCTTGTCACCTTGACATCGTCCCCTGCCCTGAGGGGAAAGCCTAGTTTCTCACCACCAGGCACACCGTTAGCTGTGGGTTGTACTGACCAGATTAAGTTGGTAGCTTAGATCCTAACTTACCTCGGGGTTTTGTTTGGGTTTGTTTTGCCTTGTTTCTCATCACGAACGGATATTGACATTTTACCACCTGTGTTTTTCTGCATCGTTGACTGGAATATACGGCCCCCTCATGCCTGTTTCTCGGGTGTGTAGATTCAAGTCATTTGAAACTCCTAACCCAGCCGTGCATTCCAGAGATGCCCTGTGTTCCCATTTCTTCAGTGTTGCTGGTCCGGCTGATGCGCGAAGAGGGCACTGTGGGACAGACGCTCTGCTGACTTACAGCCACTCCTTCTGAGATGTCTGCACGCGAACAGACCACGCTGGGCTCGGAGTCCATTTCCTTTTCCTGTTCTGTGATTGACCTTTTTTTTTTGACTTTTTAAATTTCTTAACCTCTTTCTCAATTCTGCCACGTATTAGGGGAAGTTAACATTCTGCAACCCAGTTGTGAAATGGGGTGGGGGGGGGGCGGGTAAAGGAAACCTTTGCTCCTCAGTCACGAGGACCTTCCTCAGCTGTCACCCCAAGGACTGCTGCCTTGTGTAAGGCTCACCTGAGCTGTGCAGTTCTAGGTGAGTAAGGTCCAGCACAGTTGGAGATCGACCTATAGTCAGGCTCTATGGTCTCCCCACTTCCCCCCAGGATGTCCAGGCCAGGGCCAGGGCTGCCTGTGGAGACTGAAAAGTCTTCTTTGTCTTTTTTCCGCTGAGGCTCTGAGAGCCTCAGAGTGACCCTGCTGGCCAGTGAAGGGAGCAAGTGGGGCTAGCCAGGGTCAGCCTTGCCGGGTTATTTTTATTGAGTGGAGCTAAGGGGGTGGTGCCCTCACTGAAGGGAGGCCTTTGTTTCCACAGAACCCACCAGTGAGAACTCTGACACGACACGCACACACAAGGGCCAGGGAGGGCCTCCTTCCACTGTGCCTGGGCGCAGATGACCAGTGCTCAGACTCTAGACGCACCTTGTCCTCTGTGAGGGTCCTTTCAGGCTTCCTGCTCCCTAGCAGGCCGGCAGAGGAAGCGGCCCCTCAGAGGACCAAGGCTGCCTGAACGACCGAGGTGGGGGGAGGTGGCTAGAGTTGATTTCATTCGTGCTTGGCTTGTGGGAGGATCTGGACTCAATTTGAAACTGTTCTGAGGAATCTGAGTTATCTTAGGAGGCAGGGGTGGGGGGTTGCTGCTGTGGCCGTTAGCATGGAACCTTTTGTTTGTGTATCCATGGGGCTTCCTGCATCACCATGCAGCCATGAAGGTCTTGAGGGGGCCCTCCCCACACGTGTACCTACACACACACACACACACTCTTCCCCGGCTGTTATAGGAATGATTCTCTCATTCCACTACATGTGACTTGGCAGTCAAACTTGGGTCCTCAAGCTTGGCAGTGAAAGCTTTGAGCCTCTAAAACATCTTGCCAGCCCTTCCCTTCAGCTTCACTTGTTCTTCCCGAGGGCCAGTCTTCAGGCAGCCTCGGACCCCCTCCCCTGTTCCCCTGTGGTCCTCACGCCAGTGATCCCACGTGCAGAATAACAGTAGCTTTCCAGCTGTGACCCAGGCCGCAGTCCTGTCATGCTGCTAGTGTCCTTGCTTGGTCATTTTTCATCCCAGACTAATTTCCTCTCCTCGGGCTAGTGCACGCTTGGCTCGGGGCCACTTCAGTTTTTAATCGGGGCATCCCACAGCCTCATTGTGGGATTCGGCGGGCACACACTTCTGGCACTTGCCGCAGGCTGGATGCCAGGCCTCTTACAGGCACTGACTAGCCTCACAGTCTCTCTGAGGATTTATTTGTCCAAGATAGTGGCCAAAGTACCAGGCACCAGCCATCCCACCATCTGTTCTTTGTCTAAGCTTCCTGAGAAATCTCCCCAGCAAAGCAGAAGCCAGTGTGGCCTTTTTTGGTTCCTGCTGTTTTAAACTTTATTTATCATTATCATGTATACGCGGGAGCGTGGTGTGTGCCCCACCGCTCACAGCCTGGAGGTCAGAAGACAAGCACGCGCAGCCAGTTCTTGCTGTGCCTGATGACTCGTTACTCGAGTCATCAGGCTCGCACGCCAGGTCCATGTCGCCAGCTGGTTGTCTGTTTTTGAGGTGGGGGTCCCAGGCTGCTCCCTGCGCAGCAGGAGCTGACCTTGACCTCCCTCCTCCACCTTCCCAGTGCTGGACTGGGCTTATATCACCGTGCCTGGTCTATGAGGTGCTGAGCATTGAACCTAGGGCTCTGTGAGAAAGTGCCAACCAAACTACACCCCAGCCTCTGCACTGGTTTTTTGGTGGGTGGATTGGTTGGTTGGTTGGTTGGTTGGTTGGTTTGGTCTTAGTTTGGGATCACTCTGTAGCACTGACTGGCTTTGAACTTGAAGCAATGCTTCTGCCTCTGCCCACGATGAGATTAAGGGCACAGACCACCACGCTTAACTTCAGAGTAAACTTATGTCCCAAATGACAAAGAGTGCAGCTGGGGACATCACTGGTGCTCAGTGAATAATTATCAAGTAAGTGTGTTCTTGTTCCCATCCTTAAAAGCAAGGGTAGACTGACCTTGAAGCCAAGGCAGTTCTGAAAACAGATTATCAGTTAGCTCTGCTGCCTAGCAAATAATTATAATTTTTTTTCTTGAGACAGGGTTTCTCTGTGTAGCCTTGGATGTCCTGGACTCGTTTTGTAGACTGAGCTGGCCAAGAACTCACAGAGATCCGCCTGCCTCTGCCTCCCTGAGTGCTGGAACCACAGGCATACGCCACTGTGCCCAGCTAGTTATAAATCTTAATGACCTCCCGTCCCGTCGAGACCTGCTGCTGGCCGGACAGGGCTCTCAAGGACCAGCCGGCAAGGCATGAGCCTGAGCTGCTGTGAGTCTCTGGCTCCGGGCAGCCTTCAGCGGGTAGTGCTCACAGTCCCAGAGCCTCTTGTCCTAGATCCAGCAGGATGGTATCGTGGGCACAGCTGGGAAAGTAGCTCAATTTGTAGATTATTTACCTAGCATGCAAGAGTCCCAGGTTCCACACACAAGTGCACACACACACACACACACACACGCACGGCGTGCACACACACACTCAGGCACAGACACTGTAGTCTAGCCTACAAGATAGACTAGTTGGTCTAATTAGTGATTCTGTGTGCCTCGGTTTCCCTATATGAAACAAAGGATGACTTCTATCCACCTGGCAGAGTTCTTCAGTGCTTGGATCATGCCCGCCACACCCCAATCAATAATGGCTCACTCACTGTCCGAAACAGCTCTTACTTTCAGCTAACACACGCCCTGGCTTCCCTCCCGCCCCCTTACACCAGAGCCTGTGTTAGATTCGGGCAGACCCTCCCAGCCATTTGCATGGGAATAGCCTGGACTGGAGCAGTGTATTGACAGGCTTGACAGAGCAACAGCTCAGCTGGCTTCCCGTTTGTGCCCCTCTTCCTGGGTGCCCGACTCGGGCAGAAGTGTGCCAACTTCTCCGTGTGTGCCCCAGGTCACCCTGCTGATTGCCTTAATCTGTGTGCAAAGCACCTACTGGACCGACTACGGCGCCTACAAGTTCTTTCAAGTCGTGACCATCTGCGACCTGATAATGATCCTCACTTTTTACCTGGCCCACCTCTTTCGAGTCTACCGCGTGCTCACGTGCATCAGCTGGCCGCTGTCGGTAAGGAGGGGCCAGGCCCCACGGTGACTCTTGTCTGCCTGGTCCATGTCCGGAGCCATGGCCGCTGTTTCACCGACTTTCTGGGGCTTGGCAGACATCTCTGCCTACCTCCTGGGGGTTTCTCGAGCCCACATCCGGGGTTAAAGGGTGGGGGGAGGGGCGATCCTTTCAGCATCTATCTGCTGTGTCTTGAAGGAAGGTGAGTGTGTGCCCTGTGGAAAGAGCCGAATGGGGACACCTGCTGGCTAGAGTGCACGGGCAGAGGCTGACCATGTGGCCTCTGTAGACCAGGATGGCCTCCAACTCAGAGTGCTGGGATTAAATGTGTGTGCCCCCACACCTGGCAAACACACCTAACTTTGTGCTTGATTTCTAATTTCTACCTGAGCATAAATGCTCTCCATCTATTCTAGCAGAGGTCTAGTGGATTCCTTAGGACCCACTATGTGCCAAACCATATCACCCACAATATCAGCTGGTTCATCTCTCCCTGGCTGGTCTAGATGCCTTTCATTTGATTGCCTTGCCTTATTGTGACGAGTTAGCCAAACAGAGCAGTTACATGTGGACTAGAAATGCAAGAGCAGGCGTCATGCCCTTTTCTGTAATGGCTGAAGGCAAGAATTGCAACTTCCATTTTGAATATGAGGCTGGGTATAAATTTTTATAGACATCCTCCTTCAGATTGAAAATCTAATCTGCTCACTGCTTTTGTTTTATTTTTTAAAGTGTTAGACCTTGGTGGTTTTTGCTTTTAGCTTTTTGAGGTATTTTGTGGTTGATGATGTTGTGTGCTCTGCTTTTTTGTTTTTATGTTTGTATACTGAATTAAACCTAGGACCAGAGGAAAAGGTCTACAAATTGACCTCAGGAACCAGGCAGTTTTAGTGAAAGCTCTGCTCACCCTCGCTGCCTCCTTTCTCTCCAGGGAACCTCTTCCTGGCCCAGCTTCCTTTCCCTCCCTACAGTGAGCTCCCCATTCACACCTTTTTTTTTCTCGCCTTGGCTTCCAGGAATTCCTCCACTATTTAATCGGTACTCTGCTCCTTCTTATTGCCTCCATCGTGGCGGCCTCCAAGAGTTACAACATAAGCGGTCTGGTATCTGGAGCGGTAAGACGTTTTAGCAACCCATTCAGAATGTAGGTACTCCTGTCTTCGGCAGGGGCCAGGGAAGGGGTTGATTTGGGAGCCTTTCTTTTTAGAACCTATATTTACCTCAGTCTAGCCAGCTACTGTCTCCAAAGAGCCTGACACTTCAGCTGGTGTCAGAGGTCCCGGGAAGGTGGACTTAAGGGCTGTTGACAACTTAAACAGCTACAGTATCTGGACCTTTTCCCCCTATAGCCACTGCTTAAACCAGGGGATGAAGGGGTTTCGGGCCCCATGCCCACCCTGCCATCTCACTGCAGAGGAGTATTTGGGGGTCTTGTTTGCTTCTAGGGGGAAAGGTTCTATGATCAACTAGTGATGTCTGCTGTGAGTCCTTTGTCTCTCTTTTTTTCTTTCGGGTCTCACTGGGTAGCCCAGGGTGGCCCAGAATGCACGACATAGCCCAGGTTGGCCTTAGACTTACAGAGGCCTCGCTTCTGTGTCCTCCTGAGTGCTGGGGTTACAGGAATGCATCACCCTGCCAGATACCTTAAAAAAGAGAGACAGAACTACATGTATCTTAGCTGAAGGCAGCCTCGAACTTCTGATCCTCCAGCCTCTGCTCCCAGCGCTGAACTTAAAGGGTGTGCTCCCCCCATGCCGAACTCAACAGTGTTCAGACCCAGAAGGGGTGTCCTTATCCCTTTGAGCAGTGAAAATGATTCATCCGATACTGTGCACAGCTAGCTAGCAGGTGCAGACATACGGCACTCAGTATCCAGGCCGCATGCTTTTAAAAGGTGTGTGCATTCTTGTGTTCTGATTTAGGATTTTGCTGACTTTATGTCTGAGTGGTATTTAGGCCTGTACAGGTTTGCTACAGACACCAGGGGAAGAAGGGTTTTTTTTCTGTTTGTTTTGAGGCCTGGTCTCTTGTGGCCCAGGCTGGCCCCCAACTTAGGAAGTAGCCCAGGATGATCTTCAACTTGATTCTGCTGACCAGCATCTCAGGTGTGTGACACCACATCTGGTTTATGTGGTGCTGGGATGGAGCCCAGGGCTCGGTGCATGCTGGGTACACGCTCTACCCACTGAGCTGAGACTTTTAAGACGGGTGTCAAGGCCTGAGTGAGCTCCACTTACAAATATCAGCAGGATTCCCCAGGCCGTAGCCTGTCTTTGGTTTTGCCCCTGGAGTTTCCCTCAGACGGGCTCTCTGCTCTGAAGGGCCACACAGCGGGGACCACGCACCCCTGCAGAGGGGTGGCCCAGCCCATGAGCAGCACCATGCTCCTCTGTGTGACCTCTGAGGAGACAGGTGGCTGCCACCTGCAGGTTGGCACCTACCTAATAATAGTGCATGCTGGGAGAAGAGTCCAGGGACACACACGCGCGCGCGCGCGCGCACACACACACACACACACACACACACACACACACACACACACAAAATGTGTTTCAGGATACATGAAAGGGATTCCCACTGGGTTTTATAATCAGGTCACACATAAGCTCTCAGCCCCAGGATCCCTAAACCTCAGGAGCCTAACATTTATCATACTACAGGGAAGCCAGAGAAGTAAAACGAAATGAGGTCCCTGTTCACGAGGAAGTAGCCCTCTAGCTTAGGTGATGAGGGCATGACCCATGTGACAATTAGCAAACAAACAAGGCACTGTGGCCCAGACTAGCATTCTATAGGGATACAATAATAAACTGTTCAATTATGCAGTGCAGACAGTTGGGGACTGGCATAGAAGTTTTGTGCTAATTGTGCAGAACAGACAATGGGAGGCGAGGCCTGGCTCTAATCGGCTAGTTATGTGGCTCAGACAATCTGTACAAAGAGAGCCAAGGAAAAGGCTCTGGGGGTATGGGCTTCTGGGACAGCCACATACCTAAGCCAGTAGCTGGGCCTGAAAATAACACCAGAGCTAACCAGAGCTCTACCTTAGCCTGGCTGATCCTGGACCACACCTATCCAATGCCAGCTGCACCACTAGTGCTAGCATGGTGAGCTGAGGCCTCTGTGTGGATCTGAGGACACCTGAGCCACAATCTAGCAGCGCCTCAGTCCTGAAGCCCACTGCCCAGGGTCAGACCCTTACACGGTCCTGGCGCGCTCCGGGGTCTTAAGCAAAGGAGTGAGCTTCCCGTTCCTCTCTTGTTTAGCTATGAAACTAGAAGGGTGGGGTTGGCCGCCACGCTCACTTTGGGGAGTGTGGGTTCAAGGAGCCAGCCTGAAGGCTTAGAAACCTGGCAGGTGTGTAGTTGTTCTTCAGTGGCCACCAGAGTGTGTCACAAGGAGGCCACCAGCCTTACAGGTCCCAAAACAACCAGGGGTGTGGTCACTAGCCTTCACCCAGCTTTGAGAAGCCAGTTAGGTCAAGGTCCACCCTCGTCAAACCCAGCACTAAATGGACCCTGGGAAGGGTAGGAGCATGGCCCCAACTTATTTTTACTATGTTATTATTTAAATACATGCAGGTATTAAGCTGAACTCTGAGGCCTCAGCTCTTGGCTATTCCACAACAGTGCTTGCCATAATCAGTCTGCTGGGATGGTCCAACTTTAAATCCAATTAAAATTTACTGTGCCACCTTTCTTTTGGGGGGAAGGGGGCCTTTTTTTTTGACAGGGTTTCACTGTGTAGCCTTGACTGTCCTGGAACTAGCGCTGTAGACAAGCTGGCCTGGAACTTATAGAGATCCACCTGCCTCTGTCTCCGAGCAATGGGATTAAAGCCGTGTGTCACCGTACCCAGCTCACCTTTCACATTTGTATTGGTCCTAGATCATCAAGGTCCGGTAGTTACCTCAAGTGACAAGGACAAGGTTGGAGACCCAGAGACCTGGCTTCCAGGCCTGACCAGGGACCAGAGCCCTGAGACTGGATCTCTCTGAAACTCCCCTCTGTAACTAGGGACTAGGCAGCTAGGTCACATGGCTCCCCAGCTTCCTTTCTAGAACAGAGAAGAGAATCAGAGAGATGGCGCCATGGCTATGAGACTCCTTTCCTCTCCCACTGCAGGTCTTCGGGTTCCTGGCCAGCTTCCTCTGCCTGGCAAGCTTGTGGCTGTCCTACAAGATCACCTGCATAACCCAGGCCTCAGGTAAGCCTTGGTCACCAGGGCTAAGGGCACATGAGTGGAAGGCTTGTCCTTGGCTCAGCAGCTGGAAACATCTTGGTGCCAGAGGTCAGAGTAGAGCAGGAGGGTGGGGCACAGAAGGAAGGGTGACTAAGGACCCTGCCCTCCTATGCACCTCTACATGCCAGGGGATACATCCTGGGATGTTCTGTGTATGACCAAATGTGGCCTTGAACTCCTAATCCTCCCCTCACCTCCCTGATCCACATCCTTAACAGTTTTTACCCCTAAGTTCTTTGGGGGCAGGGGTGGGGATTAGCCAGTGTCTACCTGTGTAGCCCAGGCTGGCTTTGAACTCTTGGCAGTCCTCTTACCTCAGTTTCTCAAGTGCTAGGTTTATAAGTGTGCACCACCAGGCAAAGCATATTGTGTTTTAGAAACTGATTGCAAAAGTGAGGGGCTGGGGGCGCATGCCTCTGATCCTGATAGCGGGAAGCTGAAACAGGAAGACCCTGAGTTCAAGGCCATGAGACTACACTTTACAATCCTGTCTCAAACCACAAAAACATCCGTAGATTTCAGAAAGCCCACACCCATGTGACTGGTTTGATTAATTCACTCTTTTCTTCAAGCCAGAACTTCCTCCCGCCACCACCCCCTTTTTTAAAGATTTTAAGTGGGGGCAGGTTCTGTGTGTATGAATGTAGGTACCCTCAGGGGACAGAACAGGGTGTCTGATGACCTGGAATTGGAACCTTCGCACAGTTGTAAGCCACCTGGTGCAGGTGCTGGGACCGTGGCTCCGGTCCTCAAGAAGAGCGGCAAGTGCTCTTAACCAATAAGTCATTCCTCCCTCTTCTATTTTGTTTATTTAGTTAGTTATTATTTGTCTGTTTTTCAAAACAAGGTTTCTCTGTGTAGCCTTGGTTGTCCTGGACTCACTTTGTAGACCAGGCTGGCCTCGAACTCACAGAGATCCACCTGCCTCTGCCTCTGCCTCCCAGAGTGCTGGATTACAGGCGTACGCCACCGCACCCGGCTTCCTTTTTTCTTTTTTAAAAAACATATTTAGAGGGCTGGGGTTCTGCTAGTGAAATGCCTGCCATGCAGGTGGGGCCAGGCAGATCCCTGGAGCTTGATGGCCAGATACCCCAGCCTAACTGGTGAGCCTAGGTTCAGTGAGCCACAATGTCTCAAGAAATAACGGGGAGAACACTTGGTTTCTGATCTTTTCTTCCTCCTGTGTGCAAGGACCACACACACACACACACACACACGAATGCACACACACTATCTGGAGCTCAGAATTGTGGAGCAGAAGCCCAGGGCGTCTGGGTGAGTTTTGTTCCTGACAAAGTGACCCAACTTGCCATTCCTCTTTTCAGATGCATCTGCCTGACGAGGCTGGCCGTAGCCCCTGTTCCACCCCAAAGGACCTGCAGGATGTATGCTCATCCCAGGAGGACCCTGGGCGTGGCTATGGACTGCTCAGGTGCCAAGCCCTGTGCCTGCGCTGGCTTGGCCAGGACGCTGAACTCCGGGGCATCAAACAGCTACAGCCTCCCATAGTCTGCGACAGAGAACATTCCTCCATTCTGGGGTCTTAGCACCACTCGGTACCGAGGACTGCATGGAGCACAGCGGAGAGCTCTGGATCTTCCGCATAGATGTGCCTTTCTTCAGGATCTGCCGCATAGACGCGCCTTTCTTCACACCCTTCAGGACTGAGGCCACCTAGAGCATCCCAGAAACAGCAGACCCTAACTACCTGGCCTGTCAATCTGGTCTTGAAGAGTCTGCTCTAAGCGAGGAACCAGCGGAAACGCTACGTGGCCATCCTGTTTCTCCTGCCCCCATCTCTGCCTTTGTCACTGGGTGTGGGTGTGGGGTGTGTGCGTGGTTTTTAATAAAATGTCCGCCAGTTGCAGCAGGCTTTCTCATTGGGTGAAATGCCTTGAGTCTGTTGCACGTTCAAATCCCCCTGCTCTTTATGTACACCCTGCTAAAGACACCCAATTTTACATGGTGCTGGGATGGGACCTAAGGCTCCATGCACACTAGGGAACCACTCTGCCAACTTAGCTCCACGGCTGGCTGCCACTACCCCAACTGTAGTCAGCACAGTTCCTGGGCCTGCCTGGGCTCTGGAGGGGGAAATAAGGCAAGGAGAGCCTGCCAATGGCAAGCCTCTGCTACAATTAGGAGCTGTGTGCTACTCAAAGAGGTTCTGGAAGCTGGTTGTCTTTGAGGCCCTTTGGGGAAGCTGCCAACTCTGGACAGACCAGTACGGCCTGCAAGGCCAAGAAGGAAGCTGGAAGGACAGGAGATCGACGCCAGGGCTGGTGCTTGACCCCAAGTTTGGCTGTCTCCTGAGCCCAGACAGGACAGTGGGGTCCAGCATCCTTCATGAGCAGCTGACCAAAGGTGGGAAACTGAGACCGAGTCTGCTCGTGCCAGGGGAGTCTGCTGGCACAGATAAACTCCCCCCATTTAGGGTCTCTAGGCCCTGCTCAACACCACCACTTCCCTGGCTTGGTGGCTGACTCACGTCCTGAAACTTGAGGAGGAAGTGCAGCGCTGCAGCCAGGCAGGCCATGTGTGAGTCTGTGTTACCAGGGCTGCAGCCAGGCAGTGAGTGCATGTGTGAGTCTGTGTTACCAGCTGGAGAGACTGCTCAGTATTTAAGAGCATTCTCTGCCCCTGCAAAGACCGGGCTCTATCCAGCACACACGTGGCAGCTCACAACCAACTGTAACTCCAGTTTCTTCAGGGGACTCCCATGCCCTCCTCTGGCCTCCTCACACACTGCATGAAAGGGGCAAGCATGCATGCAGGCAAGCACTCACACGTAAAACAAAGAGAAATCTTAACAGGAGACCAGTGTCCTATCAATCACCTCACAGTTCACACAGGCCAGCCACCGGCAGCTAACACGAATGGTGCAAACCTCCATGGGTATCCCACCCTGGACGGGTTGTGAGGGATGCTGGCCTCAGGCCTCCCTGTGCCATGGTGAGGCACAGAAAAGAACACAGTTGCAGCCACCTCCCTGCAGGACACAAGGCAGTCTCTCAGGAAGATCCTACATTGTTTCTCTTTTCTTTTTCTTTATCTTTTTGTATTAAGAGATGGGGTCTCTACAGCCCAGGCTGGCCTTGAACTTTGTACATACCGACGATGCCCTGGAACTCCTGATCTTCCTGCCTTCCTGTGCCAGATGCTGGTGTTACAAGTATGAGCCACAGAGATCCTGTTCCTGTTCTGTAGAATAGATTTTCATGAATGAATTGGATTGAAAAGAAGATTTTTTTTCTTTTTGCTATTAAAAAAAAAATAAGTTTAGTGTGCTCAGTTGGAGGAGTGCTCACGCAGCGTGCAACAAAAAAATAAGTTTAGTGTGCTCAGTTGGAGGAGTGCTCACGCAGCGTGCAACAAACAGGACGGACAGGATGTGGTGGTGCTTGTCTATAATCCTGGCAAGGTAGAAGTGGAGGCAGGGGGATGAGGAATTCAGCCAGTGGCATGTGGAGACAGAAGAGCCCTTATCAAAAACAAAAACAAAGGCAGCCAGGCTGTAATTCCTTCCTTCTGGAGGCTGAGGCAGGAAGATGCTAAGTTTGGGGCTAGCATGGGCTACATAGTGAGACCTTGTCTTTTAAAAATAATAATAACCAGCCACGCACTGTGGTGCACACCTGTAACCCCAGCACTCAGGGAGGCAGAGGCAGGCGGATCTCTGTGAGTTCAAGGCCAGCCTGGTCTACAAGTGAGTCCAGGACAGCCAAGACTACACAAATATACCCTGTCTCGGAAAAAAAAACAGAACAATAATAAATTATTAATATTAATATTTAATGAGGTAGGGTATTTTTAAGGCATCTTTCAGTGGTGGTGGGGTTTTTGGGTGTTGATGTTGTTTTCGTTGGTTGGTTTTGGGTTTTCTGTGTAGCCTTGGCTGTCCTGGAACTAGATCTATAGACCAGGCTGGCCTTGAACCCACAGGAGATCCACCAGCTTCTGCCTCCCAAGTGCTGGAATTAAAGGCCTGCAACACCACAATCCCAAAAGAGTGAGTTCCAGGACAGCCAGTGCTATTATACAGAGAAACCCTGTCTTGAAAACCAAATAATAATAAATAATATTAACAGTAATAATAATAATTTAACTTCTTTTAAGTTTGTAAGCCAACAGTATAAAAGACGCTGCCAGACTTACACTGAGCACCAGGTGGATGGCAAGGTGGCCAGCTCCAAGAGGCCTTTTCTCAGGAAGACCACCAGAAAATACACGCTGCCTCCCGAGAAGCCGGGACAATCCTACAATTTTACTGTTACCTATGTATCTAGAAAAGCTGCACAAATTAAAAACACTCTCCACATATGTTGCATAGAAAAGGAACCAGAGGAGGAGCACTGTCGCCATTACTCAAGGCTTCTCCAAGCCACGGCAGACCCCGCCTGCTGGGCGCTTCGCTTCCGGAGGTGGCAGCTGGCCCAGGGCTGCCACCTGCCAGCTGCTCGCTGCTGCCAGCTGCCCCAGTGACCCAGAAAATCGGGAATCTGGGCTTTCTAGCGAAGCATCTCCCGTTCCGGAAACGCTGCCAAAGAAACCTAGAAATGAAGCTGAGGCCAAACAAACCCCGTCTGGGAGCAGATGCGGCCTGCTAAACCCCGCGCGAGCCCTAGTTGCGGGGTAAAGCGAGAAAGTCAGGCCGAGGCCCGCAGGGCTGCCAGCTGTTTCCTCTCGCAGCTGCACAGGGTGGAGGCCTCCCGGGGGACCCGGTTGCAGAAACGAAACTCCGCCTGCAGGTGGAGGCAAAGGCCTTCCTTCCAGTCGTGCAGCGCGCCCCCTGGCGGCCAGTAGGACGCACTACCGCCCCGGCCCTTTTGGGGGGGGGGAGGGTAGGGCTTTGTTTTGTTTCGTTTTTTTTTTTTTTTTAA
>REGO01000009.1:7468897-7496309 GCA_010120015.1 Rhombomys opimus
AGGAAGGAAGGAAGGAAGGAAGGAAGGAAGGAAGGAAGGAAGGAAGGAAGGAAGGAAATCAACCACTTTCTCAAGGGCCTCGCCCCACCCTACTTCGTGGGAAGCACAGGAAAGAACTCATCTGAGTTCTGGTAACCAGCCACACTGACCATAATGATGTCCTTGACATCACAGCTGACTGCCGATGACAAGGGAACTTTATGAACTTTACTAGATGAAACTGCTTCTCTTTATCTATCCTGTAACCTTGGTCTCCTCTCACAGACAATGCCCACCATCTCCATTTACTCCTTCTGCTTCGTGCCTGTGCTGTCTCCATTAAAAATGTGCTTCTCACCAGGCACAATAGCACACACCTGTCGTCCCAGCACTCAGGGAGGCAGAGCAGGTGGATCTCTGTGAGTTCGAGGCCAGCCTGGTCTACAAAGAGAGTCAAGGACAACCAAGGCTACACAGAGGATCCCTTTCTCTAAAAAAACAAAAATAAAAAACAAAACAAAACAAAATAATAAAGAGGTGCTTCTCTCATTCCTGCCCCATGTTGAGCCCTGGTTCCCAAACACTGTTATTCTCACTGAAGGCCCCAGACTTATAGGATACATCCATCCAAATGTCCTAATTTTGTCAACTCGTGTCCCCACTGTCAGGTCCATCCACAACACTTCTGTGGTGACTCACATTCCTCTCTGCTTTACCAGCAAGCCTTTCAAGGGAGCACCACGGCAGGACATCTGGAGCCCTCACTGTGCAAGCTTTACTCTCAGCATTTCACTGGCTGAAGTAAGACAGTCCTCTACCAAGTATCCCCTACCTGCCAGGCTGAATACCTACCTCTTGTTTCCTGCCGTAGGGGCTAGCTGGCCATTATACTGTCAGGGATACCCAAAGCCACACACTGCTCTCTCTCTCTCTCTCTCTCTCTCTCTCTCTCTCTCTCTCTCTCTGTGTGTGTGTGTGTGTGTGTGTGTGTGTGTGTGTGTCTTGTCCCTGTCTCTCTCTCAGAGACAGGGTTTCTCTATGTAGCCTTGGCTATCCTGGACTGGCTTTGCAGACCAGGCTGGCCAAGAACTCACAGAGATCCTCCTGCGCCTACCTCCCAGAGTGAGATTAAGCCACAGCACCTGGTGGCAGTGGCTGCTGCTGCTTCTTCTTCCTTCTTCTTCTTCTTCAAGATGTATTTATTTTATGTATATGAGTGCTTTATATGTAGAGTCTGCAGGCCAGAAGACAGCAACAGATCCTAGTGTAGATGGTTGTGAGCCACCATATGGTTGCTGGGAATTGAACTCAGAACCTCTGGAAAAGCAGCCAGTGCTCTTAACCTCTGGGCCAGCTCTCTAGCCCCACCAGTCTCTTTCTATGGCTGCCTCAAGAGGAGAAATCTCTCTCAGAAGACAGGAAGGTCCCCTGTCTTCATCCTATTATGCACAGACACATCAACCCTTCCTGTGCTCTCACAATGTCAACCCCAGTTACTATCCGTAATAGCAGCAAGACAGAACCCAGGTCATCTCAATCCCATGCCCCGCCCCACCCCAAACTCACATCCTGGAATGCTGTGTAACGTTTTTTTGTAATACAAACTCAGGAAGGCTGGAAAGGTCAGCTCTAGGACCTGCTGCTTTAGGAGACAGGTAGCCTGGCACCACCCTGCAGTCCTGCCACACTGGCCTTGTGTGTGGTCTTACTTATTATCTAGTGTTCCACAAGTTCCACATTCCTCCTTCAGAGCCATATATTTCCTTAGAGCACCCCACCCTGAAACTTGTAAAAGGAAAGCATCCCCTGCTCCCTGTCTCTTTGGGGGAATAAAAATCAACTCTCCAAGTCCCTGTAGTGGACACCAGCATTACTATCCGAAATGTCTCTGCCTCTGTCTACACCTAACATGTACGCAGGACCCTGTGTGGGGTGTCAGTCAACAAGATTCGGCTCAGTAGATAAAAAATTAAATTCCACAAAATGGTATTAAATCTATGACTATTAGCAATGGTTTCACTGATGCACTGATGTGATAAGGGAAATGTGATTTGTAACAACTCAGGTTAGGGAAAGATAGATGAAGTTATTTATATCAAAACAAAACTCCATTTTTTAAAACACTACTAGGTTAAATTACCTAAAATACATTTTCCAGTCACACTATAATGACACTGGGATATGACGCCACTACCTGTTTCCTCTTCCTTAAATTACTTCCTCATTGTATTATTCTAACTGAAGACCAAACATTCTGAGAATTCTGTCAAGAGACAAAAGACCATGCTTCAAATTTAGCTTCCTCACTAGCGAAACCCTTGAGGAAGTGTGGGCCAAAGCAGGAAGAAAACAGCACCAAGTCTGCAGCAACAACAGCTGCCTCCTCCATGACTCTATGTTCTGTGTGTGTGTATGTACCTCTCTCACTCGCTGTGTGTGCGTGTGTGTGTGTGTGGCAGAGCAGGGTGCTGATTTCCTAGGTAGCTGGCCTCAGACTCCATCTGCTGCAGCCTGACTGCATCTGTCTATCCCTTACAAACCAGCACCATCTGCAACTCTCTCAATTCTTTCTTTTCTAAAATAAATAAATTTAAAAAAATAAGATTTTATTTCTACATCTATGGGAGCCAGCAAGATGGCTTGATGGGTAAAAGTACTTGCTGCTCTAGGCCTGATGACCTAAGTGTGAGCAACTCCCAGAAGTCATCTTTTGACCACAAGCATGTTATGGCATACATACATACACACACACACAACACACACACAGTCCAGACAAGTTCCTAGGGTCTTAAGACTCCCATCTTTTACTTTTAGGTCTACTTTTAAATTAAGAAGTAGGAGAAAAACTATTCTTGAGCTGGGGAGAAGTTTGTGGGTAAAAGTTTGGCACACAAGCCTGAGGAGCTGCATCCACATCCCGGAACCAAAAGTCAGACACAGCGTCACAAGCATCTGCAGTCCCAGAACACCTACAGGAAATGGGAAGTAGGAGGAGGAGATTCCAAGAAGCTGATGGGGCCAGGTCAGATGACTCTATGCCAGCACTGAGTGCCAGGCCAGCCAGGGCTACCTCAAAAAGAGGGCTGGGCGCCGGTGGGCTGCCTGGCCCAGCCACACAGCACTGACAAGACCACCTCAAATAAAGTAGAAAGGCAGAGCCAGCACTAAAGATCACTTTCTACTTCCACATAGACCATGACACATAGGTGCCCACCCCACACAAACATACACATCATGGATATAAACAAATATGTCATAATTATCACCTATTATTACATACACATGAATATAAGCAAATAAGTAATAATTATTACTCATATATAATTTATCAAGAACTTTCTAAATTCTCTATTTGTAAGGAAACAAAAATAAGGCCCAAAATGCAAAGGACTTACAATCGCAGCAATTTCAGCTGAGGTCCCGGAATGGGTAGAAACAAAAATGATAGATGCCAACAGAAAGACACACCCTGTTCCGAGGGTGATGTAGAAATCCTAAACACAGAGAAAACAAGAACACAGTTGGTTAGAATGGAGACAAAGTTTAACATTTTTTATTTCTTTTTTAAAAATAATTTTTTATTTTCATTTTATGTGCATTGATGTTTTGCCTGCTTGTATTCTGTGTGAAGGTGTTGGATCCTGGAGTTTATACAGTTGTAAACTGCCGTGTGGGTGCTGAGAATAGAACCCAGGACCTCTGGAAGAGCAGTAAGTGCTCTTAACTGCTGAGCCATCTCTCCAGCCCCCATTTTTAATTTCAAAAGCCCTGAATGAACTTACATTCTTACTGTAAACCAAACTTAATTATGCTAGCCTGCTACCTTTCCAATAAGCCTTTATTCAAACACTATCTACTTTAGGCTGCATGTAATAGTATATTACAAAATTTTTCTTTTTGAGACAGGTTCTCACCATGTAGTCTTGGCTGGTCTAGAACACAACATATGGAACAGTCTGGCCTTGAACTCACAGAGATCTAACCACCTGCCTCTGCTTCCTGAGTGCCAGGATTATAGGCATGTGCCACAATATCCAGACCATTTTTTGTTTTTTAATAAGTTTTGGGTTTTTGTGTTTGTTTCCTTTTGTTTTTTGTCTTCGTTTTTTGTCTTACTGGGGGAGTAAACCTATAGCTTTATGAATGCTAGGCAAACTAAACTTTTGTTTGGTGTGGTTTTGTTGTTGTTTTGTTTTTTTTGAGGCAGAAAGGTTTTTCTGTGTTCGCTTTGGCTGTCCTAGAGTCGCTTTATAGACCAGGCTGGCCTTGAACTCACAGGGCTCCGTTTGCCTCTGATTCCAGAGTGCTTGTTTGGTGGTTTTATATTTATTTCTCACAAGTTCTCATGTAACCTAGAGTGGCCATGAAGTTCTGATCCTCCTGCCTCCACCTTCCAAGTACTGAGATTACCACCTTTCTAGGACCAACATCTTGCGATAAAAAAACGCACTGCTGGGGCTGGAGATATTCCTTTACAGTTCAGAGAACTTGCTGGCCTTCCAGAGCACCCTGGTTCAACTTCTGACACCCACACTGTGGCTCACAACCATCTGTAACTCCATTTCCAGGGGATTCAACCCTCTCCTCTGGCCTCCATGCGCACCAGGTATGCGTGCAGTGTATAGACATACAGGCACACAAGCACATACACAAAATAAAATTTTTTAAAGCAAGATTCACTGTTCAATAAACATAGCATCTAAAGTCAGACTACCTCAGTTCAAATCCTAGCTATACAACTTCCTAATTCTGTAACATCTTGTTCAGTTCTTATTGTTAGCATCAGGGCATTCAGGTGCCACTGCATGTGTGTGGAGGCTGGGGGACAACTTTGGGAATTAGTTCTCTTCAGGACCTGACTGCTGGGATTACAGGCATATACCACCACACCAATTCATAAAGCCCAGGGCTTCAGTGCAAACAGTGAGTATTCTACCAGCTGAACTATACCCCAGTCAGCTTTGTGTGGGTTTTGCCTGCTCGCTTACCTGTGTATATACCTGTTTGTGCGTTTGCGTGTGTGTATGCACGTGGAGGCAGAGGCAAATGACGGCATCTTTCCAGACACTCTCCAGCTAACACCAGCAGCTTCTCTTACGGGAACACAGAGTTCACTGACTTGGCTGGTCTAGTCTCTGTCACCAGAGCCCTGGGATAACGGGTGAGTGGCCATGTGTGGATGCTGGCGACCCAAATTCCTGTCCTTACATCTGTGATGTACGGGCTTTACCTGCTGAGCCATCTCTCCCAGCCTGGGAAACACTTAACAGTGAACCAACAAATACACTCTTTACCCACCTGAAGACAACTTTTATTTTTTTATATAATTAAAGGAAAGCAGGAAAGTGCTGGGCAGTGGTGGTGCATACTTTTAATCCTAGCACTCAGGCAGGGAGGTGCAAGAGGCAGGTGGATCTCTGAGAGTTCAAGGCCAGTCTGGTTTACAAACTGAGTTCCAGGACAGCCAGGACTACACAGAGAAATCCTGTCTTGAGTAATGAAAGGAAAAAAAGTAAAATAAAAGCAAAATACAGAGAGAATGTGTGGCTTTGTTAAAAATCCCGTGGTCGGGTTACCACCCCATCTGCGCAGTGTCTGGCAGGGAGCAAGCCCTCAACTCCTAACTGCAGAGCCAGTGAGTGACATTCTGAAACCTAAGAAATAAAAAGTGACAAAATCAAACTTCTAAAAAAAAAAATGTTTAGGTAAAGCAAGGTGGCCCAATCCTTTAATGCCAGCACTCAGGAATCTGAGGCAGGAAGATCACAACTTCAAGGCCAATTTGGACTAGTGAGACCCGGTCTTTAAAAAAAAAAACAAGAAAATGTCTAACATGAATTAGGTGACTTGATTGTTCTCACAATCAGGACAGGTGCTCCCGACACAGGGGCCAAGTGCTCCCCACTCACCGAGGACTTGACTTTGCTAGAATCGACTCTGTCATGCACTGGTGTGCAGTACACGATCAGCAGCAGCAGGCTCAGGAGAAAGGCGCTACAGCTCACGAACTCAAAGAACAGGCCTCCGCACAGATCGCACTCGGTCACAACCTCCTCACAGATGAAGGCCAGCAGGGACAATAGCTACGGAAGGAAACCATTTGACCTCGGTGAGTCAAGATAATACACAACATTCAAAACCTGCATGTAGGCTGTGCCTGTAGACCTAGACACTTAGAAGGCTCAAAGGCTCAAGGCCAGCCTTGCCAACACTGTGAGATTCCCCCCTTCTAAAAAAAATTAAACCCACTATCTGTTTACTCAAGTGTATGTAAAATACAGACTGGGGCAAACGAGATTAGCAAACAAACTTGATAAATAGAACTTGCCGTCTGCTTGCCTTGAAAGGATACACCCAGTTAACTACCGTGTGTCAACCACTGAGACGTGGAAGGGAGAGTATTGTAACAGCCCACAGGAAGGACCTCCAGAGGGAGAGAAAGCCGAGCACCGCCGTGCGCAGCTACTTTCCTCAGTGCTGTAATGAAAGAGTCAGTGAGTCAGGCAGAGGCACAGCTGGAGGCAAATAGGAGACTGACTAGTCTAGAGGTCAGGGGAAGTGTCACTGCACCCAGAGACGGGGAGGCAGCCAAGGAAAGGGTCAAGAACACCCTGAGAGGCAACTGTCCTACATGGCAGACGTGAAGAGTTTGCCAAAAGGAGATGCCAACAAGAGCAGTGAGAACAGCAGCCAGGGGTTTGAGAGGAGTGCCGGCGCGCCTGCTGGGAGAAGGTGGGAAGGGTGCTCCCACTACTCAGAGGTCAAGAACACTGGGCCTCCTGAGTTAGACTGCGCTACAAGAAAGTGGCACTGGCAAGCAAACTCCAGTCTGGTAGAGAAGCTAGACAAGTCTGTACTTGAGGAAGAAGAGACGGAGTGGGAGGGAGTGGGAGCAGGGGGAGGGGACTGGACGGAAAGGGAAAGGGACGGGGGAGGGAAGGGGGATGACAAGGCAGAAGACAAGAAAAGCAGGGTCAAGTGTGACCCACCAGTCAGGGGTGCAGTGGAGGAGGTCACAGGAAGGTTCGAGCTTAGAGCAGTATGCACATTTTGCCATCTTGTAGAAACAATCTGCTTGGGGGAGGGGGCTGAAGACAGGCAGGGAGCAGCTCTGTGTCAGAAGCGGTTAGTGCTTAGGGGTTTAACTCTTTAGAAGGTGGAAGAAGACTGTTCATGGGAGTGGGTTTTGTAAAACATGGGAATCTCCTTCTGAGTGCCCAGATCATCAAAAGGACTGAAGACCCAAAGTCAAAGGCCAAAGGGGGATTCCACCTCACCCCAGTGAGGCAGGAGAGAAAGCCAGACAGAGTGGCATACGACTGCTACAAAAGAAATCAGCAAAGCAGGCTAGAGTGCTGGTGCACACCGATAAATCCAGCACTTGGGAAGCTGAGGCAGCAGGATCCACTAGAGTCCCAGGCCAGCCTGGGCTACAGTGTAAGACCTTGTCTCCAAAAACAGATACCTAGGAGCTAGGAGTGTAGCTCAGTGGTAGAGTACATGTCTGACATTCGGGGGGCCTTTGGTTCAATTCCCAGCCCTGCAAAAAAAAACCCAAAAGCAACAAGAAACAGAATAGCTTGGAGAAGAGAAAAATGAAAATTAAGAACTGCACTACAACCACACTTTCATCACAAATGTCAACGGGGCGGCCATGGTGACCCATGCCTTTAATCCTAGCACTTGGGAGGCAGAGGCAGGTGGATCTCTGGGTTTGAGGCTAGCCTGGTCTACAAAGAGTTCCAGAACAGCCAGGACTTCACACAGAGAAACCCTGTCTCAAAAAGCAAACAAACAATAAAAAACAACAACAGACACCCAAGTGTCAACAGAGCAGCACTAGGAAGCAGCTTCTTCAAAGGCTAAGCACTCACAGGTACTCTTTATGATGACTTATTCATACGGCCAGAAACCATGCAGATGTCCTTCAACAGCCAAAGCAATGCCCAGCCTAGATCCATCTCCAGGTAACTGTACAAAGGAAGAAAAAGCCAGTCTCCGGCAGCTGAGGCTACAGCCAGGCTGGCAGAGTGCACTGCTGAGCATGTGTGAGGCGCTGAGTTCAATAACTAACACTAGCAAGTTAATTAATTCAGCCTTAAAAGGTTACTGTTGCAGGATATTTTGTCCCATTGTGAACCCCAAAATTATGAACTGTAAAGCCTTGTTTCTTGTTTGGTGTGGTTGAGCCCTATCTCACACCTTTAATCCAAGAACTTTGTTTATTGTAAACAGGTGATTATGGTTTCAACCAGGCCTAGCACACACCTGTAATCTAAGAGCTTTCTATACATAGGATTTAATAAAGTTAACCCTGGGTCAAGAGGCAAGCAAAGAGCCAGGCATGGTGGCTCACCTCTATAATCCCAGTACTTAGGAGGCAGAGGCAGGGGGATTTCTGTGAGTTCCAGGCCAGCCTGATCAACATAATGAGTTCCAGTACAGCTGGGTCTCAAAAAAACCCCAAAACGCTACATGATGATGATGATGATGATGATGATGATGATGATGATGATGATGCAGCAGCAGCAAGATGGCAGTGGCAACACCTTGGATCCCAGCACTAGGGAGTTGGAGGCAGGTGGAGCTCTGAGTCTACACAGCAAGTTCCAGAACAGCCAGTACTACACAGAGAAACCCTTGAAAACCAAAATAACAATAACATAAATAAAAAGTAATCAGAAAAAGGAAAATAATGGTCAAGTGCAAAGTGGCATCTAATCCTCTAATGCAGCGGTTCTCCACCTTCCTAATGCTGTGACCCTTTAATAAAGTTCTTCATATTGTGCGGACCCCAACCATAGAATTAACTTCACTGCTACTTCATAACTGTAACTTTGCTACTGTTATGAAACACAGTGTAAATATCTGTGTTTTCTGATGGCCTTAGGCAACCCCTGTGAAAGGGTCGTCTAACCCCCTCCAAGGGGATCCAACCCACAGGATGAGAACCTCTGTTCTAAGGAACTTCCCTGCCTCACAACTAAACAGATTGTATACCAGAACAAAAATAGACCTCTTGCTCTGATTTCCTGTAAGGTTAACCAGACAGAGTAGACCCACACATCCTCAACAACTTTCCTGGAAGCATTCCCCACAAAACATCACAGGGCATAGGGTGATACACTGAGACAGATCACCGGAATTGATTCCTTAACCTGAGCTGGTGCCTATAGTACGAATTTCCAGGAAGAGAATCTAGTGAACCCTGTCTAAGGCTCTCCTTGCACTATTCGCATATGTTAAAGCTCATCCAAGTGTGAGAGCCTCGGAGGTATCTGGTAACCACACCTACAGTGGGGCTGCTGAGATGGTACAGGCTGCTCTTCCAGACAACACCTGTTCAATTCCCAGAACCTATGCAGAGATTCACACTGTCTATCATTCCAGCTCCAGGGGTCCACTGCCGTGTTTTGGCTGTCCTGGGTATCAAGCATGCACATAGTACAAACATACATGCAGACAAAAAACCTCACCCACATAAAATAGAAGCACACCTATGCACATAAAACTCAACTGAAGCTGGGTGTGGCGGGCACTCCTGCAGCTCCAGCACTTGATAAACACAGGCAGGGGGTCAAGAGTTCAAGGTAATTCTTGGCTAGAGTGACTGTGAGAAAACTTTGAGGACTTGTCCTCTGTGAGGGCTGCAAGACCGAGACACCTTGCCTACACCACAGACACGGCAGCAGAGGCCACCAGCTGCCCCGCTCCGTGTACTAACAGCAGCCATTCTGACTGACAGCAGGTTCTACCTGGCCATCCTAGAAGCATGAAGGGGTTCAGTATTTACGCTCAACACTTCCTAATCCTGGCCCCTAGGTTTTAAAGGGCAAGAACTTAGCATACACACTACTGCCAACGTGACACTGTCTCCTCCCTCAGAAACTCATAGAACCACCCTCAGCACCACTCCATCTCCAGGGCCAAGTGCACCCACAGTGGGCATCTGTATGAGCCTTTTTTTTTTTTTTTTTCAAGACAGGATTTCTCTGTGTAGCCTTGGCTGTCATGTACTCGCTTTGTAGACCAGGCTGGCCTCCAACTCACAGCAATCCACCTGCCTCTGCCTCCCAGAATGCTGAGATTACAGGCGTGCAAAACTGAAAATTTTTAAAGCAAGTAAAAATATTCCAAACAGTTTGTCTAACAGTGACACCTAAGAGTGAGTCTCATGGGGGTGTTTTATTTTAATCATATTTTAGTTGTTTCGGTAAACAGATACTTTCTATATCAAAAAAGGAAAAAAATGTGCTCAATAAGAGAAGGAAAATGTTCAAGAAATGGTGGTCACCAGCATGTCACACAGTGAAAGCTGTGATCAAGGACAGAAGCACAACTCCCCAAAAAGCAAAACAAAACTAGGTAAGAAGCCCCTCACTGCTTTCTTGGTAAACACATCCATTCTTAACAGCATGCATACATCATAGTTCAGAGAGCACTACGCTAAGTGGCCACGCAGCCTGCTTCCCAAATGTGTCTCCCTGGACACGACTGCATGTGGAGTGGGGGCATGCGGAAGGTTTCCCATCGAGTTTAAAGATGAACCTGACCTAGTCTGATACGGTATAACAGGCTGTCCTTTAATCATCTTCAGAACGTTCTGGCATTAGTTAGAAGACATCATCCTCTACAAAGCTGCATGTAGTTAGACAACAGCATGCCATTAAAAACAGGTTTAAGAAGCCGGAAAGATGGCTCAGTGGTTAAGATCACGAACTGCTCTTGCAGACCACCTGAGTACATTTCCCAGCACCCATGTAGGATGGCCAACAACCACCTGACAACTCTGGCCTCTGCAGGTACCTGCACTCATATGCACACATCCCCACAAAAAACACACAGACACAGAAATGCACACAAAACAGACCTAAAAAAAAAAAAAGGTTTTAAGAGCATGTTACTGGATCTGCCTATGATCTCAGCACTCAGAAGGCCAACAGGGGAGGACCACGGTGAGTGAATGCAGCCTGGACTACCCAGCAAGCCTCAGTCTAGCCTGGGTTACACTGGGAGATCCTCTCTGAAACAAACAGATGCTGGGCATGGTGCACACCCTAGAATCCCAATTCTTGGGAGGTAGAGGAAGAAGGATGTGGATTCAGGGCCACCTTCAGCTACCGTCTGAATTAAGGTCAATCTGCTACCCGAGACCCTGTCTCAAAACAAGGAAAAACATAAAGGCTGTGCAATTACAAAGACCTGAGTCTGCTTCCCTAGAGACCACATAAAAAAAAAAAAAAAAAAAAAAAGCTGGAAGCTGAATGTGAACAACTGCAATCCCAGCACCCAGGAGACAGGCAGACTCTAAGCTCTCCCCCAGTTATAAGGGGGAATTCAAGGCCCGCCAGGGCAACATGAGTCTTCACCACCAAAAAAATGAGAAGAAGGATATAGCAGCATCTACCTGGAAGCCCAGCAATGGGAGGTGGAGACAAGCCAGGCAATACAGCCAAATCAGCAACTTCAAGTTTAAGAAGAGACTATCTCCTTGAGGGGACATACAACTCTGACTTCCGGCCTACACACACAGCGCACATGGGCACACACACAAACCCAGAAAGTTCATGGCAGCTCACATGTAACTCTAGTTCCAGAGGACCAATTACCCTCTTTTGACTTCAGGCATGCCCATGGTGCACAGATAAACATGAAGGAAAAACGGCAATACACATAAAATTAAATAAATGTAATTTTTTTTAAATATGAATTCACTTTGGATAGCAGTTCAGTTTCATAGTATTATGCTAGCCAAGAGTGAGTGTTTTTCAAACACACATGTAATCTATAAAGAGATCGTATGAATCCATCTTTAAAAACCATTCAGATTGTGGGGTCAACAAGATGGCTCAGAGTAAAAGCATTTGCTCTGCAAACCTGATGACCTGAGTTCAATCCTAAACCCTCAAAAAGGTGGAAGGAGAGAAAGAACTAACTCCACAAAGCTGTCCTCTGACCTCCACACATATGCCATGGCATGCACACCCATCCGCACATACCATGCAACACACACGATACATTTAAGTTAAAATGTAAATCATAAACTGTTTCGTGTGCTCACTTAAACATTAAAACTGGAACAAATTCCATCATCAAGCATTTAGGGAAATAACAAATTAAACAGAAACATTGGGCAAATCTACAAACAAAATAAACCCAAAGTCTAGTTGCATAGAATTTAAGATTCAAGTAGGTCCTTCAACAGTTTCAACCACTCATTCATTACTAAGCTCTGGAGAGGTATGAGATAGTGAGATGGGTGTTTAAATTTTGGACAAGCCTTTAACAAAATGCAGGGTAGATGTGAGTGACAAACAACAACCTAATTCCAAGAGCTAGCCAAGCTTTGCACTTTTATCATAATCTCCCGTGTGCCCTTGGTATTTAGCTTGTTAAGGGCAAGTCCCGAGCAGCTGGGAGAGCTAAGGGCAGAAAGAGCATAGAGGTGACCCTATCCCACCTCCCACAGCTCTGACGTAAGAATCCCCCAGGTCCCCTGTTTCAAAACAGGCTTTTCTCTTTGGAATCTCTGAAAATCTGTTAAGTTTTATGCACCCAAAGTAACAAATCACATACAAATAGTCTGAATATATTCCTCAGGCTTTGAAGTTTCCTTGTTAACACAAAGTTCCTCCTCTTCTGATTATGGTGTCTCCACACCCTCATTTTCTTATCAGAGCTCTGCAATTCTATTATACTTTAAATCATCTAATGACACTAAGAATGGCAGAGTAGAAGGCAAAGAAAGCCTACAGCCCTCAGCCGGAATGGATATTTTATAGACCTCATCTATAACTTTCTTGGGACTTTTGAGTAACCCTGTAGTATATTTTTATTCCCAATAGGTAAGACAGTATTAAAATAAAAAAGGCAGGAATAAAAAGTCAACCATAAAAATAAAAAAGTGGGCCAAGTGGTGGCAGTCCACGACTTTAATCTCAGCACTCAGAAGGAAGAGGCAGGCAGAGAGAACTCTGAGTTCAAGGCCAGCCTGGTCTACAGAGTGAGTTCCAGGACAGCCAGGGCTATACAGAGAAACCCTGTCTCAAACAAAAAATACAAGCAACAACAGCATTAAATAAATAAATAAGAAAAAGAGAAAAAATTTCCATGTTAAATAAAGCATTCCTGTAAGAATACAAGTTCCCCATAACAAATGAATTTCATGGCAACAGGGTGTTTTGTTCTATTCCCATTTCTCATTAGGAATGATGGCAAATACACAGAACAGCTAACAAACTCCTCAAGGCAAACTGATCTCTGTGGTCCAACTGCAAAGAGCAAGCAAAAACTGTGGCTGTGCTCTATTCTGAGGATACAGAGCTAAGGCCTGCTGTTATAATGGCAATTTTTTACATTTTTATTTAGGTTTTTCTTTTTTAAAGATTTACTTATTTATTTAATGTGTTAAGTGTTTCACCTTTATGTCTGTACGAGGGTGTTAGATCCCCTGGAACTGGAGTTTCAGACAGTTGTGAGCTGCCATGTGGGTGCTGGGAACCTGGATCCTCTGGAAGAGCAGCCAGTGCTCTTAACCATTGAGCACCACTTGGAGCCACCACTCCAAGCCCCCAAAATAACAAGTTTTTTTTTTTTTTCTGGCTTTAGTATTTCTTATTAGAAAGAAAAATAAAAGCACCTGAAAATAAGAATTTTTTTTTTCCTGTATCTCCATGCAGCAGCCAGTAGAGATGACTTCCGTGGAACAGCAAAAATGCTTCGATTATACAGTCATTTCCCTCTGTTCAAAAAGGTCCATTAGAAATGTGTTTTACAGGCTGGAGAGATGGCTTAGAGGTTAAGATCACTGGCTGTTCTTCCAGAGGACCCTGGTTCAAGCCCCAGCACCCACATGGCAGCTCACAACTGTCTGTAACCCCTGTTTCAGGGGATCTGACACTCTCAGATAGACATACATGCAGTCAAAACACCAATGTACATAAAATAAAAATAAATTATTAAAAGAAAGAAAGAAAGAAAGAAATGTGTTTTCCCGCAGAGAAGCACAGCTGGTCTCTAGAACATATGTGAGGACTAAGTAGAGAAAGAGCAAAAGAAAGCTCAGTTGGTGGAGCACTTGCCTAGCATGCACAAGGCCCTGGGTTCAATTCCCAGCATCACAGAAACCCATATGGTGGAGCACACCTGTAATCCCAGCACTGAGGAGTGGAGGGCAGGAGGACCAGAAGTTCAAGGTCACACTCTATAACATATTAGAGTTTGAAGCTAATCTGTACTACATGAGACTGAGCCCCTGTGAAGAATGAGATGGAGAGGAAAGAGGGAGAGAAAAGGAAGGGAGAGAGGGAGAAGAGAAAGAGCTTAGGGGAGAGGGAGGAGAAGTAAAAGAAGGGGAGGTGGAGGGAGAGTGGGGTAAAGGGAACTGGTTCTGCCCAGGAGCAATGACAGGAGGGAACCAGTGCCTAAGAACCTAAAGGTGCCCACTGCAGACATTCTAGGAGGGACACACAAGACCGGGTCCTCAGGGTTGTCTCGGAATGACTTCCTCCTCGGCCCCAGCTTCCATCACTCTGGCAAGTAAAACCAGCTCCAGTTTTCTAACTGCTGTTTTCCTACTCCAGGAAACTAGGTCAACTGAGTTCCAAGAATGTCAGTTCTGGTTATCAGAGTTTAAAGAATTTTAAATCTTCCCAAGGAAACTGGTGGGCTGTTTTTGGCATAAATGTTTCACAAAACAAACCAAAAAAAAAGCCCATACAAGCTAAACCAAACAATCCAACCAATTTGGTTTTCCTGAGATTGCCTTCTTCAAAAAAGTAATGCCCATTGGTCGCTGAGTCGGGACCCTGAAAAACAACACGAATATCAGTCAGATCGCAAGTTCAATATCAAAAATGTCTCTATTTTCACGCCTAAGCTTTATGGGACTTAACCGCCGAAAATAAAAAGCACGCAGTGATCTAGTTCTCTCTCCCTCACACACCAACCAGGAAGATGCCCTTCCGACTCTCTGCCTCAAACTCACTGTGGAAGCTAAACACACACACAGAAAGCGTCCAACAAGTTAAACTGCCCCAGTGAGCTGGCACCCGGAAAACTGCAAAAGCCAGGAAAGATAAACGGAAAGCACTTCGTTGTCTAAAACGCAAGCACTCGGAGTGATAACGAAAGAGTGTTAGCTGAGAGAAGGAAAAGGAGGTCTAGGGAGGCAGATAGCAACGCCCCCTTCCCTCTTGGGGAAGGAAGGAACTGGGGTGTGGAAGCGGCTGCCTCCCGAACGAGGAGGCCGAGCAGCAGCCTCGAGTCATCCACCCTAGCCTACAGATCCAGGTCCCGGTCCCGGTCCCGGTCCCGGTCCCGACCCCGGTCCCGACCCCGGTCCCGGCCCTAGCCCCGGCGCCCGCTCGTCCTCCGCAGCCGTTGGCCTCACCAGCTGCGAGCCCTTGAGGATGCGCCGATGCAGCGGAAGCCTTCCCAGGAAGAAGTAGGCGGCCAGGCCGCTGCGCGCGCCCCTGCCGGCGCCCGGGGCCGCCTCGGTGGTGGGACTATACACCGCTCCGTTCTCCATCGCCAGCAAAACGTTGCTAGTCCAGCAAAAGGCTCCGTCGCGCAATAGGGGGCGTCACTTCCTGGAACTCCGCCCCCGCTTCCGGTCAACTCCGCCCCCGCCACGCCCCTCGACACGCCCCGTCGCCCGGCGCGCCCCGACCCACAGAAAGTCCCCTGGTTCGCCACGCCCCCTTGCCGCGCCCCGCCCGTCGCCACGCCCCCTTGCCTAGCCTCGCCCCTTGCTCTCCACGCCCCTTCTGCCACTCCAGCTGTTAACTCTGCAAGAGCCTACGGAGTTCCGAGCTTTCTGTGAACTTCAGTTTGGGCTTGGGGCTTTTTTTTATTACATTTTATTTTTTTTAGCCTATCTATCCTCTATCTATCTGCATGTTTATCTGTCTATCTACCATCTACCTATGAGCGCCGTGAGAGGTTAGAAAACTATTTCTTTCTGTTAGTCTGAGGACTGAATTCATTCTCAGGGTTGGCGGCTGGCGCCTTTACCTACTGAGTCATCCATCTCTCCACCCTGACTTGTGTCTTTTACTTTCCCTTCGGTCTAATTTAAAAAAAAAAAAAAAAAGTTTCACGAGCCCAGACTAGCCTAGCACTCCGTACGTAGCCCCCACTAGCCTGGAACTAGTTACAATCCTCCAGCCTCAGTCTCCGAAGTGCTGAGATCACAGGCGTGCGTCCCTCCAGGCTCAGCCTGTTTTGTGTGGAACTCAGGTGCTTCTGCATACTAAAACTCACATGCTGCTGCTGAGCTACACGCCACAACCTCCTCCCATGGAGATTTTCTTCTCACTTCCCATTCTCTTTCATCTTTCAGATAGTTGTGTTTTTATTGGCGGGGGTGCACCTGTGGATGAAGGTGCAGGCTCGCATGTGTGGAGGTCAGAAGTCAGCCTTGGGTATGTTCCTCAGGCACCATCCACCTTGTTTTGCGGCAAGGTCTCTCACTGAACTTAGCGTATCCGATAAGCTAGGCTAGACCCAGGGGTCTGCACCCCACCTCCCCAACGCCGGAGTTACACGCACAGACCACTATGCCTGGCTTTTAGTAGGGGTTCTAGGGCTCGAACTCATGTTAGCAATGCTAGCAAGCCCTTTCCAGGGAAGCTGTCTCCCCAGCTCTCACATGCTGGATGTTTACAGTACAACTGAAAACTAGATCTGGTTATTAAGTTTACTGCCTTGTGCCAACCAGAGACACGAAATCCTTTCTGGCAGGACAGTAAGCAGATTAACGAAAATTCCCAAGGACAGGTTAATCAGAATAAACAATATTAATAAATGACGGATGAGGATACTGACCATGCCAACCTATAATTCAATTTTAGATTTTTTGGCTTTGGTTTCTTTTGGTTTAGCTTTTTGAGACAAGGTTTCTCTGTGTAGTCCTGGCTGTTCTGGAACTCACTCTGTAGACCAGGCGGGCCTCAAACTCAGAGATCCACCTGCCTCTGCCTCCCGAATGCTGGGATCAAAGGTGTGCACCACCACCACCCAGCTAGATTTTTTTTTTTTAACTTACTGATTAGTACTCCATATAGATTCAGCAGAAATAATACTTTGGACTTTTTAATAAACTATGTGTAATAGTCAACTCTTTAGTATTTTAAAAAATGGGTTTATTATCTTAAAATTTTTGCCCAAATATGTTTAGGGGAGGCTAAACAAATATACTATATTTGACAGTGTTAAACACATTTGCAACTGTCCATAATTTTTATGAAACAAATCATTCCATCAATGAGCAGTTTACTGAACTGAACACTGAACAGACAATTCCCAAAAGAAAGACAAATGGCCAATGAGTACTTCAAAACGTGTTCAACATCTTTAACCATCAGGAAAGTGCAGCTGAAGACTGCGTTGAGATTCTATCACACCCCAGTCAGAATGAGCATCATCAAGAAAGCAGATGTTGTGAAGGGCTAGGGAGAGACAAACCTCTAGTGTCTGCTGGCAGGAATGCAGACCTTGCACAGCCACTATGCAGATCGGTGTGGACGCTCCTCAAAAAGCTGCAAATAGAACTCCCATCCCACCCGCCGACACCATTCCTAGCTATACACCCCAAAGCGTCTAAATCAACGAACCACAGAGATTCTTGCCCATAGAGCTCCCTGTCCCCAACAGCCAAGAACCAGAACCGGCCTAGATATCCACCAACAGATGTGTGGGCAAAGAAAACACAGTACATATGGCTGGTGGAATTTTACTCAACAGTCCTGTTTTTCTTTTTAATGAAATCAGGTCATCTGTGGAAAAATGAATGCAGCCAGGTACTACTGTTAAGGGAAATAAGGTAAAATGAAAAGACAAACACCATATATAGGGTCTCGTATGCAGATCCTAGATTTAAAATTCACAGGGCTGAAGAGATGGCTCAGTGGTTAAAGCAATTTCTGCTCTCCTGTAGAACCTGAGTTTGGTTTCAAGCACCCACACAGGGTGGCTTACAACCACCCGTAACTCCAGTTCCAGGGTATCCAATGTCCTTTTTGGCCTCCCCTGGCACATGCATACATATTCTCTCTCTCCCTCATTCTCTCCCTCCCTCCCTTCCTGTGTGTGTGAGAGAAAAAATGCAAAGGAAAAAATAAAGTTAAAATAAAATTTAACTTTAACTTTGTTTGCCTACATGTGTATCTGTTTACCATGTGCATGCTTGCTGCCTACAGAGGTCAGAAGAGGGCATCAGATTCCCTGGAACCAGTGTTAAGAGGTGGTTGTAAATTGCCATGTACATGTTGGGAATCAAACCTGGGTCCTCTGCAAGGGCAACAAGTATACCTAACCAATGAGCCATCTCTGCAGTCCCAGGACATAATTTTAAATTTAATCTAAATTTATGTGTGTGTGTATGTTTGTGTATTTACATAGGTGTATCTGTAGACCAGGAAACTAGAAAGGGGTTCATGAGGGGGAGATGCTGAGGGAAATGGAAGGAGCACAGGAGAGCAGAAGAGTGGGAGCCAGCTGAAGGGGAGGGGTACGAATGAGGCCCGAAAACAATGATGCAAGTGTGAAATGCCACAATGAAAAGCAAGCTTTGGGTGCTGGCCTAAAATAGTAAGATAAGCTGGAGATATTGGTTAATTGGCAAAGTGCCTGCCTAGCATGCATGCACAGAGCCGTGGGTTGGAGCTCCATCAAGGCAAAAAACCTGGTGCCATGGCACATCCCTCCAATCCCAGCACCTTGGAGGTGGAGGCAGGAGGACCTTCTGGTTACCTTTGGCTACATAGCAAGTGAGTTTGCCAATATCTACTACATGAGACTCTGCCTCCAATAAGAATAATAATTTAGACCAGCAATCTGGCTCAGCCAGTGAGGTGTTTGCCTCACAGGCCAGTGGACCTGCGTTAGATCTTCGGAACCCATGGTGGAAGGAGAGAACTGACTCTTGAAAGTTGTTCTGTCCTCCATATGCACAGTTGTGGGGCGTAACACTCACACCCATACACACACTAATAAAACAAATAAATATTCATTTAAACGCTTGTTAGTTTAAAGTCTTGATGGGTTTGCAGAGTGCTTGTACTGTGGAGAACACACATCTGCAGATGAAAGGGGCCTTCGCAGGTGGGTGGTGGGGAATGGTGTCTCGGAGCACCGCAGTATTTGTGTTGAATGACACCCAAAGCATGGGGAGGCACCCGGGGTTTACACTTCCGAGTGGGAGATAAGCCAAAGGGGATCCAGGCCAACAGCAGATAAACAAACAAATACAGAAAGGAAGGAAGGAAGGAAGGAATGTTTAAAGGAGTTGGCCTGCTAAGGAGGCCTGCAGGCTGGCGTGCTCATCACTCACAGAGTGAAGTTGAGCACACAACTAGGGAAAGAAAAGGGGCTGAGGGGTCAGCTGCCTCCTGTAAGTGCTTTAATGCAAAACAATTTGATTACTTAGAGGTGGGAGCGTTTAGTTACCTGGGGATGGGATATCGTGGTGTTATGGACGTTTGGGTTTATGATATGTAAACACATTGTTGTAATCCCGAGTGGAGGATTTTAGTTTGTCCACACCTGTTAATTGTCTCGTGCAGAGCGTGTGGTTGGCCAGCTGGAATGAGTTGAATTCTGAGGACTTTGAGGGATATAAATATGATAGCCCAAACAGGAAAAAAAAAAAAAAAAACAACACAGTGGCTTGGAGAAGGCAGAGGACTGCTTGCTGTGTTTGCTGTTTGCTGCGTTTGCAGTTTGCTGGTTACCTGGCTTCTGGCTTTCCTGATGATGGATACTGGTGTTGCCCCCAAAGAATCCTAGGACCCTACCCAGCAGGAAGCAGTAAAGAGGTCCCCTTTCCCTTACAACCTTCTTTTTCCCCTTCCTGGGGCTGAGGCGTTGGGAGGGAGGTATAAGCTCTAAGGAAGCCCCAAATAAAGGAGTGTTTGAAAAACCAGCACCCACAGGGTTGGGATTCAGTCTAGAGCTTGGATTAGAAAGAGCTTGGCTACTATTCTGTAACCATTAACTAGTCTCAAACAAAGTGCCACCCCAGGTAGCCAGAAATCTGTTAGGGTGGTGGTTTGTTTTCTTCCCTTTCTTTCCCTACTGTTAGGGGCTGGAGAGATGATGCAATGGTTCAGCACTGGCTCTTCTTCCCAGGTGCTGATCTCAGCACCCACAGGGTGGTTCACAACCATTTGTAATTCCAGTTCGGGGGAGGGGCAATGTCCTCCTCTGGCCCGTGAGGACACCAGGCACACAAGTGGTGCACAGATACACATGCTAAAAACACATTAAAATAAACAAACAAAAAGCTGGGCAGTGGGGGAGTACGCATTTAATCCCAGCACTCAGGAGGCAGGCAGATCTCTGAGTTTGAGGGCTACACAGAGAAACCCTGTCTTGAAAACAAAACAAAAGAAAATGTCAAGTATTGATAAAGGTCAAAAAGTGAAAACAAGGCTCAGCAAATGAACATGCTTGCTCTATAGACCTGAGCAGGTGAGTTCAGATCACAAAAAGCTGGAAAAATGCAGGGCTGCATGGATCTGAATTCCCTACCAACAGCTATGCAAAAGATGGGAGGTAGAGACAGACAAGCCAAGATCTCATGGGCCAGCTAAAGCAGTGGCCAGATGACGCATCCCAAACACTGTGGCAGGTGAGGACCAAAGGCTGAAGTTACCGAAATTCTGATCTCTACATGAATGCTGTAGATGACATATACAGTTACATTCATACACACACACACACACACACACACACATCCTACTGCAAAACGTTCACAGATGAAGGAAAAGGCAGGCCAGATGGGGTATACACCTATACTCCTAGCACTCTGGAGGTAGAGGCAGGTGATGGCACCCACTTTTTAGTCAGAGTGCCCAGAAAGCAGAGACAAGCTGCTGTGAGAGCCCTGTGAGTTTGAGGACAGCCTGCTTTACACAGAGACACTGTCTCCCACACACTCTCCCCTCCCAAAAAAGGAAGCTGCACCAACAATGAAAAGTGTGAATCACGGCCTAGGCCTCCTGCTGCATTCCTGCCCAGCCCTCTTCCATGGTGGCTAGAGTTTGTTAGTTTCTGTTATCTTCCTTGTGTTTCTTTTAAATTATTCATTTTTATTTTACGTATGTTTTGGCTGCATGTATGACTGTGTAAGGGTGTCAGATCTGGAAGTTACGGACAGTTAATGAACTGTCATGTGGGTATGGGCAATTAAACCCTGGTCCTCTGGAAGAGCAGTTGGTGCCCTTAACCACTGAGCCATCTCTTCAGCCCCTTGTGTCTTTTTAAGATTTTAAACTTTGCATATGAGTGTTAATGTGAACCATGTGTGTGCAGGTAACCACAAAGGCCAGTAGAGGGCATCAGGTCTCAAACTGGAGTAAGAGGTTGTTGTGAGCTGCCGGATGTGGCACTGGGAACCAAACTCGGCAGCAGATCATAACTGCCGAGCCATTGCTCTCCAGGCACCTTTCTGGTGTTTCTCTACTAGAAAGACAGATATAGAGGGGCATAGGAGAAGAAGAGGGAGGGAGAGTGGGATTGGGAGGGATGGGGGATGGGACTAGAGCGGGATACAAAGTAAACAAACTGTAACTAATAAAAAAATGGGGAAAAAAGACAGATACAGAACTGTGTGATCATTTGTGTGAGCAAATGCACATGTCTGCTGAGGGGTGCATGCATTAGAAGCTTCTGTCCTGAGAATGTTCTCCTATCTTGGTGCTGGCTATATGTATCATTTTGGGATATTTCAAGTCATATAATTGTAACACAAACTCGTCTATATTTGTACACTTCAACAATCTGCTGAAAAACAACAAAATTAGCTGAGTGTGGTGGCACATGTGTGTAAACTTAGCACTTGGGAGGCAGGACCATGAGGAGTTCAAGGTCATTCTTTGCTCACAGCAAGTTGGAGAGGACAGCCTGGGCTATATGAAACCTCATCTCACAAAAGCCAAACTCGGTTTTAAAGCAGAGTTCCAAGGCCAATGAGGTGGCTCTATAAAGGCATTTGTCAGGCAAACCTGACACCTGAGTTTGGTTCCCAGATCTTTGCAGTCAGAGAACCAAATCCTGAACGTTGTCCTCTGGCCTCTACACATGGTGTGGCACTCATATACCTGCCCTCATAATAATAATTACAATAAAAAGTTAAGCCCCTACATTGATAAATTTGCAAAATCCTTTCTGGTCTACATTTTATCAATGTCTCCCAACTCAACTCAATATTGAAGTTCTTCGTTTTGTTTTGTTTTTCGAGACAGGATTTCTCTGTGTAACCTTGGCTGTCCTGGACTTTGTAGACCAGGCTGGCCTCAAACTCTGCCTCCCTGAGTGCTGGGATTGCAGGCATGAGCCACCACACCTGGCCAATACTGAGTTTTTAATCTGTATGCCACACGTTCTCACTGAGCTAAGCACCCCAGCCTGTTTACTTTTAAGGAATCTCATTGAAATTGCCCAGACTGGCCTTAAACACTCTGCCTCTGCCTAAGTCCCCAGAGTGGGGGTGCACCATTTCCAGCCACAATATCTCTTTTTTTATAGCAAATAAAATGTTTTCCATTGTTTTTAAAATAGATGTATTTAGTATATGAGTGCTCTATCCGCATGTACACCTGCATGCCAGAAGAGGGCATCAGATCCCATTATAGATGGCTGTGAGCCACCATATTGCTGCTGAGAATTAACTCAGGACCTCTATCAAGAGAGGGCAGCCAGTGCTCTTAACCACCGAGCCACTTCTCCAACCCAAAATGTTTTCCATTTTTCCCCTATACCCAGAAACAGTAACCACCTCCCTACACACATACACACACACACACACACACACACACACAAACACACACCTGAAAACAATTTTTTTGTTTGTTTCCAGACAGGGTTTTGCTGAGTAACCTTGGTTGTCCTGGAACTCACTCTATAGACCAGGCTGTCCTGGAACTCAGAGATCCTCCTGCCTCTGCCTCCCAGAGTGCTGAGATTCCAGGCGTGTGCCACCACCACCCAGCTTAGAAACAAATTATTATTCACTTGTGTATTTATAATTTTTAGCAGTTACATCAAATTATAAGGTGTCAAATAGCACTGTAAAACTAAACAGATTTTAAAAGTTTTGTTTTGCTTGAGACAAGATCTTTTTTAAATAATTATTTTATGTGCATTGGTTGGTATGAAGGTATTGAAACCCTTGGAACTGAAGTTACAGACAGTTGTGAGCTGCCACGTGGGTGCTGTGGATTGAACCCCGGTCCTTTGGAAGAGCAGACAATGCTCTGAACCACTGAGCCATCTCTCCAGCCGCTTGAGCCAAGATCTTACTGGCTAGTCTGGGACTTGCTATGCAGATCAGACTAGCCTCAAACTCAGAGATTTGCTTGCTTCAGCCTTCCAAATGCTAGGATTACATCTGTGTGCCACCACACATGGCCCAGATTTAAAGA
The DNA here is from genome assembly GCA_010120015.1 of Rhombomys opimus. Classification (NCBI taxonomy): domain Eukaryota; kingdom Metazoa; phylum Chordata; class Mammalia; order Rodentia; family Muridae; genus Rhombomys; species Rhombomys opimus. The sequence continues at coordinate 7,492,303 of REGO01000009.1, forward strand.
TTTTGTGAAAAAATAATGCTATATCATAGAAATTTTCTATTCAAGTATCTGGAAAGTCTTTGGGATATTAAAACCATACATGGTGGCTCATGCCTGCTTTGAAAGATTAGGCAGAAGGACCTCTGAGAGTTTAAAGCTAGTCTGGGCCAGATAGTGAGTTCTAGAACAGCAACCTGGATTACAGATTGAGACACTGGTGTTTGGCATACATATATGTCTGTGTGAGGGAGTTGGAGCCACTGGAATTGAGTTACAGACCAAACAGCTGTAAGCTGCTGTTGGTGCTGGGAACAGAACCAGAACAGAGCAGCCAATGAATGCTCATAACTGCTGAGCCATGTCTCCAGCACCCTTGTTTTGTTTTGTTTTGTTTTGTTTTGTTTTGTTTTGAGAGGGTTTCTCTGTGTAGCCTTGACTGTCCTGGAATTCACTCTGTAGACCAGGCTAGCATCAAACTCCTAAGAGATTGGCTTGCCTCTGCCTCCCAAGTGCTGGGATTAATGGCGTGCATCACCACCACCTGGCTAACCATTTATCTTCCTAGTAATTTTTAAAATTACATATCCTGCAGAAGTGTACTCACACAACAGAGCATGTGCTGAGATCAGAGGACTTGTTAGGTGTCTGTTTTCTCCCTCCACTACAAAGGATCTCAGGGATTAAACTCTAGTCTTTAGGCTTAGAGGAAACTTTTTTTTTTTTAAAGTGGGAATAATCCCTTTAATGAGATAATGTACTTTTCCTTTCCTAGAATTCCCATTACCTAGTGCTGTTGCTTACAGAACAGTTATGCAGCTTCACAAATAGGCAAGCATCTAAGTTACTTTTTCTCTTTTTAAAAAGTTTAATTTATTCATATGAGTGCTCTACTTGCATGTGTGCTTGCATGACAGAAGAGGGCATCAGATCTCACTCTAGATGGTTGTGAGCCACCATGTGGATACTGGGAATTGAACTCAGGACCTCTGGAAGAGCAACCAGTGCTCTTAGCCACTGAGCCACCTCTCCAGGCCAGAAGCACATACTTTTTACCTGCCAAGCCATCTCTTTGGCACCATAGAGTGGGGATTTATTTTAGCACATGGTCACTTGTCCCTTCCCTTCATTGCTGCTGGGCCTATGCATGGTGAGGCAGAACACCGTGGCAGGCAATGTATAGTAGAGTTAAAGACTCAACTCATGGTAGACAAGGAGGTAGGAAAGAGGAGCTGGGGAACAAGATGAGCCCTTCAAAAGTACATCTCCAACGACCTACCTCCAACCTGGAACCACCTTCTAAGATTCCATAGTAGCACCAGCACCAGCACCAGCACCGAGAGCAAATAGTCAAATCATGAGGCTATGGGGATATTTCAAGTTTAAATCATAACAAAAAAGGACAACAGGTCCATCTGAAATGACTAATAGGTCAAATGTGGATGTGTTTTCTAAGCTGAACTTCAATAAAAACATCACACTTGTTTTTACCCATTTGCTACTCTAGCACAGTTGCAAAGTTTTAAAATGTGGCAACTAATTTTGGGTGGGAGTGGGGATGGTGCATGTCTGTAATCCCAGCATTTGGAAGGCTTAGGCAGGACAATCCCAAATTCTAGGCCAGGCTGGGCTACTTAGTAGGATCTGGTTTCAAAAGCAAACATCCAAGATTGAAACAGTATGTCAGGCAAGATGTCTGAACAAATGCACCAGTGGTATGACTCCTGAGGAAGTAGCCAACTACCTTCTGACTGGATCTGAGGCCCCACACAAAATATCCATGTCTGCTCCTGTAAAGCTGGTCAAAAGTTCAGGAGGTTCTGCTCTGCCGGGGAGTCTACTGTCCTCCTGGACAGTCATGTCCGACTGCCATCTCAGTACGGAGAGCCGTAGATTTGTGCTGCTCCCACCTCAGCCACAGGAGCTCGTCTGCAGTGAGGAATGGCTGACTTAAAGATTACACCTTAGCAAAGTGCAGGAGTAGGTGACTGTTGCATGTTCAACCCTGAATGGGACATATATCAACCTCTGCTCCTCAAGATCAGGGAAGATCATGAAAGAGGGGGCAGAAACAATGTAGACACTGGGCAGGAGTACTGTGAGAAGCTGTTTTCTTGGTCCTGGAGAGATGGCTCAGCTGCTCTTCCAGAGGAGCTGGGTTCAATTCCCAGCACCCACATGGCAGCTCACAACTGTCTGTAATTCCTGTTCCTGGGGATCTGACACCCTCACACAGACATATGCAGTAATAAACATCAATGTACATAAAATAAAAATAATCTTCAATTCACAGCAGATGTGATTATCTACTTGCACAAGGTCATCAGTCAATATTCCAGCAGACGAGGGAGGGGCTCACAGGGCCCCACCCCAGCTGAGGAATGTGGCCAATTTTGTTGCCAAGGGATGTGACCAGTGGTAGGTTGGCCATGCTCTACTAGCTAGTCCCAAACCCATGACAAGCAAACATCAACGAAACTAGGTATGCTATGAAGGAAGATACGATGCTGGGAAGGATGTGTCTGGGGAGGGCCGGAGGAGTGAGAAGTGGATATGATCAAATACACTGTATGTATGTATGTATACATATACCCTCAAAGAATTAAAAAAAAAAAAAAAATCGTACCAAAAAAACAAAGCAACAAAACCTCAGCTATCCCCATTAATGAGTCTACAGGGCTGGTGAGACTGCTCAGGAGGGAAAGGCACTTGCTGCCATTCTGACGTGAACATGTGCAAACACAAGTGCATGCCTGGACATCAACATGCCAGAAAATAGAGTAACAGAGTTTGTTTTTTTCTAAGGTTGTTTTTATTCACAGGAATGTTAGTATAAGAAATTGTCCTGGCTGAGGGGTGGCTCAATGGGCAGACTGCCTGCCTAACAGGCACAAAGCCCTGAGTTCAATCTTTAGTACCAAAGAAAACCAGTCACAATGATGCACATCCATTATCCCAGTACTGAGAGGTCAAGGATCAGCAGTTCAAGGCCAGCCTTAGCTACATGAGTCTTTGTCTGAACAAACAAACAACCAAAAAATAAGAGATGAGGGAAAATTAGACTACATAGTGAATTAAAGGTCAGTATGAGATACATGGCAGCCTGTCTCAAGAAACAAACAACCAACCTGTGGGAGGAGGTACTGATCAAGACCTCACCTGCTCATTCGCCTCTGAGAAAGAGCAGAATGCTTAGTAATCCTTCTAAGTCAAACATTTCAAACTACTAACGAATTTCACTCCTTAGCTGACAAATCAAACTGGAATATAAGAAAAGGCAACACGTTATTTGACCCTGAATGCAGAGAATAAATACTTTATTAAGTGATTACAGTTGAAAGTCATGAACAAAAAAGGAGTATATTAAGGCAGAGCCATATATATATATACACACACAGACATATATATATATATATATATATATATATATATATATATATATATATATATATATAGACAACTGCAAAGCCGGTTCTCTTTCCTTGTTCACAACTCCAGCATCTCTCACCCTCAGGCGGTGTGCTTGCTTGCTTTCTTGATTAAAGGAGCATCTTGGCCAATGGTTCTGGTCCTTTTGATGGTAACTTAGGCATCACGAAGGGAGCCAACTGTGTGTGACTTTCTCAGCACACCTCAGGTGTGACTACAGTGCTGCTGGTGTGCAAATTCTGACAACTGATCACTCTTCTTCACAAAAACATGGTAGCAGGGCAGTGGTGGTGCTTGCCTTTATCCCAGCACCTGGGAGGCAGAGGCAGGTGGATTTCTGTGAATTCAAGGCCAGCCTGATCTACAAAGCAAGCTCCAGGACAGCCAGGCCTTGTTACACAGAGAAACCCTGTCTCAAAAAAAAAAAAAAAAAAAACCAACACACACACACACACACACACACACACACAACCCACTATAACACACATCCATTCCACATGGTGGCTCACAACCATCTGTAGTGAGATCTGGTGCTGTCTTCTGGTGTGCAGCAGAATGCTGTATAAATAATAATAAATAATATTTGTAAAAAAAAAAAAAAA
>REGO01000009.1:7496319-7550294 GCA_010120015.1 Rhombomys opimus
TTGTAAAAAAAAAAAAAAAGGTATCTTTAAAAATGATTTGAATAGTCTTACCTAAAACAAGTTTAGACTTCTGAATCAATCAACTGCCAAAATTACGTATTTTTTGCCCTTCCCTAAATGCTCCCGTATAGCTTATACAGCCTAAAAAACAGGATCACCTAGTTCTACTGCAACCATACAGTTTGAGATTTTCAAAATCCAAAATTACTTCCTTATGCAGACGGCAATGCAAACAGTTATTCTACATAATGTAAAATTGTCTTTCTTCTGTGTAGCTCCTCTTAAAAATGGGCAGCCATCAAAAAAATAAAAATAAAAAAAAAGAGAGAGAGAGGACATAAACTTTGTCTGTCTGTAAAAGCTTCCAGCCCCTTAATTCCAATTTGGAAGGAAAAGGCAGAGGCAGGCAGGCTGACGTTACCCAGAATGAACAATGGCTTTGTTTGGTATCTTCAGGAGGCTTCTCCTTCCGTGGGAGATGTAGGTGATGTAGGAGAAACAGAAGCAGGTTTCCGTGTGATTCTGTCTAGCTCAGCGTGAACATCTGAGAGCACAGGCTTCTGGCCTACAGTGCGTTTCAACAAGAAAGAACGAGAGTTAGTCTTCCACGGACAACTGGCCGGTGCTTTCACTGACTGTTCACTGACTTTACACTTCTTAACGCTGCCCGTAAGGGATAGGGCATAGGACCGCTGAGTTCAAGGCCAAGCAGGCTACATACCCTGTCTCGTGGGGAGGAGTGCCAATCAAAAACAGCAGCCAGGCCAGCGGCCCATGCCTATAATCCCAACACCCAGAGGCTGAGAGAGGCAGACTGCCATAAGATCACAGCTAACCTGGGCTACATACTGAGTTTGAGGCCCATCTCAGACAAACCAAACAAGGATTAAAAAACAAACAAACAAAAAAAAAACAACTTTATGTAGCCCACTATATTATAGAAACATCCTTTTTTATGTAAACATCCTTAAAAATACACATCTTTGTTTTAAACTGTGGGTCAGTGCACTGGTACCTATCACTTAACCTCATATGTGGGTTTTGTTGTTTCTATTTTAGGGCTCAGGGCAGTGAACAATCATCAGAAAACGATAGCTGGGATGTGCGGAGGAGTGAGAGCTGCCTCAAAATGAACAGAGTATAAAAAGGACAGGAGACCCAGAGCCCTCCCAACCTGGCCCAACTCTATGAAATGGCACCCATTCTTCAATCTTTAACTACAGGGGCTGGTGGAATGGCTCTGCAGGTAATAACATTTGCTACCAAGCCTGATGACCTGAGTTTGATCCCTGGAAACCACATGGTACAAGAGAACTGAAACTAAACACTGTCTTCTGACCTCTCTACGCAAATTTAACCCAGAATCCTGTGACCCAGGAACTCTAATCTCAAACATTGCCAGCTAATGAAAAATAAAAATTAACATTCAGAATAGCCTTGTTCAAAATGCACCCTGCCCCCAAAAAGAGATACTAGGTGAGCAGTGGTGGCACACCCATGAGTTCAGGGCTAGCCTGGTCTACAGGGCTAGGTCCACAACAGCCATGGCTATACAGAGACACCTTGTCTCAAAAAAAAAAAAAAGAAAAAGAGAAAGAAAGAATGAAAGAATGAAAGAAAGAAAGAAAGGAAGGAAGGAAGGAAGGAAGGAAGGAAGGAAGGAAGGAAGGAAGGAAAGCTAAATAAAAAGTGGTTTATCCACACACTGGTGTATTACTGAGCCATGAACAAAAAGGAAGCTCTGACACAGGTTAGTACATGAAGGAACCTCAGAAGCACAGAAAACAAGACCCACTGCTAAGACTGTAGTGTACTAATGCCCAGCTAGGCAGCCCCAGACAGAAGGCAGCTTTGTGGCCTAGTGCCTGGAAGGCATGAAAGTTTGACTTATTTTTGAGAGATGAACATGGTCTGAAATTGGACCCTATGACAGTTTCTAAAGGCACGTGCACACCACACTCATCAGGGCTATGTCCAAGAACAGCGCCCTGCTCGGGAGTTTCTACCTGACTTTTTGGCAGATGGCGGCAAACTGGTGCTTCCACCGGCAGTCCCTCCTCCAGGACTCCCTCCGACCCCAGGGCCTCCAGGAGAGCCAGTCTTCTTACTCAATAGACTGTTGAAGAAATTTGCTAAGACGCCTTCACTCGTTGCTCCAGCTAGGACACAAACAAACAAAAAGCCTTTTAGAACAAAGAGTTAGGTTTTTTTCCATAAAATATTAAAAGCTACTCATGCAGAAAGCAATCACAAGATTTTATTTATTATTACTATGCACTTTGACGTGTGTGTTGAGCATGAGAGTGGGAGTGTATGTGGCATCACACTGCATGTGCAAGGACAGAGAACTTGATGGAGTTGGTTCTCTCCTTCCACCTTTACATGTGTTGGGACAGCACTCGTGGTGCTGGGCTCCTGCAGCAAGCTCCTTACTTGCTAAACCATCTCATCAGCTCTACAGTGGTATTTCAAAGGGTCAAAAGTATTATTTCATTTATATCAGTGTGTGTGTGTGTGTGTGTGTGTGTGTGTGTGTGTGTGCGTGAGACAGAGAGAGAGAGAGAGAGAGTTTTTGCCAAATGTCTGTGTGTGGGAGCCCAGAGAAGTCAGAAGAGGCATCAGATCCCCTGGAACTGGAGTTACACATGGTTGAGCAGCCATATGGGTGCTGGGAATTGAACTCAGGTCCTCTGGAAGAGCAGCCAGTGTTCTGAACCACTGAGTAATCTCATGGGCCAAAGTAAATGAACATGTGAGATGCTAATATACCTCTCCCTTTTAAGAGGGCTTCATGATAGTTTTTACATTTATTCTGCATGTGTGTGTGTGTGTGTGTGTGTGTGTGTGTGTGTATTACAGGACAACGCACAGGGATGGTTCTCTCCTTTCATCATGTGGATGGCTCTAGGGGACTGAACTCTGGTTGCAGCTTGATGGCAAGTGCCTTTACCAGCCAAACCATTTCACCAACCCTACATCACCTATTGACTATGAAAATTCCTTTCTCCAGTGGTTTCCCACCGTCTAACTAAAGCTTTCAAAATGAGCAGTGTCGCACTGAGAAGATACTGTCGTGTTTACAACAAGATTTTGAGCTCCTAGCTCCCAAACAAAGCTGAGCATGGAGAAGAAAAGGGAAACATTTAAGCGGCCTCCAAAAAAGTGTGGTTGTTATAAAATGGCCTTCTCCAGGAGACAGGGACATACCTTTCATGTTTGGATCAATTTTTTTTGTTCCACCAGGGATGGAGGACACGCTGGTTACATTGGATGACACAGATCTGTTTGGTGTTCTAGGGGAGCCGCCAGGGACTCTTGGTGATGCATCCTAGGTAAAAATGGAAAGAGAACAAATATTAAAAAATAAAACTTTTGTAATATTAAAAAACACTCTGCTACCGTCCCCACCTATTCTACTAGATTTTACAGTACAACTTATTGATAAAAATGCTAATAATCCCATCACCACAGCCATCATGTTTTAGGATACCAATCACTGCACACACACAGGCACACACGCTCATGTACACACACGGCTTGTACGGTGACTGGTAAGAAATAAACACTATAAAGATATTTACATGATTTCAATGTCCTAAGAAGGAGTACAGGTTCTCTAAAAACATCTCACAATTCCAGAAGAGCAACTGAAGTTGATACTGAAGCACACCCATATGTGTATGTGTGTGTGTGTGTGTGTGCACTGAACGCAGTCTCGTGTGATTAAGAGAATTACTGTAATACTGACCACGGGCCTTCCAGCTGCAGTTGGCGGTTGCTTTGCTAAAAGAGACTGGGGGAAAAAAAAGATTTCTAGTTTAAACATTCATAGTCTACATTACTGTCTTTTTAAAGAAAATATGCACAGCTTAACTTTTTTCTTTTCTTTTTTTTTAAAGATTTATTTATTTATTTATTTATATGAGTTATCTATCTGCTTGTACACCTGCTCTTCCAGTACTCTTAACCACTGAGCCATCCATCTCTCCAGCCCTTAACTTCTTTTTCTTCCTTTTTTTCTAAGATTTATTTATTAGTTATACAGTATTATGCCTGTATCTAGGCCTGCATGCCAGAAGAGGGCACCAGACTCATTATAGATGGTTGTGAGCCACCATGTGTTTGCTGGGAATCGAGCTCAGGGCATTTGGAAGAACAGCAAGTGCTGTTAACCTCTGAACCATCTCTCCAGCCCCCAACTTATTTTTCAAGACAGCAGTTAGGAGACCTTCTTGCTCTTCCAGAGGACTTGGGTTCGATTTCCAGCACCCATACAGTAGCTTATAATCATGCAAACTCCAGTTCTAGGAGATCCTACAGCTCTCTTCTGACCTCCTTGGGCACCAGACACATACATGGTACACAAATATATATGCAGGCAAAACATTCACACACATAAAATGAATCTAAAAAATATTAGCAATTCATTTAAGTTTTAAAAAATTAAAAGCAATCCCTGACACGATGGTTAAAGGTGCAGAGACATTTGCTATCTACCCTGATGACCTGAGTTCAAGCCCCAGGAGGACTAACCCCAAAGCTGTCCTCTGACAATACAGGAGCTGTGACATACATGCATATCTCAGCCCCACAACACATACATGCAATAGATAAAAATGCAATAAATGCAAGTACATGATAGTTATACAAATATACATAGGGCTTGAAGGCAAATGAAATCATCTTTGCAAAACTGGTTCCACCTAAGACCACCTCTAGCGCAGCGTCATACCTGTAGCTTCATAAGGAACACTTGGTCATCTTCTGCCATAATCTCCTTCTCATGCACAAACTGAAAGCGAGAAGTTGAATGACATGAGTATGTAGTCGGTAATTGCTAACACTACCAATTACTGGCAGTGTGACTTAAATTAACTGAAAGACAATTCAAGAACTTAAGTGACATGAGTGACGCCCTAATGTGGCTGTGTAATTTTGGTAGCTTTACACTGAAAGCTACATATGACTAGTGACTACTCTATTGAACAGCTCAACCCTACAGCCACAGGACTTTCAGCCATGCTTACTCAATTTGATGTCCAGCAATGGGGTGTTCTAAATGAGTCAGGAATATCTCAGTGGGTGAATGCAACTTGTCCCTGGTTTCCCTAAAATAAAAATAAAACACTCTTCTACCTGCTTCATGAGAAGAATCCATAAGAATCACAAATACGACCAATTTGCTTCCTCTACAGAGGCTGTGAGCCTTTCAAAGATTGAGTCACATTCCGTCACTCTTCTGTTCCAATTCCACACCACTGCCCACTTCACTGTGAAAGAATCTCACTGCAGCCTCAGTGAAGCCCCCAGGGTCTTAACTGGCTCTCACTTCCACACCTGCCCACCTCTCAGCTCTTCTCAGCTTCTCTGTCTTCTATGTACATTCCTGCATTGGAGCATGTACACTTTCAGAGCCTTCTCCTTCGAAACAGCCTCTTCTTTTTGCTATGTGGTTTAAGGTGGTGGGAACCCAGAGCCTCAGACACTAGGCAAGGGCTTTTTCATCATGTTATTGTTTTAAGATAGATCTCACTCTGCAGTCTAGGCTGGCTTAGAACTCATTATGTAGATCAGGCTGGCCTCAAACATGTGGCAATCCTCCCAGCTCTGCTTCTAAAGAGCTGGGATTACAGATGCATACCACCAGGCCCTGCTCTATATCAGCTTATCATTTTATGTGTGTCCTCCTCCCTAGTTAGCACTCTAGACCTAAACTTTGCCTGAGTGCAACGAATAAAAGAAAAGGACACCATAAAGCTTAATCATGTTTGCTGGAAGGGTGGGGACTCTGAAGAAATGGCCCAGCACTTAAAAATGTTTACTGAACTTACAAAGGACCAGAGTTTGGCTTCCAACACCAACTTTGGGGCAGCTCACAACTCACTGTAACTGCAGCTCCAAGGGATTCAATGCCCTCTCCTAACCTCTATAGGCAACTATGTACCTGTGTACACACACCCACAGCAACACACATGCCTAGACACAAAGAAAAAGGGGATAATTTTTTTTGTATGGTTTTCTTTTTTTTAGTGTGTGTATTTCTTTCAATAGCTATCCAAAACAAATTAAGAAGATGATTCATTTTTCACTAGCACTTGCTTTCTCACCACTAACAACCCACACACAGAAGATGCATAAAGTGTGAATACTGCAATTCAATAAGGTTCATAATATGTATTACATCAAGATTATTCTTTCAAAAAACAAAAACAAATAAAAAAAATAAAGAAAAGATCATCCTTTCCTAAAATGCTGGGTTAACTCTTTGAGGAGGATTAGCAGGGCGTGGTGCCATACACCTTTAAACCCAGCACTTGCAAGGCAGAGAGGCAGGTGGATCTCTCAGAGTTCGAGGACAGCCTAGTCTACAAAGTGAGTCCAGGACATCCAAGGCTACACTGAGAAATCCTGTCTCAAAAAACAAAACAAAACAAAAATCTTTGAAGAGGATTACAAGTAAATATACGCCTTATGTCACGTTCAGAAATGTCTATATGTACTGAAGATATATATGTATATCTTAATACAAAGTTAAGATGTACACATAAGAAAAGAACCTTCTGGAACCTCACTTAACAGTCATAAAATAAAGCTTTAGTCAAGACTAAGCCAAAATGGATAGCTATGAGCCAAAACAGGTCACCAGTAACTACGGTCAGGATCCAGGATATGCCTCAAAGGAAGAAAGGAGAAAACGACTGTAATGACTGTAATTTGTTTTGGCTCTGGGAAGAGCTGTGGTCTCAAAAGTCCACAGCTTCCATGTACTTTAACTGCTCAAGATCTACGTATTCACTCAGGCCAAGCTGTGGCCTCCAAAGTATGTTGGAAATAGATTCTACACTAGCATCAGCAAATGTAAGTGTGCAAAAACCAATGTCGGGCGACTGAGAGGTCGACTGATACTTGCTGGAACAGGGGCATGAGACTCAGCAACTCCCCTGGCAGCAAATGAAAATGTCTTCTTCCTGTGCCCTTAACACGACAGACTGCCCTATTCCCAGCCTAAGTCTACAGAGTAGAACCATTTTCTAAGGCTTACCTTTCGGACAGGTGGTTTGGTTATGATGTCTTCAAAATTATCTTCTACTTTCAAAGTTTGAAAATTTTCATGTAATATTCCTATTTTCTTATCATTATCCCACCCTGCTGGACTGGAGAGAAATGCACATAAAACTATCAAACATTGTACCATCAATTTTTTTCACTTAACCCACAAAGCACTTTTGGGGAGCTAGGGGAGCAGCATTAGGGAGAGATGCTAGGGCTTTGCCATGCAGGGGAATGCTCTCCCACTGAGTACAGCCCCAGGGATCAAAGGCAGGACCTCATGCATGCTAGGGAAGCATTCTACCAGGCCCTCCCAGGAAAGAAGTAAACCCAAGCCCACGTTCCAGCTAAGGAAGTGACTAATAAGGCACTTCACAGACAATTTAGCTGCAATAGCACAGAACTTGCAAAAGACAGGTGGTAGAACTGCAAGGCAATGAGATGCAGGTCCAGGCAGTGATAACCAAAACCATCCCCCCCCCACACTCATCCCACAGGCCTCAGACCCCAGCTCAGAACTGAACCCAGAGACAGAGAGACACCGCAGGAGAAACTGCTTTGAGCACACTTACATGAACACTGCATCCTTCTCCACCACCACTGCAGGAATCTTGTAGGGGAACCCGTACAGCTTCTGGACGATGTATTTATAAACTAAGTCTATGTTCTTGTTCTCTTTTACTGAAGTATAAATAAGTGCTGCACCATCTAACCATCACATTAAGGAAAATTGTATGAAATTCATGAAGCCACCATAAACCTTATTTTCATCTTAAGATGTACATATATGGGCAGTGGCTCAGGAGGAAATGCAAAGGATATTTAATGTGATGATACAGTTAGCGAATTCTGAATTACCCAAACTCAGGAAGGAGAACTGGATCACAAGTTCAAAGTCATCTTCAGCTACACAGAATAGTTTGAGGCTAGTATGTGATACAAGTGAGCCTGCCTCAAATAATAATAATAATAATAATAATAATAATAATAATAATTCAGCTGGGCAGTGGTGGTACAGGCCTTTAATCCTAGCACTTGGAGGCAGAGGCAGGCAGATGTCTGAGTTTGAGGCCAGCTCTGCTATACAGAGAGTGTTCCAGGACATCCAGAGCTACACACACACACACACACACACACACAAAAAAAAAAAAAACCTGTCTCTAAAATATTAAATATTAGTAATTTTAAAAAAAAGCCTCCTGTGTCAGTCTACAAGCGCTTGGGTTACAGGCTATGCCCCACACAATACCCAGTGACACACTTTCCTCAGCAAAGCCACACCATCAAGCCCTCATCCAGAAGCAGGACCAACATGGAACCATGTGTTCAAACACATGCAGGAGACATCTCACTCAAACCACCACAAGCTGACAGTTATTTTTCTTAAGCACAATTCTTTAAACACAGCAAATTAACATTGCACATTTGAATACTTGCTTCACACTGTACAGAGCAGGAAAGAGCCATTACTGGGCCACTGTCCCCAATCTTTTCCCCAATTTCTAAATGACCCATCCCTTTACTGTGCTACTATAAACAAGGCTTCTCTAATGCCTCTTTTTTCTTCAGCTCACATGAACTGAAGCAATGTTTCTGTTTAAAATGAAAAGTAGATGCTGATCCAGATGGCTTTCAAAAGGGAGAGCCTGCTATGAAAAGGTTCCACCCAGAGCTGAGTGTAAGGGTACTTGGAGGCACGCACGCGCGCACACACACACACACCCCAAAACTCTAGAAAAAAATAAGCCAGCCTCCATCAAGACTAGAAATTTCCTGCTTATTCTCTCACCAGATACCTTTGTGTCCTTTAAAAGCCCATTGTACCTCTGAGCCTTCTCTCAAGGGCTCAGATGAAGATTTGAGACAGAATCTCCACAGGACTGGCCTTGAGTAAATCTGTTTTCTCCCATGTCACCCAGAAAGCAGAGAGAGAACAGTACAAACCTGAGATCTAATACCAACACTTCAGATCACCACATGCAAGTGACCTGGGGAGCAGGGAGAGGCGGAACAATGTTCCCAGAAGTTTTAAAGTCCATCATAATTGTTTTGCCTGGTAGGCACTCGACAGTTGAAGGATACACTGTAAACAGAACTTGCGGATGTGTGACTGAATAAAATCAAAGTGCTCATCTCTGTAGTCATGTTCTTTCTCCAATACACTAATGGCATCACACTGTGGGGATAAACCAATCATAAGATGGCATTCCAGTAACTTTAATTTAAACACTGAACTCCAACAGGACAATTTAAACAACCAAACAGTTCAACAGTTGACAAGAGAACATAAGTTACCAGCACACATGGTAAATGAGGAGCAGGCCCTGGAAGATCAGCAGAGACACCGTTGACAGTGCTGGCTTCTGTGTTACACTCAGGCTGGCCAGGCCAGGGTGCTCCTGACAGTTTCAATACATGAAAAGAATGGAGACCAACAGACTTATGTCCAGTGGTCACATTTGCCATTCGGCCACTATCTCCTAGGATGAATGAATCCATCTCGCCTACATCAGCTCTACAGAAAACAGTGTGTATCCCTTCCACCTGTGGCCTCATCCCAAACCTGGTGCTTCAATCACCTCATCACAATCTCAAAAACAAAATGAAGCTGGCCTGAAAAGCCACCTGCACAATGAGCAAGAGTTAATTCTTCCTCACTATAGAAAAACACTAAAGGGCTGGAGAGATGGCTCAGTGGTTAAGAGCACTGTCTGCTCTTCCAGAGGTCCTGAGTTCATATTCCCAGCAACCACATGGTAGCTCACAACCATCTACACTGGGATCTGATGCCCCTTTCTGACATGCAGGGGCAGATAGAGAACTTACCTACATAAAATAAATAAATCGTAAGAAACAAAACAACAACAACAAAAAAAAACACTAAGGACAATGTAAAGGAGGCATGTTCAAACACCAGATCGTCCACATAATTTCACCAAAACCCTTCTAAATTGAAGGTGTAGAATATAAAAATAAAATAAAAATTTATACTGTTAATTATTACATGTAACATTAGTTGGAGTCAAATTTCACATGTAGGTTTGTTATCACACATCATAGAAGTGTTCCTACATAATCTTGAATGCCTGCTTGCCCACTTTCATGAGTGGCATTTCAAATGATTAAAGATGTTTCATTGTACTGCCGACTGACTGGTACTTTCTGGTGGAATATGGCAGGAAATAGTTTTCAATCTAAGTAAATGACTGGAGATGTAGCTCAGTGGCAGAGGATGTGTGAGCCCCTGGATTTAATTCCCAGCATCCTCTCACTTCTTAAAAAGGGTAAACCGGAGAGATGGCTCAGTGGTTAAGAGCACTGGCTGCCCACTCTTGCAGAGGTCCTGAGTTCAATTTCCAGCAACTACATGGTGGTTCACAACCATGCTCACATTCTATGCTGGAATCTGATGCCCTCTTCTGGCCTGCAGGGGTACATGCAGACAGAACACTCCTACATAACATAAATCCAAGACATCTTCAGCTGTACTTTAGCATATGAGCTCAAAAAAGGATGGGGGAAAGAAAACAAAACAAACAGTATAAGAATGCTAAGAATGTGTGTCCTCAAAGAGATGGACGGAAGTGTGACTCAGCCGCACCAGCTTCAAGAATGACAATGGTGAAGGTGACACTTGCAGTAAGCCTGACATCCTATCTCAGTTCCCAATCACTGCCCACAAATTGTCCTCTGACCTCTACATGGTCATTATAGAAAAGCTCAAACACACATAAATTAAATAATAATAAAAACTTCTAAGACTGAACATAGGGAGACTTTTTTTTTTTTTTTTTAGTTTTTTAGTTTTTCGAGACAGGATTTCTCTGTGTAGCCTTGGCTGTCCTGGACTCGCTTTGTAGACCAGGCTGGCCTCATTCTCACAAAGATCTGTCTGCCTCTACATCCCGAGTACTAGGATTAAAGACGTGCACCACCACGCCTGGCTACGGAAAACTGTTAAGTGTTAGGTCCAAACATTAATTTCATTTACCCCTCACCCTCACCCCTGGTACAGGGGCGCGTAGCCCTAGCTGTCTTAGAGCTCAATCTGTAGACCAGGCTGGTTTTGATCTTACAGCAATCTACTGTTTCTGTTTTTGTTGCTGTTTGTTTGTTTTTTAAATAATTTTTATCCCAAAGATGAACAAATTCTGAACCTTCATCTCATTACATGCTTTTTTCCATGGCATGAAGGCCAGGAATAATTTTAGGCCTTTAGGTTTATGTTAGTAGCATATACAAGGCCCTGTATTTCGTGGAATGGAATAGAACAGTTATGTCCTGACACTTTCTCCACTATTCCACAATGGACAAACAGTAAAAACACATTACTCAGCACCAAGGGGAGAAAATGGGCTTGAAGGATACGTTATGCTTTATAAGAAAGAAGTAGCTTTTCATTAAAAAGTATATTCAATATAAGAACTAAGTTAACAGAAATTTTAGTTTATTTTGTATGTATGAGATAAGGTCTGGCTATGTAGCCCTGGCTGGTCTTGAACTCATGAGCTTCCCGATTCCTGAAGCTGGAATCCTGTTGTGAACCATGCCCAGGAAGCTAACAGTTCTGAAAACAGTGATTCTGTCAGCACCTTTTAATAAACACACAAATAACAAGTTTTTTTTTAAATAATTTATTCAAGTTTTATGTGCATTAGTATGAAGGCATCAGATCCCTTGGAATTGGAATCACAGACAGTTGTGAGCTGCCATGTGGTTGCTGAGAATTGAACCGGGTCCTTTAGGAAGTGCAGACAGTGCTCTTAACCACTGAGCCATCTCTCCAGCCCAAATAACAAGTTCTTAATAATGGCATATTAACATAATGTAACAGGTGATACAAGGAGTTTAAAAACCTGGTCTACAGAGTGAGTTCCAGAACAGCTAGGGCTACACAGAGAAACCCTTCCTCAAAACAACAAAACCAAACCAAACAAAAAGAAAGAAAGGAATGAAGGAAGAGAAGAGAAGAGAAGAGAAGAGAAGAGAAGAGAAGAGAAGAGAAGAGAAGAGAAATTAGAATAATAAAACGTGATGTTGAGACACATTTTAAGATCATGTAGTGATACAGGCCTTTCATCCTAGCACTGGGGACGGAGGAAACAGAGTTAGACAGTAAGGTTAGACGAGAAGATCCTGTCTCAAAACAAAACAAATGAACAAAAAAAACAAAAAGAAAGGCATTTTACTTATAAAAATAAAAAGCTGCTGGGGACTGAAGAGACGGTTCAGGAGACAAGAGCACTGGCTGCTCTTCCAGAAGATCCAGGCTCAACTCTTAGTGCCCACACGGGAGCTCACAATCATTTAAACTTCAGGACCAGGAGACCTGATGCCCTCTTCTGGCTAATGAGGGCACTACATGCACATGGTACACAAACATCCAAATAAGCAAAACATCCAGAGACATAAAACAGAATATGCAAACTAAATTAACAATAAAAGTATCATTATCATTTCACCTGAAACCATTTCTAAGGAACTAAGAGTACAGTGAGGTCTACCTGAAATTATGAAAATGAAGTTCAACCACAAAGTGAATTTGAAATACCATTTTCTTTCAAAGAAACTGTTTCAGACCCCAAACACTTCATTAGCATGTTAGCACACACTGTGGCTCCATCTCCCGGAACCAGAACATAAGGAAAGGGAATCTGACGACAGCCTATAGATACACATGACCCTGTCTCAACAGAAAGTGAGTCAACTAGGAAAACTAACACCCCCAAAACAAGATGCTGCACGTTCTACAAGACGCTCGGAAAGCAGACTAACCTTTGTACACACTACGAGCACTGGGAGGCCCAGGTTGTGTGTGAGCGTGTCCGCACCCAGGGGCAAGACGACGCTATCGTCTCTATCCTCCTGTGCAGCCGTGGTTCTTCGCTGAGGAGAAGCGGGGAAGTCTTCTCCCGGCTCCACATATTCCTGGAAGTCTCTAATCACTGCAAGTGGAAGGAAACCGGTCAGAAATGGCACTATGTGAGCC
Source organism: Rhombomys opimus (assembly GCA_010120015.1). Taxonomy (NCBI): domain Eukaryota; kingdom Metazoa; phylum Chordata; class Mammalia; order Rodentia; family Muridae; genus Rhombomys; species Rhombomys opimus. The sequence continues at coordinate 7,509,359 of REGO01000009.1, forward strand.
TCCTCTATTTCTGCCACAATACAAGCCTGTCTTCTGTAGGCTCAGACACCATCTTACACAGGAAGAGAAATAAACAAACAAACAAAAGACTAAAAAAACTATGCATACAAAAGAAAGGCACACAAAGAACAGGTCCGCTGACTGATTTTCAGCACATTTCCACACTAAGGGCTCTGCACAGTGGGCTCCGTATAGGTCTAGTTAGGTGTGTGAGACTTTGAAGGCCAGAGAGTGGCTCCAGGTAGCTGCTGCCAAGCCTGATGCCTGGGCCTGATACCTGGGACCCACGGAGTGGGAGGAGAGAACCAACTCCTGCAAATTGTTCTCTGACCTCCACATGGAGTTGCACTTGGATCCACACACAAGCAAAAAATATGATTCATTGTCTTTAGTGTGTCTCCTGCACATATTCTAAACACGTGTGCATCACACACACACACACACACACACACACACGAGAACATGCATGCACGGACGACCTCTAAAGGAAGGTCACTGCAATAATTTGAGAAAACTAAACATGGAAGAAAAAAAATTTACAACTTAAGTATAGTGCTGGGGCAGGAGAGATGGCTCAGCACTTACGAGCACTGGCTGCTCTTCCAGGGGATGCAGGTTCAAATCCCAGCATGGTGTCTTAACAATCATCTGTAACTTCAGTTCCAGGGGACCTGATGCCTTCCACAGTCATTCCATGCACATGGTATACAGACAGACACAGATGCAAAACACCCATACATATAAAATAAAATAAACATAATGCTAACTGAAAATGGGAGAACATACCCATATTCCTAGCATAACCTGGTGCAGGAGTAATTCATACTGTCCTTAAATTCTCCTGCTTCAGCCTACAGAGAGCTGGAATTAATGGGCGCGAGCCACCGCCTCAGCTGGGTGTTTCTTTCTCTTGTGAGAGCTTCTCTCTATGTAGTGGCCTGCTACCCACCCACTCAGCCTCCTGAGTATTGGGATTGTGGGTGAGCCACCATGCCCTGCATGAATATAGGTTATAATCAGGCATGTCTACAATTCCTTCCCTGGTTAGGAGTTTCCAATGGGCTAGGGAGATGGTTAATTTGGAAAATAACTTGTTGGGCACTCATATAAAAGCTAGACCCAGCGGTGTATAGCTGTAATCCAAGCTCTGGAGATGCAGAGACAAACAGATGTCTGCAGCTCACTGGGCAGCTAGAGCTAAATATGTGAGCTCTAGGCTCAGTGAGAGACCGTGTCTCCAAACTTAAGGTGGGCAGGCCGGAAAGATGGCTCAGCATTTAAAAGCACAAACTGCTCTTGACCAGTCTGGTTCTCAGCACCATGGGCAGCTCACACTGCTCTACCTCTAGCTCAGGGGACCCAAAGTCCTCTTCTGGACTGCATAGGACCTTCACCCGCATGCGCACATTTCTCACAGAGATACACAAAATTAAAAAGAAAGGGGATTGTTGGCCGGTGGTGGCATACACCTTTAATCCTAGCACTTGGGAGACAGCGGCAGGGGGAGCTCTGAGTGTGAGGCTAGCCTGGTCTACAGAGTGAGTTCCAGGACAGCCAACGCTACACAGAGAAACCCTGTCTCAAAAAACAAACAAATAAATAAATGGGATCTATATGCACATGCCTACACAAATACAAGCCACGCACATGAGTGCGAACTACAAGCAAACGTGGTTCTAACCCAAGCACGAAGTGAGGGTATTGGAGAGGGCAACAACCCGCAGACAATGACCATCGATGAAGAAAGCTATGGATTAAAATCCTTTAAGACAGGCGGGTGTGTGGCACAGGTCTGCAATCTCAACACTGAAGAAGGAGAGCAAGAAGACTTCAAGTTTGAGTCCAGCCTAAGCTACAATGAGAGACACTGAACCAAAAACAAACAAACAAACAAATATACATGCATATTCAAAACATAACAATTCATACCGAACACACACAAGTCTGTGAGCCAGAAGCATGAAGCAATGGTTCTAGCACAAACAGGGACTGAGGAGAGGAGGGAAAATGACTCCACAAACAACAGCTGCACATTCTGACACACTCTGTAAATAACAACCAACTTAACTTCTTTTTACTTATGTCAACATCCTTTCATGTGTATTTCACACTGACAAAGTTGATAAGACTAATAGTCACAAAACTGCTGGGAAGAGAGGAACTGAAGGTTCGCATTTTTTTACCCATAAAACTGACCTTTCAAAATAAACACACACAGTCATTTGATAAGAATAGAACACTTTTACCAAAGTATTTACTATTATGTATATTAAATATTAAAACTAAAATTCAAATTGAATTTCAAAATGGTAGTCATATTATATTTCCTTCACTGAGTCTTGTTTGTAGAAAAAAACAATTGGGGGCTGGAGAGATAGCTCAGTGGTTAAGAGCACTGGCTGCTCTTCCAGAGGTCCCAAGTTCAATTCCCAGCACCCACATAGTGGCTCATAACCACCTATAGTGGGATCTGCTGCCCCCTTCTGACAAACAGGTGTAAATGCAGATACAACACTCACATACATAAATAAAATCTTTACGAAAAAAAACAATTGGAATGGTTTTTATAGTCAGCTAACACATCAAAATTGGAAGCCATGCTGGTATTTCTTGGCCACTCACACTTCTGCTCCATTTCTTTCATCTCTTCAGGGGGGATTTTCAGCTTGTCAACATGTTCTCTCACCACACTTGCCCACTTCTGTAAGGAATCCAAAGCAGTCCAAGGCTTTGACATGTCAACAACCAGTGTGACCAGAGTGTCCTTCAGAGAAAGGGCGTCCAGTGAGAACTTGAGCAGCCCTTTGTGATACAGGTCTCCATCTAAGATCCACACATTACATCTTGTCTGATCTACAAAACAGTGGAAGAAGCCGCACAGTTTCTTTACAGCACTATTAGGTCATTTAAGTATCCACAGGAGAGGTCTGTTAGCACTGATAAGGCTCCACTATTTGGGTCAGATATGACAATTCAGAAAGGCCTAAAATGAGTAATAGGCAACTATAGGACCAGAGCATCCCTCCTCTATTTCCCATTCCTTAATCAAGCATTAAATACCATGTTTATATTTTACCCTCGGCAGACAGAACTGTACATATTCAAGAAATTACACACTCAAAAAGGAAATGTGCTGAGCAAATGAGAGCAAGTATGGAACAATTACATTATTATAGGAAAATGAGGAAATGGTGAAAGGTGGGTAAAGCAATCACCATAAATAAACCTCAAAACTGAGACTGTTTTTTGTTTTATGTTGTTTTGTGTTGTCTTGTTTTTTGAGGCAGGGTTTCTCTGTGTAGTATTTGCTGTCCTGGTCTCCATCTGTAGACAGGCTGGACTTGAACTCACAGAGATCCATCTGCCTCAGCCTCTCGAGTGCTGGGATTAAAGGCATGCACCATCACCGCCTGGCTCTGAGACCATTTTTTAAGGATGGCAAGAAGGCTAAACATTGCACATGGAATACCCTAAGATGCTCAAAACCATACGGTCTGAAACCCAACTTCACATCAACATAACTCTTCACTGATCCAAGTGACATTCCAGAACCCATGCTGAGCAATGACAACTGGACAAGTGTGATGGAGAAGAGCAGAGCCCACAGCTGACTTCAGGAGGCCACACTCACCATCCCTGTCTTCATCGTGAACATTTAGGTACAGATACTCCAGTCCTCTTCCTTTCTTGTACTCCTCTACTCCCTGCATTTTTCTTATTAAGCTTGTTTTCCCAGCTCCATCTTCACCTAGATAACATACATTAGAAAAAGGAGAGGAAAAGGAAAGTCTGGTTTAGTTCAGTATGGACCAAGCACCCCCTCTGGCACCATGGGAAAGCCATCTACAGTGGCATGACCAAAGGAGTGATCCAAGGGAAGGCTGCTGGGCAGCTGTACCGCTGAGGAGCAGACGACACAGCAGACTCCCTCCTCCCAGCACTGCCATTACTTTTGTTAAGTCTTGTCCATCCTGCTATGAAAGGTCCTCTGTGGGACAGAGGGGCAAAGCAGGAGGCCATGGCTCAGGAAGTGCCCCATTTACACCATCCTAGACTCATCTGTAAGGGGCAAAGGGCTCCCTAAGCCTTCAGTCTGAAGAATCTCAGTTTTGTAGAGACACTTTTTTTGTTTGTTTGTTTGTTTATTTGTTTGTTTGTTTAAAGAACAGAGTAAAGGCAAGCTTACAAAGTACACCACAATCTGCAGAGGGAAAGGATGATAACAAAGCTACCACCTTTTTTTTTTTTTTTTTTTTTTGGCTTTTTTAAAGTAAAAAATATTTACTTCAAAAATTCTGTGTATGTGGGGGCAGTCTGTACTCATGAGTGCAGGTGTCTATGGAGGCCACAGAGAGAATCTGATCTCCCCAGACATGGAGTTGCACAGATTCTCAGCAAGAGTGATGTGCTCTAAACCACTGAGCCATTTCTCAGCACTCCTACCCCTTATTTTTGAGCAAAGGTCTCACTGTGTAGGCCAAGCTGGTCTCTAACTTACAATCTGGTTGCCTCACCTGGGACTACAGGAATGCCACCACTCATGATCTGGGAACAACTGGCCTGACCTGAGTCTTGCCCACATTATGGAGAGGAGATGGCTTATTTGACTGATCGGGACAGGGAACTGGGACGGTGAGCAAAACCATAACTGACCATGGGACAAGAGGTTGGGAGAGCAGAGAAGAAACAGTAAGTTGGGCAGGAAAAAAGAAAAGGAGGAATATAGAACAGACAGAATTAGGAAATAGCCTTAAACATAACAGTGGCGGGAAAGTGTGTGATTTAAACTTGGCAGATATGGAAAGTTTAAGGATTGAAATGTGACTCAGTTGGGAGTCTTGCCTAGCATCCACAAAGCCCGGGGTTCCCTTCCAGCACCACACAGACCTGGTATGGGGTGCCTGTCTGCAGTCCTGTACTTAGTGGGTAGGATCAGAAGGTTCAGGAGTTCACAGTCAGCCACAACCACAAACTGAGTCTGAAACCAGCCTAGGCTACATGAGACCTTGTCTCAAAATTTTTCATTGTATTTTTATTTTATTTTATTTTATGGATGCGGACACTTTGCCTGCATGTATGTCTGTGTACCAGGTGCATGCTTAGTGCCAGTAGAGATAAGAAGAGGGTGTCAGATCTCCTGGAACTAGAGTTACACATGATTGGTTGTGAGCTGCCATGTGGGTGCTGGGAATTGAACAGCAGTCCTCTAGAATAGCAGCCAATGCTCTTAACTGCTGAGCCATCTGCTTTCATTTTTAAGAAGAGGAAGGGCCAGCGTGGTGGCGCACACCCTTGATTCCCTAGCTTGGGAGGCAGAGACAGGTGTTTCTCTGTGAGTTCAAGGCCAGCCTAGTCTACAAATCAAGTTCCAGGACAGCCAGGGCTAAACAGAGATGCCCTGTCTCAAAACAAAAACAAAAAGAAGAGGAATAGGAAAAAGAGGAGGAGGCAGCAACAGCAAACGCTGGTGCCTATGTCACAGATCTTCTGAATGACTGACTACACCTCTGCATCTTAATTATGTCACAGATCACAGTGACCACCTGTCCACTGTTCTCTCTCTCTCTCTCTCTCTCTCTCTCTCTCTCTCTCTCTCTGTTTTTCAGTGTAGCACTAGCTACCCTAGAACTCGTATTCTATACCAGGCTGGACTCAAACTCAGAGGTCCACTTAACCTCTGTCTCCAAGTGCTGGGCTTAAAGGTGTGTCACTGTGTCCAGTCCACTTGTGTTTCTAATCATGCTATCAGGTGGAGGCAGAAGTGACACAGGCATACCCAACTCAAATCAAAGTGTTCTGGGGGCTGGAGAGATGGCTCAGTGGTTCAGAGCACTTGCTTCTGTTAGAAGACCTGAGTTTCCTTCTCAGTACCCACGTCAGGTGGCTCACATCTATCTGTAACTCCAGCTCCAGGGAGATCCAACAGGCACCAGCACATACTCATACAAAGACAAACACACACATATATGAACATAATAAAAGTAAAACAAACAATTAAAGTTTAAAAAGCAAAGTACCCTAGATGTCAAGTGTCTAAGTTATATTTCTATTGCTATAATAAAGACCATGAGCAAAAGCAATGATGGGATGGGAGTGGGATTGATTTCACCTTACAGCTCGCAGTCCATCATGCAGGAAAGTCATGGCAGGACTCAGGGACCTGAAAAAGGAGCTGAAGCAGAGCTCATGAACAAGTGCTGCTTACTGACTTGCTCTTTCTGCTTTCTTTCTTTTCTATTTTATATCTTTATTTCTTTTACTGTATGAGTGTTTTGCCTACATATTATGTCTGTTCACCACGTGTGTGCCTGAACCCTATAAAGGTCAGAAGAGGGCATCAAATCTCCCTGGAACAGGAGTTACAGGCCTCTGTCAGCCTGCATGGGTACTGGGAATTGAACCTGAGCCTTCTGCAAAAGCAGCCAGTGCTCTTAATCTCTGAGCCATCTCTCCAGCAGCCTTTGCTTTCTTATACAGCACAGGATCATCTGCCTAGGAAAGGCATGGTCCACAGTAGGTTGGGCTTTTCCACATCAATCATCAATCAAAAAAATGTCCCAAAGATCTGCCCACAGGCCAATCTGATGGAGGCATTTTCTCAGTTAAGTTCCCTCTTATCAAATGACTCTAGTTTGATCGAGTTGAGAAACAAAACAACCAAACACACCAGAAGTGGTAGTGCATGCCTGTAATCCCAGCACTTAGAAGAGTGAGGCAATGGGCTGAGAGCTTGAGGGTAAACAGGGCTACATAGTTAAATCATAGCCAGGCTATATATACTACAAACCTCAAACCCCCTAATGGACCCCAAAAAGAAGGTACCTTACAACATTCACTACCATATTTCATCTGTATCAGAGGACTGATTATTTTCACAAATCATTTTTCAACACTTCATTATTAGCAAATATAATCATGAATAGATATCAAAAGTTTGACATTGTATACATACATTCATCCATACATACATACATACATATTAAATCAGATCACTATTTGAAAAAGTATTTACAATCTATTGTTCATTGCACATTATCCACAATGCCAAGATATAAAACCCAATTTAAGAGTCATCATCAGATTATTGGATTAAAGACATTTCAGGAAAACCAAGCATCATAGTGCATATCTGTAATCACATCATTTAGGATTTGAAGGGCAGAAAGACCATGAGTTGAAAACCAGCCTCAACCTTATGAGTTCAAAGACAGCTTAGGGTACATGAGAGCCTGTTTCAAAAAAGAAAAAGAAAAAGCCGGGTGTGTTGGTACACGCCTCTAATCCCAGCACTTGGAGAGGCAGAGGCAGGCAGAGCTCTGTGAGTTCGAGGCTAGACTGGCCTAGAAAGAGTCCAGAATGGCCAAGGCTACACAGAGAAACTGTCTCAAAAAACTAAAAAAAGAAAAGAATAGATATATACCATGATAGATTACTACGAAGTCATAAAAGAAATCCTAACAATTGTGAAAACAGGGTTGAACTCAGGGGACATAATGTTAAGTGAAATAAGCCAGGCATAAAAGACAAATTTCACAGGCACCTCTCTGCTATACAGAGCTGGAAGCTAAGCCCATAGAACAGAGTGTGCAAAGCTGGTTCTCAGGATCTGGGGAGCTGGTGAGGCAGAAGTCACAAAGATCACTCTTAGATAGAAAGGGAAAGTGGTATCAGAGTTCTCCTGCACTGCAGTTAAGCACCAGAACTTGCAGCACAATGCAAAGTGGGGACTGCCTAGAACATGCGGCAGCACAGGGGCCACATGGACAGGAGAATGACATGACAGCTCAGAAAATGTCAAGGCTTCTCATCACGAGACTGGTAACATATGACATAACAAGCCATTGTCCAAGGTGCATATGTCCCACACAGCATATTACGCACAGCAAGCACATATAATTTTACCTAATTAAGAAAAAGAATGTGGGAATTAAATACTTCCTGCTACTTTTATGTATACTATTGAACTAGCCATCAAAACGACAGATTAGGCCAGAAACAGTAATGTCTATGATAATAACAGTAATTCTCAGGCAAAGTGGGATATGTCAAAATTGTTTGTTATATTGGTCTTGTGATGTGATTCTTTTAGCTCTGTATAGCACTGTGGCATTTAACTTATAGCTTTGTAATTGCTTGAAAACTATAAGGAAGAGAATATCACCTTAGGAGGCTGGAACAGATTCTCACGCTAAAAATAGTATGAATCACCATGTTGGAAGAGCTATGGAAATGCTTAAGATATCTGCACCTGCACATAAACCATGCCCTAGAAATACAAAATCCACCTGCCATGTCACTGTCCTAAGGAGAAAGGGGCCTGGTGACACCTGAAGTCAGACAGTTTGCAGCGAAGGCAACACTTCAGCCAAACCTTGCAGGATTCATTAACCACCAGGAGTTAATCATTTCAGGAAGGGAAAGTGAGAGCAGAGACCCAGGCAAAGGAAGTGTCCTTCTAACAAGGACAAATGCTTGGCATGGTGGCACAGCCTACAGTCCCAGCACTCTGTGAAATGAGGTGGGATCTTGAGTTTGAGGCCAGCTTGGCCTATGTAGAAAGTAAACCAAAGGAGTAAGTTAAGGTCAACATGACAGGCTTAAGAAAGTTAAACTGAGGGCTGGAGAGATGGCTCAGTTGGTAAGAGCACTGTCTGCTCTTCCAGAGGTCCTGAATTCAATTCCCAGCAACCACATGGTGGCTCACAACCATCTATCCTGGCATACATGCAGATAGAGCACTCACACACATAATAAATAAAATCTTAAAAAAAAAAAAAAAGAGAGAGAGAGAGTTAAACTGAGCTGGGCGGAGTGGGGTGCCACACACCTGTAATCCCAGCATTCAAGGAGGCAGAGGCAGGTGGATTTCTCTGAGTTCCAGGCCACGCTGGTCTACAAAGTGAGTCCAGGAGAACCAAGGCTACACAGAGAAACCCTGTCTCGAAAAACCAAGAAAAAAGTGAAAGAAAGTTAAACTGTCCTTCTGACAATGGGGAGCCACAGCAGTTGAGATACTTTAGAAAGAACACATGCCAGAAGCCAGGGAGACAGACTCTTAAATTCAAATATGGAAAGCCAGGCAGTGGCACATGCCTTTAATTACAGGGAAAGGAGGCAGAGGCAGGTGGATCTCTCTGAATTTGAGGCCAGCCTGGTCTATAGAGTGAGTGGGACAGCTAGGGTACACAGCGAAATCTTGTCTCAAAAACAAAAAAGTAAAATAAAAAGAATAAGTCTGGAACAGGCTTCACAAACCCATAGCCACAGTTATTCAGAAAGCTAAGGCAGAAATAGTTCAAGTTCAAGTCTTGCCCTGGTTACAGAGTGAGTTCAAGACCAGCCTAGGCAACATAATAAGACTGGAGTCTGATGAGTCTAAAATAAGCAAAATTAAAGGACCATTAAGATGGCCTGCCGCAGTAAAGGCATTTGCCACCAAGCTGAAACAACCTAAACTCAGCTCCTGGGACCCACAAGGCAGAAGGAAGAGAGAACTAAATTGTTCAAGATGTCCTCTGACCTCCACATCATGCCAGGGTGTGCATACCTGTGTACTGAGCATGAACACACACACACACACACACACACACACACACACACACTTACTCTCACTCTCCCAAAATTAAAACAAACAAACAAACAAACAAACAAAAAAGTTGCAGGGCCAAGGCGGTGGCTCTGTGACAGAGCACCTACCTAGTATTTTGATGGTGGTCCTGGGTAGAACATATTGCTTGATGGTCAAAATACTAATACTACTATTAATAATGTGAAATAAAAATATGCCTCTCCAACCTTCCTCACCTCCTGTTGACTTTCTCCACAGAAGTCACTAGCACATATGTGCTATACTTAGTCTTCACCTGGAAGCTGCAGAAAGCCACCTATTGGTTTGTTTTGTTCATTGACCCATAGCCTAGAAAGTGTGATAAAGTATCTGTTCTTCTCTAGGCTTCCACAGACTGGCCACTGAAAGCTGCCATCAATTCAGCATTAGCCAACCATTCTCCCGAGCTTCACAAATCCCTTTTCCAAGTCCTGAGTTCAATTCCCAGCAACTATATGGCAGCTCATAACCATCTATAATGAGATCTGGTGCCCTCTTATGGCGTGCGGGTGTACATGCAAGCATGAGTTTAAAGCCAGCCAAGGCTACACAGTGAGATCCTGTCTCACATATATAACATAGGTATATATATAATTGTTAATATACATAAACATGCAGGTATATAAATTTTTATTGTTAACTGGTCTGAAAACCAAAGTAATAAGAAGCTAGGGAAAAAGGATGACCCGCCAGGGATGTCAACGCATGTTTCCACTTCTTAAAATACTTCTCTTGAAGTGGGTAAGCAGGCTGGATAGAGCTGGGAAATGGCGCTGACAGCTGGCTCGGCAGTGAAGACTTGCTGCTCTTGCAGAGGACTGGAGTTCAGTCCCCAGCAGGCCTGTAGAATTGCTTAACCCACCTGTAACTCTAGCTCCAGGGATCCAGCATCCTCCTTGGGGTCCCAAGGACATCCATCACACATGGACATACTCAAACACAGACACATGCACACACACAAAATAAATAAATACACTCTTCAAAATGAGGCACAGGGTAGGAATTTAGCTCAGTGGAAAAGAAATTGCCTAGCAGGCCCAAGGCACTGGGTTTGATTTCTAGCAACATAAAGAAAAATAAATAGATAGGAAGAGCAAATACAGCTAAAATTGTTTAAAATTATTTTTACACTAATTTATTCTCTCCTGTGTATGTATGTAGGCATATACGGAAGGGAGCATGTGTTGAAGTCAGAGGACAACTTGCAGGACTCGGTTCTTCTCTCCTTCTCCCATGTGGTCCCAGGGTTTAAACTTAGGTCATCAGACTTGGCGGCAAGCACCTGTGCCCACCAGGCTATCCATCCCTTAAGCCGTGTGATTAAGTCTTAATCGCCCAAGTAGTACATGGTGGAACACATCCCAGCCCTGGGAAGGTAAGGGAGGTGAGGCAGGTGATCTCCAGTTTGGGGACTAACAGTAAGTTCCAAGCCAACCTAGGGAACCATGTCTCAAACAACAAACCAGACAAATGCTCCTGTAGGCAGGTTATCTAGCTATGAGCAGGACACAGAGGACTTGCTTTTTGAGGAAACCCCAGATAAGAAATTAACCTTTTCTTCTCTCCCAAAACTGGCTACTTCCTCATCTACAGAAACCATGTGTTAGGCACTGGTGATCCTTCCCCAGCATTCATGTCAATTACTCACCACCACAATGTTCATAATATGCCTCATCTGCCACTGCTTGTCCTGGGCCCTCACCACATTTATTAAAACTGCTCACGGCTCTTGCTTATAAAACTTGAGGCTACACATCAGGCATGGTGGCATAGTCCTTTTATGCCAGCAGAGGCAGGAGGATCTCTCTGAGTGTCAGGCCAGCCTGATCTACATAGCAGAGTTACTATGTAAGCAATCAAAGGTGAAAGCCCTGTAAAGTCAAGTACCCTGTAGGTGATGTTAAAATAAGTTTGTCTAAATTCCCATCTTTGGGGCTGGAGAGATGGCTCAGAGGTTAAGGGCACTGGCTGCTCTTCCTAGAGGTCCTGAGTTCAATTCCCAGCAACCACATGGTGGCTCACAGCCATTTATAATAAGATCTGATGCCTTCTTCTGACCTGTAGGCACACATGCTGACAAAACACTGTATCTATAATAAATAAATAAATGTTTTAAAAAAAAATAAAATAAATTCCCATCTTTGTAAACTAGATTTTCTTTCTGTCTGCCTGCCTGCCTGTCTCTTCTCTCTCTCTTTCTCTCTCTCTCTCTCTGTGTGTGTGTGTTTTGAGACAGGGTTTCTTTTGCATAGCCCTTGCTGTTCCAGAACTCACTTTATAGACCAGGCTGGCCTCAAACTCAGAGATCCACCTACCTTTGCAGGAATCTCTCTCTCTCTCTTTTTTTTTTTTTTTTTTTCCTGCAGAAAATCTAGGAATATACACTCTGTAAAAAAAAAAAATTTTTTTTTCTCCAGGAGGTGGCACACACCCGTAACCCCAGCACTCAGGAAGGCAGAGGCAAGCAGAACAATGTGAGTTAGAGGCCAGTCTGATCTACAAAAGTGAGTCCAGGCCAGCCAGAGCTATACAGAGAAACCCAGTCTCAAAAAAAACCCCAACAGATTTTCTTAAAGAGAACATAAACATACTTTCCCTTTTTTCGCAGCACTGGGATAGACCATAGGACCACATATACTGTAGGCAGGCAAGCACTGAGCTACAGCCTTAGTAGTGGGAGACATATTTTAAACAAACTAGTAAAGCTGTATGTGCTGACACTCCCCTGTAATTCTGGAGACAGAATCAGGAAGATCGCTACTTTGAGGTCACCCTGGACTATATAGGGAGACCGTCTCCAGAAGTGGAGGTCGAGGAGAAAAGAGAGAGAGCCTAGATAGATACTAATGTAATAGTTATTTCATGTTCACACACAGATGCTAGGAATCTTTCCATGTAAATGGGTAGAAAATTAATTTAAGCTACAGGCCACCTAGGTCTCTCACAAAGTCTTTTATGGACTCCAACATTAAAAAAAAAATAGTAATTATATTTATCTTGTGCTTCTGTGTGTGTGCATGAGCACATGCACAAATGTGCCACAGAGCATATGTGGAGGGCAGAGGACCACTTGCAGGGAGGTGCTCCTCTGCTTTCACCACGCAGGTCCTGGAGACCAAACTCAGACAGCAGGCTTGGCTGCAAGCTTTTACTCACTGAGCCATCTCACTGCCCTCCCCCTGTAGCTCTTTAAAATGGTAAAAACAGAAACAAAAGCCATTCTTAGCTTGTTGGCCGTGCAAAATCACCATGGGTCAATCCCTGAAATTCTGTTGGGAACTGCTTTGCCCTAGACAAGTTTGGAGACATTTCAGAGCCCATTGGCACAGGAAAAACCCATGTCTGACCAGCAAACGAGCAAAGGGACAGAGGTTTGCTGACAGCTGTTGCAGACTACAAAGAAGTGCTCCACTCTAAGCCCAGATTCCAAGTTATCTGTCAATGCTCTGCTCACATAAGCCACTTAACAGAATTTAACAGAACTTCAGTTTCTCTAAAGCAACTACAGCTATCAATTCTCAGTCCTCAGCTCAAATTTAAAAACCAAAGTGATCACAAAATCGCAGGAAGTTTATAAGCACAATGTATGCTGGTGGTTCCAGAAAGATCTCTAATTCAACAAAGGGATGTAATACCAAGATACTTTTTTAAAAAGATTTATTTATTATGTATACAGTGTTCTGCCTCCATGTACACCACATGCCAGAAGAGGGAGGCAGCAGATATCATTATAGACGGTGGTGAGCCACCATGTGGTTGCTGGGAACTGAACTCAGGGCCTTTGAGGAACAGGCAGTGCTCTTAATCTCTGAGCCATCTCTCCAGCCCAACACTTTTTTGTTATACGTAGTTGTTTGTTTATTGTAGGGGGTGAGGTATCAGAGAACAACTTGAGGTTGGTTCTCTCCCACCATCATGTAGATGTGAGGGATCTAGCTCAGGTCATCAGGCTTGGCAGCAGAAGCCTTTACTCACTGCACTCTCTCATCAGCCCATAGTAAGATACTTTGGTGGGTTGTTTTGTTTTGTTGGGGGGGAGGGCATGAGACAGGGTTTCTCTGTGTAACAATCCTATCTGCCCTGGAACTCACTCTGTAGACCAGGCTAGCATCAAAGTCACAAAGATCCACCTGCCTCTGCCTCCCAAGTGCTGGGATTAAAGGTATGTGCCACTGCCAATATACTTTGTGATGTCAACATACAGATGAGGAATGTGAAGATTCCAGTGTGATCTCTGTGACATATATTATCAGCTAGTTACCTGGACACATCAGGTAACTTCTACATGGAGACCAGATCCCATCTCCACAGTGATGGACTAAAAAGCTGTTTCTATTACCATTCACTGAATTTGTGACATGTTAGAACTGAAACTCCTCTGTAAGACCAGTGGCAGTACTTTAAAAGAACATCATGAAAACACGAAGCCTGTGAAGGTGAGACGCCTTACACAGCCTGTGATGCAGCTACTCCCCCAAGCACTAAGGCACAGCACTGTCCCCAGGGGTTCGCGTAAGCTCCCGCACACTCTGCTCACAGGCTAGAAAGTGTGTTGGTACTATCTGAAACTCAAAGCAATTTAAACTCTGCCAGCCCTCATGAACACAAAGCCACATGGCCACCCTGTGCCTGGATCAGCTCCCATCATTGATGACAACCAATCAAACAGCACTATGCAGTCTTCTGTCTCTGTCCACTCTTTTGCTGAGGCACTGCACTCCTGCTTAGCACAGGTTTAGTGCCACACCCCTTCTCTGGCATCAACACCCCCAATGGAACACCACACTACACTACGGGGTGAGAAGGAATCCCTAACCTGCCATATAAAAACCAGATGCAACTTTATTTGACCTTGGCCTTTCGTGATATAACATAAACTAGCATGTTCTAGTGACAAAAGGAACCTTTTTCTTTTCTTTACTTTGTTTGGAAACAGGATCTCTCCATGGAGCCTTAGCTGTCCTGGAACTCCCTATGAAACCAGGCTGACTATGAACTCACAGAGATCACCTATCTCTGCATCCCAAGTGCCACAACACCCAGCCTCAAGAGGGGCCTTTCATTCAACTGCTTTTGGCTCACCTCCTCCACTTAGCCCTCCACAGGTCCATGGAGGATCCAGATGGAGGCTTTTGATCTGCTCCCATCTCTCGCCTTGGCCAGTTAGAATAGCAATTGGCCTTGTGGCATGAGTAAACCTTTATGCACACCTGTTCAGACTAAATGCTCAGAAGCATCAAGAAGTATGTTCAGAGCAAAAAGCCAAAGTCAATCTTGAATCCTCATGAAACTGTGAGGCCCTTGTCTGTAAGACAGCACCTGGGAGACCCTCAGCACCAGGAACTGGCACAACACAAGACAGTTCCCATCACTTGGTGACCCCCATCCCATGAGAACTTTAGAACTTATTCTCAGTTATTTCTCCAACTCTCACTAAGAAGGAATTAAAAAGAAGTTTAATTCAATAACCACTAGGGCCAGTAAATGCTGATCCCAATGGTTGTCAATGCTCCTCTGCTCGGGAGGTCAAGGTCTCACTGAGCCAAAGGCTCTTTATCAGCAGCTATGGTATATGTTACTTAGCAGTTCAACCATAGGAATTTATACCAAAGATAATACTGGGTACAAGGAAAATAAGATGTAACAATAATGACGTATAATCAACTATAATTACAATACAGCCAAATATACTATTATTCAATAAGAAGAGATAAAGCTGTGCTGGCAAGGCCCAGCACATAAAATGCTTGCCAAGCAAGCCCAACGACCTGAGTCTGATCTCTGGTGGAGGGTTTTCCATGTGTAGGCTCATACAGAATTTCCCAAAGTTTCAGCTTTATTAGCAATCAGTCCTGATCGAACATGTTCATGAATAGTATTCTGCTAGACCTTTGGTTGTCATAAAGATGTGCAAATAAGTTAGCATACACCAACTTGAGGACTTTATTTAATGACCTGTAACTGGAACAAATGCCTCTGTCCAGTCAGCTTATAAAATGTTTTATAAGCTGGGCAAAGTAGCCACACACCTGTACTCTCAGCACAGGAGGCAGAGGCAGGTGGATTGATATGAGTTTGAAGCCAGCCTGGTCTACAAAGTGAGTCCAGGACAGCCAAGGCTACATACAGAAACCTTGTCTCAAATAGGAAAATAACTAACTAACAGATAGGCTTGCCCATCTCACCCTCTGGCTAACAAGACACCATGTGGTATCTACTTTTTTTTTTTCCTAATTCAGGGTTCTGGTCTGCATTTTCTATTCCTTTCTTTCTTTCATTCTTCTTTCTTTTTCTTTCTAGTTTTTTGAGACACGAGGCTCACGCAGCCCAGGATGAACTCTAACTCACTATGTAATGAGGGTTCCTAATCCTCTTGCCTCTACCTCCCAAGTACAGGGAAGTCTGTGCTACCATGCCCAGCTCCTCTCTTGAACTTTCAAAGCCCTTTTGTTGGCATTTTCTTTCATTGGACTTCACTCCAGCTGAAGAACCAATCTACCAGTTTATCTCTGTTTTTGACAGTGACAATGGGGAAATGTGTCTACTACTCTTAATTCTTAAATCTCTATTCAACTATACCAAAAGTTAATTCATGCAACACGTACTTACTGAGCATCTTCTGTGCCAAATACCATAACCCATTCAATAAAAACTCCATTAACTGTCATCTTTGTTTAAGGATAAAACTAATGGCAACAAAAAGGGAGAATTCAATGATTCCAGGTCATAGAGTAAAACTGGCCCGTTGCCTGTTTCTGAAAACAAACTTTTATTGAAATACTGCTATGTTTCATTCATTCATGTGTTATTTGTAGCTGTTTGGTGACTAAAGAGTAGAACTGAGGAGTTTCAAGATACTGCATGACTGACAAAGCATACATACTTAGTGTCTGATCCTCTACAAAAACTTTGCTGGCCCTGACTATTTTAAGACACCAATATGCCATCTGATCTTCATAACATTTTGTATTTGGTAGATGTTTTAGCATAACATATACTAAGCACATATTTTATGCTAATCCTCAGCTCTGTACTATATATGAGACAGTCTTCTTTGTGTCATTCAATCACTGACTGGCATTAGTCATAATCAACTAGACTAGGAAACAGCATCAACATAATTCAACTAATAAATAAAACAGGTTTCCCACAGTTATGGAACCCTTCAATCCCTGCTCCTCAAAAGATTAATAGTTTCAGGGGCTCAGGATGTAAGAATGTCTGCCTATTATGTGTGAGGCTCTGGGTTCATTCCCTACTACTCACTCCCCTACTGAAAAAGGAGAAAGTGAAACAGGTATGTGTAGATCGACTGAGTACTGTCATGGCCTTTCCGGACTTCACTAAGAGCCAGGCTTCGGCAGATTAAACAGAGTGAAGCACAAGTGTCATGGCAGTTATATCCCTCAATAAGTCATATCCCAAAGCCCAATAAGAACTTGAAGTTCCTTCTCTTCTTTTCAAAGATTTTCTTTTTTTCTTCTGTTTATTAATGTTTAGCCTGCATATCTGTATGTGCCTGGTGTCTGAGGTGGCCAGAAGAGAGTGTCAGATCTCCGCAACTGGATGGTTAGAAGCCACCGTGTAGCTCCTGGGAACTGAACCTGCAAGAATAAGTGTTCTCTCTCTCTCTCTCTCTTTTTTAAGATTTATTTATTTTTATGTGCATTGATGTTTTGCCTGTGTGTATATCTGTGTGAGGGTCCCAGATCCTTTGGAACCAGAGTTACAGACAGTTGTGAGTTGCCATGTGGATGCTGGGAATTGAACCCAGGTCCTCTGGAAAAGCAGCCAGTGCTCCTAACCACTGAGCCGTCTCTCGAACCCTGAGAGCAAGTGTTCTTAATTGCTGAACCATCTTTCCAGCCCCTTGCTCTTGTTTTTTGTTGTTATTGTCTTAACATACAACTGAGAATGGCTTTGTACTCTTGATCCTCTGGCTGAATCTCACCAAATCACCTAGTTTCTTTTTAAAGACAAGGTCTCCCTGTACAGCCCCTGAATTTGTGCTTCTCATGCTTTATCCTCCTGGGTACTGGCTTAAGACCAGATTTTTTTTTCCTTTAATTAATTATTGGTATTCTGGGTCAAAAATAACCATTGAGGCCAGGCAGTGGTGGTGCATGTCTTTAATCTCAGCACTCGGGAGACAGAGAAGGTAGATCTTTCTGTGAGTTCGAGGCCAGCCTGGTCTACAAAGCGAGTTCCAGGATAGCCAGGACTACACAGAGAAATCTGGTCTTGAAAAACCAAACAAACAAAAAAACAAACAAAAGACATGAGTAGTAAAGAGTTTTGTATGTGGCATTATCTCCCTTGAAGGGACTTCAATCCAGTCATGAAGCTATGCCAGTGCCATGCCATCCAGGGCCCTTAACAATAAGGAGTCTGGAGAACCGACTTAACTGTGTCTAAATACCATCACCCTTTCTATAAATTGGTGCTACCATCAATCCTCTAAATTGGGCAGGCTAGAACCACAGATATGTATGAAAATGTTTTTGAGAGATGGCTCAATGGTTAAGATACTGTTCTTAACATACTGCCCTTCCTGAGGACCTGAGTTCAATTCCCAGCGTCTAAATCAGGCCTGTAACCCCAAATCCAGGGATATCTCACACACAGGGATATCTGTGAGCACTTGCATTCATATGCATAGGACCACCACCACCACCACACACACATACACACACACAAATCTTAAAAAAAAGAAAGAAAAAAACCTGCTTTTGAGAATTCCTTATGCACATACACACACCCCTAGTTCTGACTCCATTATCCTACTCGGAGGAAAGGTGAGGCAGCAAGCTAAGGGTTAAAATTGTGATGATGTGTAGATATGCAATGTAGATGTGTAAGGGATTCCCAGGCCTGTATCATCCTTCCTTACTAGGTTATTTCTGAAACACAAAGCCTCGTTAATGGGCTCCAACTTGTTTTCTTCTTTGAATATAGACTCCAAAACACTATCATTCATGAGTGACATATCAGAGTCAAGCACCTCCCTGGCCTGACACCCTCAAGCTCATAACAAGGGCAAATGTAATGCCTACAGTGTATTTCTTTCCTCTACCACCACAGACTGAGCACTGCTATAATACCCGACAACAAATGCCGCCAAGAACTCTTTAGAGGAATTTGGGGAAGTAACTGTATTTGCATAAACAGTATTAAAAAAAATTAATGATTAGTTTGTCTCAAAGCTGAAAAGGGTTCAAGAAAACCCTAACAGTACTGAAAGAAAAACATGGCATTTCAGGCTTACATAAGGAAACCGAATGGAGCTTTCTGAACGGTTAAGTTCATAAGAAAGGAAATCTAGCCTGGGTAGGGGGAAGCTGAAGGAGTGTGGAGCCACTAAGTTCACCAAGTCTTACAACCTGACCCAGTGTCAGAAGGACCCAGAAAACACCAGATGGGAACAAGACTGCCCATTTCTCCTGGTGAGATTTGAAAAGAAATCTAAAGTAACCGAATCTACAGAGTAACTAAAACAGAATCCACCTCCTGGGGCTCAAGCAGTCTTAAGTTCACTGTAGCAATCAGCACTGATCTGTCTGCATCAGTAATTAAAAACGGTCTCTGGAACTGGTTTTTGTTTTGTTGCTTTGGGACCCTATTTTATCTCTGCCCTATCAATAGCTCTCATTTGGGCAGTAATCCTTTCTTGTTCTTAAGGAAGAAGACAAGTTTACTGGGCACAACTCAACGGCAGGCCCTAATTCACTTGTTAAAGACTTCCCGGGAATGCTTTCTATTCAGTCAAGTCCATCTCATAACCTCTGCTGCCTGGCTTTACAGTGTATCATTTGACCCTCCCACAATTCCAGGAGGCAGGCACTGTCTTTCATTTGAACTCTCATTTGAAAGATGAAGGCGCCCAGGCTTACAGACACAAAATGGACTCGCTTAAGACCACAGAGTTCATATGTGACAGGGGCCTTTATTCAATCCAGGCTATCTGCACGTGGTGCTTTCAATCACAGGAAAAGAAAGGTCAGGAACAATGCTGATTTTTCAACTAGCTTGACCACAGTTTTATACAACACAAAGACATATGCATGTATTAGTAGAAGGCTCTTCCCACCTCCTCATTCATCGTCAACTGAGGAGCCCCTCAGGTAGCAATTTTTAGACATACATAGTCTTCAGGCATAGCTTCTCAACCTCTTGGCTAAAATAAAGAGGCTAAAGTTTTGAGACACCCACATCAAAGTTTTAAAATATAACTGTCAACCTATTATACACTCCAAAATCTTGCACGTTATAAAAAGGGAGAGGGGTATTCCTCCTGGAAACACTTACAAAACTGTGAAGCTGGGATTGTCCATTGTCCCTTGGTCCTTTATCCCCACTTGCCAGGCAGTAGAGATTAAAAAAATAAATAAATAAACCTAAGAGAAGGGGAGAGACATATCTCCCTTAGTCTAGCCATCCCGCTGAAGGAACTAAATGAGAACGCTGTTCTACTGCCCTTTACAAATTTCAGAGTTATTAGGTGACAGTTAAAAGGCAACTGCAACCCGAGCACACGGCACTGAGAGAACGGGAGAACGCTGATTCAAATAACACTCATCACGACCCAGTCCCTGGCTCCTGTCAATTACACAAAAGAGTCAGCTATTAAATATTAATGGCATGCATTTGCGCTGGAGCACCAAGAGCCCGCCTGCTACCAACCTCTGTTATGAAAGGAAAAACTGTCCCCGTTTTTCTAGGTAGAACCCCAGAACGCTGGGATTCCCATTCCTATGGGTGTTAGGTTCATTCTGTCTCTCCCGGAGGAGATGACAGGCTCATCCCACATCCCAGGGAGGAGAAAGGACCGGAGGGTCCGGGCAGGGAGAACCAGGATCCCCTCAGCTGTCAGCCGCAGGCCGGGAGGCGGGGCGCGGCCGCCCCGGCTGTCCGCACAAAGAGAGTGGGCGAGCGGATGGGTGACCCTGCACCCCCGGCCACAGCGGGGACCACTCACCCAGCAGCAGCACGTTCTTCCCGGTCGGGAGCTTGGAGCGCGAGCGCGTGGACACCTCGCTGAGGATGCAGGACCTAACGGGGAGCAAAGCGCAGGCTGAGGCCGGGCCCGGCCGAGGACGGGAACCGCCGGCCCCAGCTCCCGGGAGGCCCCGCCCGGCTCCCAGCTCCCGCGGGACACCGGGATCCCAGAGGCGTCCGCCCCGGCGCGGAGATAACCCGCGGGGGACCAGAGAGGGGTGCGGTCTTTACCAAAGGTTCTGCCCGTCCTCATCGTCGCCCGCCGCGGGGCCGCCGCTGCCCGACGCCAGCTCGCTAGCCAGGGGCCCGCTGGCGTAAGTCGAGGCGAGCCCGGGTGGAGATGAACCGAACGAGCCGACTCGCCCCACGGCCGCCATCTTGGTCGGGAATCACACCACTCCTGACAGGGCTGAAAGAGCGAGGCGGCGGCGGCGGCGGCGGCGGCGGCGGCGGCGGCGGCGGCGGAGAGAACCCGGATATGGGCGTTCGGGGCTCCGGAGCTGACCGCGCCTGCGGGGGCGGGAACCAAGCCTGGGGGCGGGGCCTGGGGCGGGGTTACCGGCGGAGCGGGACGCTGCTGCGCGTGCGCGCTAGGTCAGGGTACAGCAGTCTGCGCATGCGCGGGCCGAAGTGCCTCCGGCTCTGTAGTGGCAGTGCTGGTTTTCCCTGTATCTTCAAGCTGAAACGCCGCCCGACGTGCCGCCACCCGTCACCTGCGCTGCGGCAGCGAGCCGGCCAGGACAAGTCAGGTGAGCGGCGCAGCCTCCCACCCTGCAGTGGGGCGGTAAGCTGGGACCGACCTGGATATCCTGCGCTGCCCACCGTTCAGAGGGGCCACGCGGGGTCTGCAGCCTTCCCTACGCCTGTCCTGGGTTTCTGGCCTTTTCTCCTCACCTTCTCAACGGACAGGAGTACCTCAAGCTGAACCCACATCTGGAGCCGGTTCTTCCAGTTTCAGTTTCTATGCAGCTGCGTGACGGATAAATGTTGGCAACACTTGTAAAATTAATGGTCTTGATGGATTTTGGGTTTTGTTTTGTTTTCCCAATGGGAATTTAATGTAGCCCAGGCTGGACTCTTAACTGATCTTCCTGCCAACTCGCCCCAAGAGCTGAGGGAGCTTACCAGTTGCACGTCACCACGCCAGCCTCTGATCTTGATGTCTGAGATGTCCCCTGTGAGATTCGAAGACACACACACACACACACACACACACACACGAGTGATCCCTCGGTCAGGTGGTTAATACAGCAAGCACAGGGAACGTGAGCTACCCCCCAGATAATTCTCTATTAGAACTCTACTGGCTAACAACATATTGGAATACCTGAGGCCCATTTCCAGAAAGAGTCGGTGGCCTTCAGGCTGTCATACACCCTGTAAGAGCAATTGCTGGAGATAGTTTGGTTTTTGTACATCTTTCCCATAGTTGAAGACAGCTTGCTCACGTGACCTCAACGATGCTGTTAGGCTAGCAAGAAAATCCACAGCCAAGCTCTGCGTTTGCCACAGGTCACTTTGCACTTCCTAGGCCCTGGGGGCTGGCTAATCTGAGTTCAGTTTATTGCCTTTGTAACCCCTAGTGATTGACTTACTGTCTCAGAATTTCAGGTTTTTTTTATCTGTAAGGTGTGGGGCTAAAAGGAAGATTAAATGGGATGAGCCTTGTAAAAGATTTACAACCGTGCCAAGAAAATATAGGCGCTCAACCCGTGTTAATTATTGTTTTTATTTTTAAATCTTTTTTGTAAAAGTATTTATTTTTATTTTATGAGTATGGGTGTTTTGCCTGGATGTATAACTGTGCACCACATGCATTCCTGTGCCCTAGTGCCAGTGGAAGCCCAAGGACCACCTGGAACTGGGGTTACAGACTGTTGTGAGCTGTCAGGGGGGTGTTGGAAATCGGACCTTGGTCCTCTGGAAGAGGAGCCAGTGCTCTTAATTGCCGATCCATCTCTCCAGCCCTATTACCCCGTGTGTGTGTGTGTGTGTGTGTGTGTGTGTGTGTGTGTGTGTGTGTGTGCGTGTGTGTGTGCATGCATTCTCAAGAAAACAATGGGTGTCTGTGCCCACTTTTCACCTTGTTTGAGATGGGGTCTCTTGTGGTTAGTTCATTTGTGGTTTACCACTGCGAATGCAGGCTAGTTGACCCTGGAGCTTCCAAGGACTCTTTTGCCCTTGCCTCCCCTTGTAGAAACACTGCTTGTCTGGCTTTACGTGGATTCTAGGCATCTTCACTTAGGCTGCAAGCACTTTACCTACAGAGCCATCTCCCCAGCCATTTTACTGATGTGAGAGAGAATCTCACAAAGCCAAGGCTGGCTTTGACTCCCTTGTGTGAATGACGATGACCCTAAGCCACTGATCCTCCTGCCTTCAACCTCTCCAGTGCTGTAATTACAGGTGAAAACTACCTTACCTAGCTAATTATTATTAATGTTTGTCTCTTCTTAACCTTTCAAACCATATCTCACCAACACCTGGTAAAGGTGGTCCTGATGAATTCCTGCAGCTAAAATTCATGTCGTTATGATTAGGAAAGGAACCAGAGATTTCCCATGATGCCAAAGATCCTGGGGCCTCCCCTGTGACAACCACAAAGGAAAGCTCTGTCAAACTATAGCCTCTCTGAGACATGGTTCACTTTCTGCTCCGTTATTGCTTCAGTCATCTTTATTCAGAGCATTTTCTCATATTTGTTTATACACAGAGTTGTGGTTTCCATATCAGATTTGCTTAGTCTGAGAAGTGTTTGCTTTCATAACAATGTCAGACCTTCAAATAGCTAATCAAAACTTAAACTGAGGTCAAAGTTATATTCCTGTGGGGATGGGGATGTAGCTCAGGTGAGTGCCTGTCTCTCATGCATTGGAGCCTGAGTTCAGTTCCTGGCACAGGAAACACCAGGTGTGTGGGATAGGCTTATAATCTCAGCATTTGGGAAGTGGAGACAGGAGGATGGAAAGTTCAAGGCCATCCACAGGTACACAGCCAACTCAAGGGCAATCTGGGAAACATGTGACCCCACTTCCTAAAATGAAATAAAACAAGGGAAGTTCTGTATCTGTGATTTTGTAGCATTGGTGTGCAGCAGCGTTCTTTTATTAAGACACCTGATTAAAATGATTGCTTAAGTCTACCCAGTGCCAGGCTGCTTTCTGTGTAGTGTGAATTTTCGTCTTCATCTTTGTGTTTTAAGATTTTCTTTTTGGCCAGGCAGTAGCGATGCATACCTTTGATCTCAGCACTTGGGAGGCAAAGGTAGGTGTATCTCTTGACTTCGAGGCCAGCCTGGTCTACAGAGTGAGTTCCAGGACAGCCAAAGCTACACAGAGAAACCCTGTATTGAAAAACAAACAAACAAACAAAAAAAGATTATATTTTTTAATTTTATGTGTATAAATGTCTGATATATGTATGTATGTATACCACAAGAGTGCCTGGTGCCAGAAGGTGTTGGATCACCTGGAACTGGCGTGACATGATTGAGTGCTACCATGTGCTGCCAGGAGTTACACCTGGCTTCCCAACCAGTACTCTTAATTGATGTGTCATCTTACCAGCCCCTCATTTAACATGTATGTATGCATGTGTGCATGTGCTTATTAGGGAATATCTGTGCCATTTGCATACAGGTAAATTTGGAAGCCAGGAGATGACATTCGCTAACTCGGAACTGGAGCCACAGACCCTTGTAAGAGGCAGAGGTGTACCAGACTCAGGTCTTCAGCAAGAGCAGTTTGTGCCCTTAACCACTGAGCCATCTCTCCAACTGAGACAGGGTTTCTCTGTGTAGCCTTGGCTGTCCCGGACTCTCTTTGTAGAGCATACTGACCTCAAACTCACAGCAATCTGCCTGCCTCTGCCTTCCTGAGTGCTGGGATTACATGTGTGTGGCACCATGCCCAGTTTAATGATTTTCTTAAATGAAAGTCAAGTTAGTAACTCATACAGCAACTTTTTTTTTTAATTCAAACAACCGAACATTACTATCCAAAGATAAAATGATTTGATTACTTCCATGCTGAAGAATGATGGTAGGGAAATATTAAAAGTCTCTCTTTCTGTAATTAATCAATAATGTTTCTATGAAAGCAGAAAATTTTGTTAATGTAGTCTCAAATTTAAGATGAGGTGTTTTGGGCAGCATTCACATGGTGAATGGCAGGTGATGTCATATTGTACAGCATGCAGTTTTGAAGTCCTCTGATGCATCACCGGCCAGAAACACCTTGGACTCATTATGCATTTGATTTTTTTTATTAATTGGGAGTTGTCCATTCAAAACCCTTTTACTGTTGCCAAATTTTTCAGTCCAGTTATGAAACACTATATAGAACCACAATTCACAGTTGAAGACGATGCGAATTAAAAGCATGGGCTGGATATAGTGGCACATGCCTATAATCCTAGGAAGACTGTGACAGGCAAAATCAAAGTCCAAGGCCAGCATAAGCAAGGTCTTGTCTAGAAGAAAAGGGGGAGGGAGTAGATGAGAAGATATGGATAGATTATATGCAAATATGGTGCCATTTGTTTGAGGGACTTTGGCACCATCAGTTGGTGGTACTCACAGGGGTACTGGGACCAATCCCCACTCACATCATACCAAAGGATGTCTGCATATGATACAGACTCCTAGCTTTATCTCTCCAGCCCAGAGGTACTTCTGTGACTCAAATCAATACACCCACCTGCCACCTTCATACCTCCATGCAGATGTTTAATAAGCCCTTCAAACTCACCATGCCTCAAACTAGACTAGCTTTCTCCCATTAAAGCTGGTTACCCCACTTCTCCGTCACAGAGAACCTTTGGTTGTTCAGGACCAAAACCGAGTCATTTTTAACTTCTCTATTTCTCTCAAACCTCAAACTAAAACTGAGGAAGCCTGCCGTGCCCACCAACCTTCAGCATATAGCCACAATGCAACTTCATGTGTGTCTGTGTGTGTGTGAGAGAGAGAGAGAGAGAGAGAGAGAGAGAGAGAGAGAGAGAGAGAGAGTACACATGCTACAGCACCTACCTGGAAATCAGAGAACAGCTTCATGGTTCCCTCTTTCCACCTTTACGTGGGCCCACACAGCAAGCGCTTTTACTCGACCCATCTCAACAACCCACAATGCAACTTCTTCTGACCCATCTACTCACAGCCCCTTGGTCTGAGCTGTAGTGTCGTTTCTTAGCTATTGGATCTCTTACTTGAATATACTGAGGTTTCTCTCTCTTCCCCTTTTATTCTCTCCTCTCCTGCTAAAATGCTCTTCCCAAGAAGTCGCCCCTACTTTCATGTCTTCTGTATTGTTTTCTGTTGCCCACTGAGTTTAGTTAGCATGAGTGGAGGGGTGTTTTGTTGGTAGCGGTTTTTGAGACAGGGCCTCATGCAGCACAAGCTAGCCTTACTCTCACTATGTAGCTGTAGAGCCAAGGCTACCCTGGACCTCCTGATCTTCCTGCTTCTGCATCTCAGTTATAACAAGTGTGGGCCACTTCTCATCTCTTGTCTTCATTACTACAAAGGCCTTCAACATGGCATCTAAAATGAACTTCAGACGGGGATGTAGCTTGGTTGGTGGAACGCTTGCCTGGTATGCAGGAGGCCCTGGGTTTCACCTCCAGTGTTGCATCAGCCGGGCACAGGCTTGTCACCTGTAATTCCAGCCCTCTAGAGGTGGGCGAAAGATGGCTGGAAGTTCAGGATCGTCCTCATTTACATAGGGAGTTCAAGGACAGCCTGGGTCAGAGACCTTGCTCAAAAATAACACAATAAAGTGACCTTTTGACATTATAGCGACTGTGTCACTTTTTGCCTAAAACACTACAATGACTCCTCATTTTTATCTTTTTATTGTGTGTGTGTACAGACATGTACGTGTGTGTAGCACACGTGTATACTTACGTATAGAGAGCAGAAGCCAATATCTGATCTTTTCCTCAGTTGCTCTCTACTTGTTGATACGGGGTCTCTTGGTGATCCTGGCGCTCGCCAGTTGGCTAGCCTGAGTGTCAGCAAGTCTCCATCTCTCAGCACTGGGATACGTTTCTGCTGCCTGCCACATCTGCATCTCTTTCTGTAGGTGCTGAGAATGCAAAGTTAGGTCCTCGTGCTTACTTGGCAAGCACTGTACTGACAGTCAGCTCCATGCCCCTGTAAACTCCTCATTTTAATCAGAGTACAAGACAAAGAGCAATGATCTATAAGGCCATACAGGATCTGACCGCCACTGTCCATCCATGAGCAGCAGGCCTCATCAGCCCTGCTGCTGCTCCTTGAAAATACTGTGTCGCTTTGCTTTGAGGCATCTGTTCCAGCCCTTTCAGCAGGGAGGAACATGCAGGCACATCTCTGGGAGGCCAGCCTGGTGTACATAGCAAGCTCCAGGAAAGCCAGAGCTACATAGTGAGACCCTGTCTCAAAAAAGAAAAATAAAACATAAAACTATAAATCCTTGAAGAGCGCATTGCACACTTTCTATTCTGGGATTTACTTTGGAAAGCTCGGGGCTTCCTGAGACAGACCAGCGTGGTGCCCTGGTATACTTGGGATGTGTTCAGGCCCTATTGGATCACCTCAGATGCACTCCAGATGGCTCTGCTTTTTTGGTTTCTAATTCAGCTGAACCCCAGGAAAATGGACCACTAGCCAGAGGAGAGACGGCACCTTCTCCCTCAGCTGCCTGGCTCCCAGGAGCCTGATGTCTTCTTTGCTTATCTTTCTTCTGTGTGTCAGCATCCTCTGCAAACTCCTCAGCTTCCCTGATGACACAGTTGGGTATTCTGACACAAGAACTCTGCCAAATTTGGTTCAGTTGGGGTTGGGGAAGAGAGAGCCACTTCCTCTCCCTGTGGGTTTGGAAACTGGGACAAAACCATCACTGCTCAAGCTGTCCCAGCTCTCACAGGCTGGCAGATAAGGCTTGCCTCACCCACTGTGCCAAATGTTTGCAGGTCACAGTTGGTATTAAAGCTTCACAAAGCCAAAACCAGAAGAAAGCAAAAGGGCTCTACGGGACTGTATAGGCAACTCAATAAAACAGTCATGGAAGGGACCTCAGAATTTAAGTAGTCCATCACCTGTGCAATACCGAAGCTCTCCTCCCTCCGTCTCTCCCCCCAGGACCTAACAGCTCTGATGTTTGAGGTAAAACAGTAATGCCAGAGTGGAAATCCTCACATACCTCCCCCCCTAAGAAGACCCAACCAGGGACCCCAGGAGACAGCAGTCTCAAAGTGCTTGTTTTGCTTATCCTATTGTAAATGCCTCTTGAGGAGGGAAGAGATGGATGAAGCAAATGCTGATCTCACTCTCAATAATTATAGATCTAACACCTCTCCTTTCCTCACCTAGAAGTGTGTCTGTGTGCGTGGTGTCTTGGTGTACATATGTGAGTGTGTAGCTGTGTGCACACAGCGCCCATGCAGAGGCCAGAGGAAGACATTACTCCCCCTTACTCCTTTGAGACAGGGTCTCTCACTAAATAGGAAGATCAGTGTTTGGGTTAGACTGGCTGGCCAGCAAGCTTTGGGAATGTGTTTGTCTACTCCAGCAATGATGGGTATGCAGCCAGGCCCAGCCTTTTACAGGAGTGCTGGGGATTGGAACTCAGGGGCTTGTGCTTGCAGAGCAAGCATTCCCCCAACTGAGCCATCTCCTGGACTCCTCGGTCCCTCCGGGATGGTTGTCAGGAGACCCACCACTCAGCTTCAAATCTTAGTACAAAGAAATGTGGAAATGCCAGGCAGGACAAAGCAGAAATACAGTGCTGCACACTTATAATCCCAGCACTCTGAGGGTGGAGGCCAGGCTAGGCTATGTTTATGTCATCTGTCTATTATCTATCTATCTATCTATCTATCTATCTATCTATCTATCTATCTATCTATTTCATGAGATTTTCCACTCACACACACAGACACACAAACACACACTTTATCCGTGTGTAGTTTTTCCCCCTCAGAAAACACCGGAAAGAGAATTGTGTATTGGAATTCCTGTATTAATTCCTTTCTTGCTGCTGTGATAAAATAGCCTGGCATACACAACTTAAGAAAGAAAATATTTATTTCGGCTTCAGCCTCCAGGGTTCTGTCCTTTGTGGTGGGGAAGATGGGAGAGCAGGAGCATGAGGCAGCTGGTCATGTGGCAGCCAGAGTCAAGAAGCAGAGAGAAGTGCACGCTGCCTTTCGGCTGCCTTCCTCCTCCTTACCAAGTCAGACCCCAGCTGGCCACTTTTACGATGGGTCTTTCCACCTCAGCAAAACTAATCAAGAGAATTCTTCATAGCTGGGCACACACCTCGAAGCCCACCACTCAGGAGACAGGGACAGAGCTCTCTGAATTTGAGGCCAGCCTGGTCTACATAAGTTCTAGGACAGTCAAGAGACCCTGTCTTAAAAAAAAAACAAAAACAAAAATCTAATCCTTCATAATCCTGCACAAAGGCTCCCTCACCTAAAGAAAGCCCGGAGCCTTCCCTGGCAGTTCTAGAGCTTGTCTGGTTGGTAATCCATAGAAACCATCACATTCCCACACAACTTTTGTTGTTAGCCCACAGAGGGATAGCAGTCCCCTCTGTGGCCTTGGCTGGCCTATAACTCACTGTGTAGCACAAGCTGGCCTCAGATTCTACAACAGTCTTCCTGCCTCGGCACCCCCAGTGCCAGGATTGCAGGGGAGGGCCATTACCCTGGAGTTTATGAGGGTTGGAGGTGGAACCCAGTGCCTTCTGCATGCTAGAGGAGCACTGAGAGCTGAGCTACGCACCATGCTCAGTGGGAACGTTTTAATGCTGCTTCCTAGATCCCCAGAGTTAACATTCTCCTGACTCCTACAGGAAGAGATCTCTGTTCAGAGTTCTGCAGAGGGAGGTCTCCTGACTTTGGTCACAAAGGCCGTTAAGTCTTTTTGCTTCCGAGGCTCTGTGTTAGGCATAATGGAAAAAAACAGGAAATGTGTTATTTTTGGCAAAGTGCTACCTTTGTGGCTGCAGGTGATGTCATAGTCATACTAACTCACTTTAGTCTAAAGCTGGAGGTGATTTTTTTTTTCATTCTTTGAAAAGTAAACCTGGAATCATAATCTGGTACATCTTGTCCTTACAAAAGCATCTTGTGGGAGGAGTGAGAGAGAATTGCCTTGGTGGGAATTCTTATTTGCAAAATTGCGTTCAGTGAGAGACCCGGTGTCAAAACAATCAGGCGGCCGGCACGGTGGCCCATGCCTGAAATCCCAGCACTCTGGGGGACCTACATACACTCATGGGCATGCATGAACATGTGCATACACCAGATGAAAATGAAATGATCTTCCGATCTTTATTTTTTTCTAAAATTATTTTATTGTATGCGTATGAGTGTTTGCCTATGTGTGTGTATGTGTACCACATGCATGACCCCTGGAAGCCAGAAGGTGGGGATCAGATG
The DNA here is from genome assembly GCA_010120015.1 of Rhombomys opimus. Lineage (NCBI taxonomy): Eukaryota > Metazoa > Chordata > Mammalia > Rodentia > Muridae > Rhombomys > Rhombomys opimus. The sequence continues at coordinate 7,539,387 of REGO01000009.1, forward strand.
AAGTTTGGATCACTGAGAGCACTGGATGCTCTTCCAGGGGACGTGAGTTCAGTTCCCAGCACCCACATCAGATGGCTCACAACTGTCTGTTACTCCAGCCCCAGAGCTCTGATGCCTCTAAAAGGGCACCCGTTCCCAGTTGCACATACATACCCACAGAGAAGCAAAGACATACACATGATTAGAAATACTGAAAATATCTTTTTTAAGTGTTTGGACTCAATGTTTGTAGCAAAGTATGTGAGACAGTGATTTACAGTACAGTACAGTGACTTACAGTACAGTTGTACAGTACAGTACAATTGACCCCCTGAGTAGCTGTAACCTTGGAGCTCTGTTTCCTCAGCTCTTACTAGGGTTATTGTGAAAAGTAAATGGACAAATCTATCTGGCATACTGTTGGGACTTTGTGGTAGTGAACACGCCCGTGAACATTCTGTCCCTAGCCCTCCTCACTTTCTTCCTCTTTTTCACTATTTTCATTCGGGGTCTCATGTAGCCCAGGCTGGAGAATGAACCTGAACTTCTGATCCTCCTGTCTTTACTTCCAGAATGCTTGGATTACAGGAACAGCCTGCCATGCCTGTTTCATGCAGTACTGGGGTCAGAGCTCAGGGCCTCCTGCATGCTGGGCACGATACCGATTGAGCAACACGCCCAGCCCCTGGTTATTCTTATCTGAGATATACTTACAAATCTGCTTTATGGAACAGTTTAGACGGCTTTAGTGGGTACCTTGGTTTAGTTTGCTTTTCTGTTACTGCAGAGACCATGAATCATGCCACTCACAGGCTCACACACTAGGTCAGATAAAAGTGACTTTTATTCACCTGATTTAATTGTTGTCTCAGAAGCTTACTGCCTCCATTTGTTAGCCTAGGTTTAGTCCTGGAATCTTCTAGCCTCATAAAATCTAATCTAGGCCTAGAATGTTTTCAGCTTCTGAGATTTAGTACTCTATAAGCTCTCCCTTTCTAGCTCTTTTGAACTCTGGCTGGCAGGTTCAACTCAGCTGTTTGGCTCAAACTCCTCTCCAAGCTGACCGATTCAATCTGGCTTCTCTCAGTTTCTCACTATTTGCTCTGCTTGGCCTCAAACTAACTCTAGCAATCTGTTCTAATCTTTTGGCTCATTCTCATTCTCTGGCTCCTTCTGTCTTCACCTGTGTCTAGCTTGTTCCCTCTTTAACCTCTCCCTGTAAAACTCTCCTGGTTAAAAACTGCCTCTGAATTCCACAAACTGAACTGCCATGATCAGCTCCACTGCGCTGCCACTTAACTCACTGACTCAACCAAAATGCCTGACAGAACTCAGAGATCTGTGCTGAAAATAAAGGGTGTACTACCACACCTTGGAGAAGGGCTCAAGAAAGGCTCTCTTATTGAACTATATCCCTACTCTACTTTTGGGGTTTTATTTTGCCTGCATTGGCCTTGAAGTCATCCCGTATGCCAGACAGGTCTGGAAATTTGGGTGCATCTTTTATGATTACTGATCCTGCCTTGATGCAAACTGAGCACACAAGGGACAGGGGTATTAGAAGCTGCTGAAGGAGGAAAGCCTGAATCCAGCACTTGATGGGGGATGTATGTTCAGCTTCATGCATGAACAGTGGTCAGGGGCACTGTTAGGAATACAGTGTATATTCCAAGTAGGGATGCACAGATCAGACTACTTTTTGTAAAACTCAAATGATCTGGGAGTTTCCCGTCCTTAAAGCTTAGGAGAGACAATTTAGCCCCACTTCCCAAGCCTGGGCAGCTGCACTTCCTCATGCTTTCCTGAAAGTTCATCCCGGTTAACAATGAGGCTGCTTCAGTTCTGTGACTGATGTAGTTGATTGCTAACTTGACAGACTCTGCAGTGGCCTGGGCTCTGGGCTTGTCTCTGAGGGAGGGCATTGATTGCCCTCACTACGGTGGGAATACCACCTGTGGACGACAGCATTTCCTGTCTGGAATCCTGGGTGCTCTGTAGATGCTGTAGATGGAGATGCTATAGATGGAGATGGCATAGATGGAGATGGCATAGATCAGTCACAGAACTGAAGCAGCCTCATTGTTAACCGGGATGAACTTTCAGGAAAGCATGAGGAAGTGCAGCTGCCCAGGCTTGGGAAGTGGGGCTAAATTGTCTCTCCTAAGCTTTAAGGACGGGAAACTCCCAGATCATTTGAGTTTTACAAAAAGTAGTCTGATCTGTGCATCCCTACTTGGAATATACACTGTATTCCTAACAGTGCCCCTGACCACTGTTCATGCATGAAGCTGAACATACATCCCACATCAAGTGCTGGATTCAGGCTTTCCTCCTTCAGCAGCTTCTAATACCCCTGTCCCTTGTGTGCTCAGTTTGCATCAAGGCAGGATCAGTAATCATAAAAGATGCACCCAAATTTCCAGACCTGTCTGGCATACGGGATGACTTCAAGGCCAATGCAGGCAAAATAAAACCCCAAAAGTAGAGTAGGGATATAGTTCAATAAGAGAGCCTTTCTTGAGCCCTTCTCCAAGGTGAGAACCTTTAGTTGGCCTTCATGCTTGTGTGTCCATATTGAGGTAACGGACTCCAAGGTAAAGCTGGAGATAGACTTTCAGTGTCTTTTCCTGGATCTAGAACAGAAGGAAATGAATATTCTTAGAATCAACTGGCACCATACACCTCTCCGATTCTTTACATCTTGTTAGATGTGCTTCATGCATTGTCTTTCAAAGTCCTCAAAGACTCAGATAATCTCTGGAAACTAGACTGGCAGATGACAGAAGTAATGGGTAAACTCCCATCTCTTCTCAGGTAGCTAAGCTGGATTGTAAGCCCCTGGGACCTTCTCCTCCCTCTTACTCCCATCTCCCCATAGGAGTGCTGATGGCAGGTATCGCCACCCCCAGCATCTGGCTTTGGTTTTTCTTAAACTTGGGCTCCAGGGATTGAACTCACACTGGCAGGCTTTTGCAGCAATCAAGCGTTTTTTACGAACTGAGCCATCTCTCCCAGCTTTACAATATGATTGTTCTAGTTTGCTTTCATTTATTTGTTTGTTTGTTTGTTTAATGTATTGGGTACTTTGTCTGTATGTACATCTGTACAGCAGAAGGTGATATCAGACAGGTGTGAGCTGTCATGTAGGTGCTGGGAATTGAACTCAAGACCTCTGGAAGAACAGTCAGTGTTCTTCGGAAGAGCCATCGCTCCAGCTCCCTAGTTTGCTTTCTGTTGCTGTGATAAAATTGACCAAAACCAATCTGTGGAGGAAAGTACTTATTTGGCTTACATATCCTCAGTCATGTCCTTCACTGAGGGACATCAGGGCAGGAACTAAAGCAGAGATAGTTGAAGAACACTGCTTCCTGGCTTGCTCAGCCTGCTTTCTTGTACTACCCAGGACCCAGGGGTGACACTCCTTCCAGTGTCTGGGCCCTCCCATATCAATCAGTAATCAAGAAAATGCCCCACAGATTTCCCTGCAGGCCAGTCTGGGAGGGGCATTTTCTCCATTGACACTCCCCACTTCTCAAAGGATCTTGACCTGTGTCAAGTTGGCAAAAAAAACAAACAAAAACAGTACAACAATTTCATTAACTGTGGTCCTCATGCTGTAATTTGATGTCCCCATCTGTTCATCTGGTTCATCCTGTGTCCTTCCATTCTAATTTTCTATTGTTCTATTGTTTGAGACAAGTGTCACCGCGGCCCAGGCTGATCCGGGATTCTGGAGAGCCTGCTGTTAATCCTTTGTTTATTTGCTCACACTCCTTCGCCCTTCTCTCTATCTTATCCTCAGCCTTTCTGTGCCACTCTGCTGGAAGCTCATCCCCTGCTCTGCCCAGGCAAGACAGCCAATCATTGCATAATCCCTTCTCTTCAGGGCTCCTGATCAGTGCTCCGGACTGGACGTAAAGAACCAGCCAACAGCAGCTTCTGAAGTGTGGGGAGTGAGGGGGTTATTTTTAGGGCACTGTAATGTAAAAAGCTCTTGCCAGACTGCCCTGGGAGACAGGGGAGTGTCCTCAGCCCTCCGGGAAATGAGGGGCTTTTCTATTTTAGCCTGTAGCCAGAGTGAGTTGTCTGTAAGAGTTGGGAAGAGTTCACTGGTCACTTCTCTGCAGGTTTTAACACACAGCTGTGGAAAGCTTTAAGCAGCTGGGGTCTAGGTCCTTTTCCCGATTGGTGGCCTTTGTTTATGAAGATAAAATCCACAGCCCTGATTCTACTACAGTTTTGTTTTGTTTTGTTTCGTTTTGTTTTCGAGATAGGGTTTCATGTGTTCTACACTGGCCTCCCTCACTTACTATGTAGCTAAGCGTAGCCTTGAACTTCTGGTTCTCCTGCCTCTGCCTGTGAATACTGAGACTGCAGCTGTGCTCCACTTCGCCAATTTGCTGAAGTCCTGGGAGCGACCCAGGACTTCCTGTGTGAACAGCCAGCCCACTAAGCTACATCCCTAATCTCTTATTTTTCTTCTGTGTTTATCTGTGAGTGTGTATGTGTGTGTGTGATAGCATATGTGTCAAAGTGGTCAGAGGACAACTTTTGAGAGTCAGTTCCAGGAGTCAAACTCACTTCATCAGGCTTGTTGGTAAGTGCCTTTACTTGCTTAGCCATTTTCACTGACTCTTCCCATTCATTCATTCATTCATTCATTCATTTTGGTGTTCTAAGATAGTCCCACGTAACTCAGGCTTGCCTCAGACTAAGTATGTATCTGAGAATGACTTTTAGTCCCCCTGCCTTGACCAGCCAAATGCTGAGATTTACAGGTGTATGCCACCATAGCTGGCTCCCATACCATATACTTTTCCTTAGAAATACATGGCTTATTTTTTAAACCCTTTTACACTTACTTATTGTGCATATATAAAAATATGATAGGGTCTTCTGAATCTTTTTGAATATTTTATTTTTATTATGGGTTGTATGCTCATCAGTGCAGATGCTCAGAGAAGAAGTACCCATAACCATCTCTTCAGCCCCTGACGTAGGGTCTTTTGAAACCCACTGTTGCCTTGCAAGGTCTATTTGACTTTAAGTGCAGAAATAGCTATTACTGTGGGCCATGGGAAAAAAGCAATTTGCAATGTTGTCTTAGTTACTTTTCTGTACTCTCAGAGAGTTAAAGTCCATGGCCATCAATAGGCAGCAAGCAAGCACTTAAGCCATAGCTGAGGGGTCACATTTTGAAACTCAGGAGGCAGAGAGGGTTAAGTAGCAAAAATGTGGTATTTCAAAACCTCAAAGCCCACCTCTAATGACACACCTCCTCCCCCAACAAGAACATATTGCCTAATCCTTACCAAACAGTTCCACCAGCTGGGGACCAACTATTCAAAGGTAAGAGCCTCTAAGGACCATTCTCATTCAGATAACCTTAAATGGCAACATTCTCCTTTGTGGTTCCCATCCCCCAACTCCATGCTAAGAATAAATGATGTCAGCCATTCTCTATCCAGTCAGCAAGTCTGGGCAGATGACAGCAGGGAAACACCCCTGAAAGCTGAGAGGGCAGCATCTGCAAGACTCCAGTGTCACAGCAAGCCATGAGGGGATGACTCCACTCCCTCCGGCCATGCCAATTAAACCCAGCGAGTAGGAGATGACAGTGCAGCCCCTGGTGCCCGGAAGAGGCCCAGGTGGACATTGTTTTCACAGGTCCTCTGAAGAGACGAAACCACTTTCTTTTCTTTTTGACTATAGAAAGCAGTGTATCTTTTCAGTAACTACAGAGCACTTAGGAACCATGAAAAGCCAGGCATGGAGGCATACTCCTACAATCCCAATGCTCAGTAGGCAGAGGCAGAGAGACTCTGGCATGTTTGAGGCCAGCTTGCTCTGCAGGGTAAGCTCCAGGCCATCCAGGGCTACACCATAAGACCCTGCCACAAAAAATGATAGATAGATAGATAGATAGATAGATAGATAGATAGATGGATGGGAGTAGCTATAATTTGTTTTTGTCATATTTTATTAACTCATAAATAAAATATGTAAGTAAATTTCAGATAGTTTTTAAAATTATGTTTTTCACTTTTTTTGTGTGTGGGGGTGAGTGGGGAACAGGCAGCGGGACACAGGATTTTATGTAACCCAAGTCAGCCTTGAACTCTCTCTGTAAACGTGAATGACCTTGAACTCCTGAGCCTCTTGCCTCCACTCCCAAGTTCTGGGGTGACAGTACTACCATGCTTGGCTCTGGCTCTTCTGTAATATAATCATATATTGGAACTAGGTAGGATCCTTCTACATGTACGGTCTGTGTCCTGTTTTCCACGAATCATACATAGTTTATGTGGTTGGGGATGAAGCTCCATAACAGAGAATTTGCCTAACATGAACAAGGCCAAGGCCCTGGGTTTGATTCCCGAGTACCACACACACACACACACACACACACACACACTACTAATAATAATAATAATACCACTTAAATATTTCTGTCATTTCAGTTATATTCTCGCACGTGGTTGTACCATAAACAAATAAACAATTTGGTCACTTTTCTTTGAGTCTTAATGACTGTGGCTGATGCTTTTTGGCCATTTTTCTTTGAGTCTCAATGACTGTGGCTGATGCTTTTCCTGTATATCTCTCAACAGCTGAGTGTTCCCTCATGTCGTTACGGAGTCAGACGATGTTGAATCCGGGCTGATAGGATGGCTCAGTGGCTCTTCCAGGTTGGTTTCTCTGGCTGTGATAAAACACTGGCTAAAAGAAGCTTGGGAGGAGAAGCTTTATTGGGCTACATGTCCATCGAAAAGGGAAATCAGGGTAGAAACTGAAGCAGAGACCATGGAGGAGTACTGTGTACTGGCTTGCTCCCATGGCTTGCTCAGCTTTCATGCCATCCAGGGGTGGCACTGCCCACAGTGGGCCATGCCCTCCAATACCAGCCACTACAAGAAGATGTCCCACAAACTTGCTTACAGGCCAAACTGATAGAGGCGTCTTCTCAATTGAGTTCTCCCTTTCCACGTAACCGTCCTTAGAGCAGATTGACAGAAACCGGCACAGTAGGCAGAGTAGGCAGAGTGCTTGCTGGGCTAGCATGAGGACCCGAGTGACTCTCTACCATCTACTTAAAAGCCAGGCCTAGCCGCATGTGTCTCCCGCAGCACGGGGATGAAGACGGATGCATACTCTGGCCTTGCTGGCCAGTCAGACTGTCCCTGGTGTCAGTGAAAGACTCCAAAGACTCCATCTCAAAAATAAAGTGGAGAAGCCATTGAGGAACACACTCCAACACCTACTTCTTGAAACTACATACAATTATATATACACACATACACACATATACAATACATGCATATACTACATATATACATGCATACAGACAAACACACATGTGCACACACACACATGAAGACAGTGAGTCCAAACATCTGGAACCTCAGGGCTGGGGATATAGTTCAATTGGTAATGTGCATACAAAGCCCTTGCTTTGATCCCCAGCACCACACAAACTGGGCATAGAAACACACAGTTATTATACATAGTACACATAGTAATCCCAGCATTTGCGAGGTGGAATCAGGAAGACCAGGAGTCTAAAGTCATTGTGGTCTACAGTGAGGCTAGCCTGGGCTACATGGGACCCTATATGGGGTGGGGGAGTCTGTCACATGGGGACACCTTTCCTCAGGTGGGGAACACAGGCCAGGCCAGCAGCATTCAGTCCCAGAATCCCCAAGCTGGCAAATGCCTGAGACAGCTCCCTTAACATGATCCTTGTTTTCAGATAACGAACGGATGGCAAAGGCACTAGTCACTTGTCTTTTCTGGCAGTTCACCACTTGTCCTGACCAAGCCAGATTCCAGGTTTGTTTTTAGAAACTCAATGGCATCATAACACAGAAAAGGGACATGCCAGATGGCCAGCCAACCAGCTGTGTTGTTCTTGTTCTCAGGACCCCCCAAAGCCACCTCCTTCCTCATCAGCTGACCCTGCCTGGTAAAACAGACTGACTTTTCCTACGTTGGGATGAAGCATGAGGTTTGGAGGAGTGCCCCTGAGCCAAAGTCGGTGTTCAGGAGGAACCCAGTCCGCTGGTCGGAGAGTCAGCAGCACCCAGAGTGGGGCTGGAGCGATGGCTTGCTCAGCAAAGCTCTGGACACACAAAGACTTCAGTTCAGGTCCTGGAACCCAACGTGACAAAAGACGATGCACACCTGTAATCCCAGCTCTAGGAGGCAGACACAGGTGGATCCCGGGGGCTAGCTGGCCAGCCAGTCTGGTTGAATGGACTAGGGAAACAGGCTGTCTGAGAAAACAGGGTCGGGGGCTGGAGAGATGGCTCAGTGGTTAAGAGTGCTGCTCGGATGGAGAATCCAGGTTCAGACATCAGGTGAATCACAGTAGTGTGTCATGTCAGGTGTAGATCTGACACTCTCTTCAGGCACCTGCACTGATGTACACCATCCCCGCCCTCACACACACACACACACACACACACACACACACACACACACACACCCTACATCATGAAGAGCAGAGCACTGCACAAAAGCAGCTAGACCTTCCTTGATTGTTGAAGACCTCCCAGGCCTGGGGCGTATTCTGCAGCCCTTGTCAGAGCTGTGCTCCCGCCCCTGAACACACCATTTCCAACAGACCACTTCCGACTGCAGTACCTGAGACCACCTGGCTCTGGCTGCAGCCTTGCTCAAGTGCATGTCAGAAAGCCGACCAAGCCAGGCAAGGAGAGCCCCCAGCAATGCATGACCAGAAGGAGCTGGGGTCACAATCTTCCCATTCCCTTGTTATTTTTTCATGCCTGGCCCCTGTGCCTAAAGCAGGAGGCTGTTGTTTAGCAATCCTGCCTTCACTCTCTTCTCTCCCCACCTCATTTCTGGTACTCCCCAGCAGCAGCACCCCCATCAAATCCTCACCCCAGAATTTGCAGTTGCAGCAGCTGATCATGGCTGTGACTGCAGAAACCTGCTGCTGGGTCATATATATCCCAAGGACAAGCTGGCAGAGATGGACAGGAAGAGGACCAGCCCCTTAAGGATCCATTTCCTCCAGCGTGACTCCACCCATGGACCTATGCGCTCCACTTTAGAAACCAACCATAGCATCAGAGTGAAGACTATGGAGACCTTTGAAGAGTAATTGTGGAACCCCTTCCCCCCAATATAAGAACCGAGGTAGAAACACAAATTGATAGAAATGTTAAAGCTTACAGACACATTGGTGGGGCCATCAGCCACAGTTCAAAGAGGCTTTGTTCTGTACATGGATGTGAAATTCAGCAATGCAACACTAAATGGCCATTCCAACAAGCCATCAGGGTTTAGTCTTCTCCTTCTCGGTCTTTTTTTAAAAAGACTTGTTGTGATTTGTTTATTTTATGTGCATAGGAGTTTGGTCAGTATGTCTACCTATGTACCATGTGCATGCAATATTACATAGGTCATCTCATTTTTCTGGAACTGGAATTACAGACAATTGTGAGCCATCATGTGGGTCCTGGGTGCTAGGAAACAAACCCAGGTTCCCTGAAGAGCAGCCAGGGCTCTTCACCACCAGCGAGCCATGTCTCCAGCCCCCCAGTCTTCCTGTTCAATCCTGCTGTTCCTGGTACATATTTCTCATCATCAGTCACCTCGTGGTGCAAGGTGACGATTACAGCTCCAGCCAAGGCATCTAGGCATTTCTAGGCAGGAGGAAGCAAGGGCAGACACAAAAAAGAAACCCTTTCCCTAAGTCAGCTCCACTTACGGAGTCTCTGCAAATCTCACAGAATGCTTCCTTTTAAAGCCCATTATACTTTCTCATCTGGCAGTTTCCTCGTTACAAAAGAGGCTCAGAAATAGCCCGCTTTTGTCGGGGAAATTGCTAAAATCAGAGCGGTGCTGCTAAGTGGGGAAAGAGAATGTCGGGTCGGGTCGCCAGCCGTCTGCCTGGCTGGGCAGGGCGACGGCTAGTGCAGAGAGTTAGGGAGATCACAGGGAACGAGCTAAAGGAATTTCTATTTTCGAAATTCCACACCACCCATGCCTCTACTCCCTCCTTCACCCATGCTGGGTGGTGGCAATCCAGACAAGAGCAAACTGGAGAAGGCTGAGTCTCCCACACACGGCTGCACTGCAAGCCATTGCAGAGGGCCGCAGCCGAAAATAACGGAGCCGTGAAAGTTGGAGAGAAGGCTCAGCCGGAAGAGGCTTGCTGTGCAACTGTGAGCACCAGAGTGCGCATCCCAGGACCAGGTCGTGAGTCCAGTATTCCGTGTAGCCCCTGTCTGAGGTGGGCCGAGAAAGGAGGATTGCTGGGGCTTGCCAGCTTCTAGCCCAGCTGAGAAGACATGAGCCCCAGGTTCAGGAAGAGACTTTGCCTCAAAGGAATAGATGAAGATGCTGAAGGAGGACATGTGATGCCTTTCTCTGGCCTCTGCCTGCGTGTGCGCACACTATTTCACTCTTTCTCGTGGTTTCGTGGACCAGCTATGGTCCCGCTGGTCTCCTTGGAGGTACTTACACAAATACAATCCACTAACAACAGAGTTACTGACTCCAGAGAACCTAGGATGAGCTAGGGCCTTACAGCTGTCTGTTAGTTTGCAGCCTCCACAAGGTTCCTCAAAGCCAGAAGTCTGACCTAGTCTCACGGTAGGAATATTCCATGCATCAGCAGGTGGGAGCTACAAAGCCTCTCAAGAAAACAAGGCTGCACAGGAACAAGCTGCCAAGAGAGTAGGCTGGCTTCTCTGAGAGCTGCTACTTCTAAGTCAAAAATAGGTCTTTTAAGAGTAACAAATTGGCTGGAGAGATGGCTTGAAGGCTAAGAGCAGTGACTGCTCTTCTGAAGGTCCTGAGTTCAATTCCCAGCACCCACATGTTGGCTCACAACCATCTATAATGGGATCTGATGCCCTCTTCTGTCTGATGCTCTCTTCTGTCATGCAGGCATATATACAA
>REGO01000009.1:7550459-7569835 GCA_010120015.1 Rhombomys opimus
AAAAAAAAAAAAAAAAAAGAGTAACAAATTAATAATCATACCTTGAATCTAAAAAAAGATAAAATAAAGTAAAAAACAAAGGCTCAACACTGGGCTGGGGAGATGACTCTGAGGTTAAGAACACTGGCTGTTCTTCCAAAGGCCCTGAGTTCAATTCCCAGCAACCACATGGTGGCTCACAATATAGTGAGATCTGGGGCCCTCTTCTGGTGAGCAGGCACAAATGCAGGCAGAATGCTGTATGCATAATAAATATATAAATGAATCTTGAAAAAAAAAAAAAAAAGAGTTTGAGAGACATCTCTTCTGTTCCATTCAGTTGGCTGAGGCAAACCTCAAAGATCATGGATATAAGAGGTATAGGAGGCCAGAGGCAGGCTGCATGTTTGGATGGGTCTGCAGTAAAGTCACACTGAGAAAGAAGCAGGGACCCATCAATGAAGACACAGCATGGGGACTGGGTACCAACTTTTCCTGAATAAACTGAGGGCTGCTTGGATAAGTCCAGCCCATGAAGTCCTGCAGGTCCCCCCGTTTCTGGGAATAAGGCAGGGAGCATCAGAGCAGGGCACCCGACGCCCTCTTCTAGACTCCAGTGTGCACATAGGCACACACCCACTCTCACACATGTACACACACCAGACGCACACACAAGAAAAGGTAAGTAAAAGGGCTGTTTTTTTCTAAGACCTGTATTGGAAATTCGATTCTACATCTTTTTGTTTGTTTGAATCTGAAAACCGCCTTCGGCTCCATCCCTCATAGCTCATCACAGTCCCTCTCACAGATGGAGCAGCAGCTCCTCTGGCCCCCTGCCATGTAGCTCCCACTTCCTCGTGAACAGAGGCTCCCCAGCACTAAAGAGATTTGTAAGCAAATGGCCTTTAACCCAGTGAGAATCCTGCCACAATCTGTGCTAATCCTCTTATGTGTTAATATTTAGCATTACCTTGTGCTGCCCAGGTGTGAGGCAGCTGCCAGGGAAGCCTTTAAAGAGCTTCCTTGCGGGACCTTTCCGGAGCCTAGCAGGAAGGTCCTTGAGCCCACAGATCTCCAGAAAAAACAGGATGTTAAGCACACAGAATTGTCCTCTGGGGGAGGGGGTGTGAAACCTGTTCTTCCATGCAGAAGGCTGAGAATTGGAGGTGATGGACTGCCTTGTCATCTGTGTTATCCATTAGGCCAGGCCATATCAAGGTCCTACAGCCAAGACTGGAGGTGGCCAGTCATCTGAATGACCCTCAGAGCCAGAGGCTCCTCAAGCTCCCACAACCGGGACCACAGGTGGCTAATAGCCCATAGGGCCTCTATGCTATCTGTACGACTGAGACCAGGCTGGGTTCTTCCTTAGGTCCTTAAGCTAGCCTATCTCTAGAACCTATCTTCTTTGAAGAAACTATATGTGCCCCGAGTTGACTTTTGATATAGTTATACTTTCTTGTGCACCAGGATTGTATTATACAATTCTTTTCCTGAAATTATGAATATGCTGACCATAAACCCCCTGGCAACAGACTACCCAAAGTCTTTGTTTGGTTGGTTTTCTGTTTTTGCTGTTGAGACGGGGTTTCTCTGTGTAACAGCCCTGGTGTCCTGAAACTCTGTAGACCAGGCTGGACCAAGTGCTGGGACTAAAGGCATGCACCACCACACCCGGCCTCCCCAAAGCCTTGCTTCAGGTTGACAGTCAATCTGGACCGAGTTTTCATTCTCACCTCTTCGTGGTTCATTTCCCTACTCTATGACCACCTGCAGGGTCTCAATGGCTCAGTGAAGAAAGGCCCCCAAGCCTAATACCCAGGTATGACCTTGATCCTGGGAACCACAGACTCCCATAAGTTGTCCTCTGACTACCACATATGTACCCACACATGTCTGCTCCCACACACAAGTAAAATTTAAAATGTCTCCTAACTTCTTCCCTCTGCTGGGTTTGCCTTTGTTGTTTTGGTTGGTTGGTTGGTTAGTTGGTTGATTTTTGAACAATGATCTCATTATGTGGCTCAGGAAGGCCTTAAACTCCTGGGATCAAGTGACCTCCTACCTCAGCCTCCTGAGTGCACACCACCCAGCCTGGCCCTGCTACTTTTTTCTGCTGGAGAATGGCTGAATGGTTAAGTGTTGGGATCAGTAAGGAGGCACTTCTATGGCCAGCCCCAAGGGACTTGATAGACCAGTTATCAGGCAGTTGTGAAGACACCTAAAGCTACCTGCGCATGTCCCTGGGTCACCCTATAAGAGAACTGGGGCCCTACCCCCTCTCTTCTCTCTTCTCTCTTCTTCTCTTCTCTCCTCTCCTCTTCCTCTCTCTGGCTCTGTCCCTCTTTCTCTGTCTCTCTCTCTGTCTCTCTCTCTCTCTTCTCTGCCTCGTCTCCCTGCGACCCCTTACCCCCTTCCCTAATAAACCTCCCACGTGGAACCAATCTCGTGGTGTGATTTGTGGACCCGCGTGTAAACCTCACATTTTCTATATTTCCTAACATTAAGAGCATGTATGGACCGCTCCTCCAGAGGACCCAGGTTCAGTTCCCAGCATTGCATCAGATGGCTCACACCTGCCCTGTTACTCCAGTTCTAAGTGGTCCAACCCCATCTGGACCAGGAGGGCACCTAGACACATGTGGTGGGTGCACATGTCCCTTCCCCCACTCTGTGTGTGTGTGTGTGTGTGTGTGTGTGTGTGTGTGTGTGAAAAAGGAAGGGGGCAGTTCCAGCCTAGCAAGTTATGAATAGAAGTAATTGCTCCTTTAATATTCAAGCATTTGGAGTCTAGGCAGATGGCTCAGTGAGTAAAGTATTTACTGTGTGAGCACAAGGACCTGAGTTCAGATCCCAGAATCCACTTAAAAACAGGGTGTAACCAGATAGTGGTGGTGCATGCATGCCTGTAATCCAGGCACACTCAGAGACTGAGGCAAGTGGATTTCTGTGATTTTGAGGGCAGCCTGGTCCACAAAGCAAGTCCAGGACAGCCAAGGCTACATAGAAACCCTGTCTGAAATAAAACCTAAAAACCTAAAGAAATAAATACGATGTGTGGAGCCAGGAAGATGGCTGATCAGGCAAAGGTGTCCTAAGAGTTGTTCCTGGGGTACAGTGCAGAACACACACTCACACACACATACACTCACGCCACACATGGTGTTCTCACAGAGGTAGAAAGATCACTAAAGATAGCAAATAAATAAATACATACATATATAAGTAAATAATTAGTAAGCAAACACATAAGAGTAAAAAGCAACATGTCAAGACGCAGCCCACAAAAAGAGAGCCACTGCGTTATTTCATTCATTCTACTTATTGTTGGTGTTGTTGTTGTTGTTCTTTTGATAACTTTGGAAGCTTTCTGTCACAGTAACAAAATACCTGAGAAAAATCAACTTAGAGGACAGCCAAGTGGTCACTTGGCTCCGTTGCTAACAGCCAGCGGGAGACAGAACAGGATGAAACTTCCTCCAACTGGCTCCCACCTCTGAGCAGCTGATGGACTGTGAACACAGGAGTGGCTGAATCCACTGATAAGCTCAGACCATCCTGATCCATCACCTTAGAGACTCCATCTCTGCCCACTGCTGGCCCGGGGCCCATGCTTCAGCATATGAAATTCTCAGTGGACAGTCGTGGACAGCCCTCAGAGGACTCCACTCTGAGATGACATACTCCAGACAACTCCACAGTGCAAGCATTCCCCCAAACACCTACAACACTCTCTTCAACGAGCCTTTTCTTTATGTGGTGACGGTTTGTTCACTCGGGAGCAACCGCCTTGCTCTGAGCATACATCTGAGGTGTTTTGTGTTTGGCTGGTGACAGAGTCTCTCTAGTCCTGGCTGCCCTGGAACTCACCATTTAGACCAGGCTAGCCTTGAATTCACGGTGATCCGCCTACTCCTGGCCCCCAAGTGCTAGGATTAAAGGAGTGCGCCAGCAGCTAAAGCTCTTTTCAAAACTATTTATGCAGGGATGTTTTTTTCTTTTTGTGGATGAAGCAGCTCAGTAACTATAGGATCAGAATCGAAGCAGCTAGAAGTCGGTGCCCTGAGCAGTCCACCGTGCTCCCTACTCTCAATAGGAGGTAACAGAACTATCCCAGACAGATAGGTGAACAGGCTGCTTACACACACACAGACACAGACACAGACACAGACACAGACACACACACACACACTCCATACACCGCACAGACACTCACACTCATATCACACACAGTCATTCTCTCACGCACACACTCCCAGACACACTCACACCCCCTCACACACCCAAGCACACTCACACATACGCTCATACGTTCACACACAGACACACAGAGTTCCATAAGCACTAAGTTCCCTGCATCTCCATTTTGCTTGGAGGAACAAACAGATGAACCTAGCTGCTTTGAAAATGTGGAACAAAGAGAAAACAAGCACCGTTTGTTTACAAACCTCGATGCACTAGCCCACTCCCAGGTTGCTTAGGCACCTGTGATGTCACCACTGGTCGCCAGGGACCCTGCCTCTTTCCTCTCTCTCCTTCCTCTCTCTTGCTCTCTTCCCTTGTTCTCTCTGCTTTTGTTTCTCTGTTGGGGCGCCCCCTGTCTCCATCTCTGTCTTTGCCCTCACGGTTCACACAGGCTCTAACTCTCTTCTGCTTCCCTTACCCTGAATAAACTCTTTCATTTCAGATCTGTTGTATGTGGCATCGTTTTAAAATAAATACTAACAAGCACCACCAAACAAAATAAACAGAGGCGCGTATGTGACCCCGAGTCAGAGAGTCGGCTTCATACAACCCGAGGAAAACTCAACTGAGAAGCTGTCTCGACAAGAAAAGCCTCTGGCCGAGTCCTTCGGCATTTCTTACTTGTTAATTGATGTAGAAAGGTCCGGCCCACTCTGGGTGAGGGGCGTGCCAACCCAAGGCACCTAGGTCTGGGCTGTGTGAGAACAATAACTGAGCAAGCCAGTAGGCAGCATTTTTCTGCAGTCTCTGTGTCAGCCCCAGCACTGGGTTCCTGCCCTGAGGTCCCCAGTGATGGGACCTGAGAGTCATAAGATGAAATAGACCTTTCCGTACTCAAGCTGCTCCTGGACACTGTTCCATCACTGAGCTTCATCAGAGAAATAAAGGAGGACATCTTGCAAGAGAGCTCCGTGCGGTCACAAAGATGAATTCCTCATTATGCTAGGACGTCTTTGTCAAGACTTCATTATTTCTGTAAAAATCAAAATGACAGCATCCTCAGGAAGACAGTTGCCTGGCAACGCAGGCCAGAGAGTCGCCTTTAGAGCCTCTGGAACTGTGCATGCCTGCTTTGGTTTTTCCGTTGAGGTCATTTTCTATACCTCAGGTTCAGCATTGGGGGAAATCAACTTTCGCTCAGAAGAAAGGCTTTCCTTTGAGAAGGAATCCTTGTTAGCGAGTTCAGCTGCCTCTGTGTGGCTGATCTGCTCCCTGTGCAGGAGCAGGACTGAAGTGAGAACACAGAAGAAAAGAGGGCTGGGGATAGCGCTCTGCTGGGCTTGATCCCCAGAACCACAGACACTGGCCTCGGTGGTCCATGCCCGTGATCCCAGTACTCACAGGTAGAAGCAGGAGGTCAAGGGATACTCAGACACACAGCTGATTTGAGCCAGCCTGGGCTACATGAGACTTTGTCTCAAAAAAGAAGGTGGGGCAAAGGAAAGAAAGGGGGAGGGGGGAGGGGAGAATAAAGCAAAAGGGGCTGAAGGGAGTTTCAGGTGGAGACCTGTATTTTGAGTTCCAGCCAGACAAAGGCTTTCTAAGAAAACCCATTGACGGAGCATGCCACAAGGGTTCTCTCGACGTCACTCCAGAGCAGAGAGGCCAGCGAGCCTCTTCACGGGAACAAAGAGAGCTGCCCAAGTAGGCCCTTTCTTGCCATGATTAGAAGCCCAGGGCTTGTCACCCAGCGCACGTTTTCACTCAGCGTGCAGACAGAACCCCAGTTAGCCACATACTTCATGACTCTCTTCACTCCACGCCATGCCGGGGAGGCAAGGACGTAGATGGGAGGGGACCGGAGGAGGCCGCAGCTTCCGAAGCTGTGCCCTATGGGGTTAAATATCCTGGATGGGGCAGACGGTGTTCCCGCTAGATGAGAAAGTAAGGCTGCAGGGGATTTTCCCACACATGTGGCCAGCATCCAGAGGCCTGGACGGGATGCCCTGCACCCCTGGGGTGCTTTGGATGAGGTGGTCCCCCTAGGCTCAGGCATTCCGACACTCAGTCCCCAATTGATGGCACTGCATGGAAGGCTCTGCGGACAAAGCCTTACTAGAGAAAACATGCCCCTGGCTGCAGGCTTTCGGGGGTCCCCAGTTCACTCTCTGCTTCATATTGCCCAGATATGAGTTCCTGGGGTCCTAATCCTGCTGCCGCCATGTCTGCTTCGTGCTGCCACGCCTCCCCACCGTGAGGGACTCCTCCTCCAGGAACTGTGAGCCCACATAAACTCTTCCTTCCCTAAGTCACATTTGGGTGGGTGTGGTGGGTTTTGGTCTTTCCGTCTTGGCTTTGTTTTAGATGGGATCTTATTACGGAGACCAGGCTAGCCTCAAACACAAAGAAGTCGACTTGCCTCTGCCTCCTAAACGCTTGGATTAAAGGCTTGGCTATAGTGGTTACCACAGCAACAAGAGAGTACCAACTACAACCCCTTCAACCTGGCATGGTGATGAGGTCATCCTCACCTACATAACAAAGTCAAGGCTACCCTGTGCAACTCAAGACCTTGGGGATAGTGTGGGATTAGGAGTGTGGGAATGAGGGCTGGAGAGATGCCTCAGCAGTTAAGGGCATTGGCTGCTCTTCCAGAGGTCCTGAGTTCAATTCCCAGCAACCACATGGTGGCTCACAACCATCTATAATGTGATCTGGTGCCCTCTTCTGGCCTGCAGGTGTACATGCAGATAGAGCCCTCATTAAATAAATAAATATTTTTAAGAGACGTTTTTTGTTTTTAAATCTGGATTTACAGGCACGTGCATACAATGGACAGACGGGTCCCAAAAAGGAAGCTGCTGCTGCTATAAAAAAAGGACATGAGTGTCCCATATCTGTAACTGTCTTGTGGTGGGCTCCAAGACAGAGGTTCTCATCTAGAGACACATTGAAGTTGTGTCCTTGCGTTTCTAGGTAATGTGGATCCCGCTGACCAGGAGCAATTCCCCAGAGGAAGGGGCAAGTGTGGGTCGTTAGAGCTGGGGAGATGGCTCAGCGGTGAAGAGCACTACTGGCTGTTCTTCCCAAGGACCCGGGTTCAACTCCCAGAACCCACAGTGCAGCTCATAACTGTCAGTGGCTCCAGTTCTGGGGACTCCAACACCCTCCCACAGACATGCATGCAAGCAAAACACAAATTCACATAAAATTTAAAAAAAGGGTGGGCCATTAGCAGGCGGTACTTATAATACCTGCGTTGGGAGTGCTGACAGCGAGGGCCAGGAGAGCTGACAAGACGACTCAGGGTGCCACACTCAGTATCTACCCAGCTATAACGATAAAGGCAAGGTACTAGGGTTAGATTTTTTAAATTAATTACAGTTTATTCACTTTGTATCCCAGCTGTAACCCCCTCCCTCATCCCCTCCCAACCCCACCCTTCTTCTCTCTTCTCCTCCCATGCCCCTCTCCAAGTCCACCAAGAGGGGAGGTCCTCCTCCCCTTCTCTCTGACCCTAGCATATCAGGCCTCATCAGGACTGGCTCTGTTGTCCTCTTCTGTGGCCTGGTAAGGCCGCTCCCCCACCAGGGGGATGGGGTTAGATTTTTTAAGTCTAGGAAGTGCCCTCTCTAGACCATGAACATCGGGGGACTAAGACCAGCTCCGGAATACAGCTTGTGAAAGAGATTGATCGTTTATTTGCATAAGAATTTTATGGGGGGGGGGGGAAGTCATGTCATTAGTAGAAAGATAGCAACAAAATAAAATTAACTTTTTTTTCTATGCTAAGAATCAAACCCAGGGCTGCTCATACGCTGGGAACATAATCTACTGCTGAGCTATATCTCTAGCCCTAAACTTTTCCTAAAGGAAAAACACTGATGTCAAAGCACAGAGGCTAAAGGAGAAAGGGTTCCAGGAAAGAGGTCTAGAGGATTTTTAATTTAGAACATGGCTGTTCTGGCAAGAAATCATATCCAAAGGCCTTCTAGGTCTGTGTGATCCAGCTAGAACATAAACATGCCTTTAATCAGAGAGACAGAGGCAAGCAGATCTGAGTTCAAGACCAGCCTGGTATAGAACAAGTTTCAGGTAAAGAAAAGCTTAGGTCTAGGCATAATGGAACACATCTTTAATCCCAAACAATGAAGGTAAAGATAATTTATAGAAGGAAGCACCCATGTTTGAAAGTGATGTCTAATTGAGTGGCAGAAAAAGTGATGAATCAGAGACAGATTTGATGGAATAGGATATGCCTAACTCTCACTAGGAGAGAGAGGAAAGGGAAGCTACTTAAGGAGCAATGCAGAGAGAGGAGGCAATTTTACCAGGACAGTAATAGAAGACTACTTGTGAAGACTGAACAAGCCAGAGAATGAGAAGGAGCCAGAAGATTAGAGCAGATTGCTTGAGTTAGTATGAGGTCAAGCAGAGAAATTCAGGAGCTGAGAGAAAAGCCAGATTGAATAAGTCGGCTGGGAAGGAGTTTGAGACAGAACATGAGTTGAACCAGCCAGCCCAGAGCTCAGAAAGAACAGGAAAGGGTGAACTTATTAAGCTGTAAATCTTAGAGACAGAAAATATTCCAGGTTAGATTGTACTGTACAGAGGCTAGAAGCTTTCAGGACCAGGCCTAGGTTAGCAGAAGGAAGCAGTAGACCTTCCAGACGACAATCAAACCAGAGGTCACTGGAAAACAAACAGCTATAGACTGCCTAATGCATCAGAAGAAACCTGTCATAAAAGATAATACTGAAGAACTTACATAGATCAGCGGTGGACAGTTTGGGAGTAATTGGTGACAGTCACACAAAAGCAGACGAAGCTGTTTGTTTGTTTCAATTGTGTGTGTGTGTGTTTATTAGTGTGGTTTATGTACAGGTATGAATGCAGTGTCCAAAGCATCTAGAGAGGATGTCAGATCTCCCTGGGGCTGGAGGTACAGCATGGATGCTGGGAACTGAACTCAGGTCTTTTGTGATACAAGCAGCACTTTTTTTGTTTGTTTGTTTTTTGAAACAGGGTTTCTCTGTGTAGCCTTGACTGTCCTAGACTGTAATTGTAGATCAGGCTGGCCTCAAACTCATAGCGATCCGCCTGCCTCTGCCTCCATGAGTGCTGGGATTATAGGCATGTGCCACCGAGTCCAGCAGCAAGCAGCACTTTTCAATGCCAAGCCATCTTTCCAGCCCCCAAAGGTAGCTATTATTAACTCCAGGAAAAGCAAAAGATGTAGACAAAGATGGCTGTCATTTTGACTAGCATTTGACTAAATAAGCCATGTCATTCATTACTTAAGATTAACAGTAAATACTCACATAACTCATACTGACATCCTGGTCCACAGCAGACCACAGAGATGACACCAGTCCCCTGAGACCACACTGGGACCGAGAGTCCCATTGCCTATGATCCCTAGTGTACCTTTCTTTCTTTCTTTTTTTTTTTTTTAAGGTTTACTTTACTTTTATTTTATGTGTAGGGGTGTTTTGCCTGTAAGTATGTATCTGCACCATGTTCATGCAAGGGCCTTGATTGTGAGCTGCCATGTGGTGCTGGGAATTGAACCCAGGTCTTCTGACAGAGCAGCCAGTGCTCTTAACCGCTGAGCCATCTCCCTAGCTCCTTACTGTACCTACCTACATTTACATGTCTTTAGATACATAAATCCTTACCACTGTGTTATAACTGCCTGCCGTGTTCAGCACAGCCACCTTTCATTTAGCATGTAGCTAATGAGCTATAGAATATATATGTGTGTGTGTATATGTGTGTGTGTATTGATCTTTGTCCTCCATGATGACAATGCTAGGTAATTGCCCGTGTGCTCTCAAACGCATTCCCTGCTTTTGCCCTTCTGGGCTTATATTACATATGTCCCAGGGCTGCTGTGAGCCAGGCTTCCCGGATCTTAATTACGACTCTGAGGAGTTCAGCCAATGGGAACTGGGGTAGGAGTTTGGCAAGTTACACGAAAGCCAATCAGGATGCTTCTTCTTCCCACTCTCTTCTCTGAACAACTGCTTCTACCCTCCAGCCTCAGTTTTGGCTCCTGCCGAGCTACTGCCTCAACCCTGCAAAGGCAGGGCCTATCTGATCGCCTCTGTGGAGAGAAGTCTCTTTCTGCAGTTGTGTTGATCTTAGCGCTCCCTTCTTTTTACCTTGCATCTCTCCAGCCCAGGAGCCCTCGATTTCAACTCCAGCTATGTTTTAAGCTGGATAATTTGTGTTGTGAGGTGATGAAGTGTTGCAGCCTGATTTTTATAAGCCAGCTACCACGTTCTCTACGTAAATTCTACCCACAGAACTGTAACAACAAAGAATGTCTCCAGATGTGTTACTTCATTGCTGAAACAAACTGATGAATGCTACTTAAGCAAAGAAGAGTTCATTGTGGCTCATGGTCTTAAAGCTCACAGTTCAAAGTCTCACAGTCTAAAAGTATAGTCTGTCATGACCCAAAGGCTTGGTGGCTAGAGCAGGCAACTGGTTATTGGCATCCACAGTCAGGAAGCAGAAATGAATGAATGCTGGTGCTCAGCTTTCTTTCTTCTTTTTATTCATCCAAGGACCCTCGCCCAGGGAATGGCGCCTCCCACATTCAGGGCGACTCTTCACGCCTCAGTTATCCCAGCCTGGAAATTTCCTCACAGACATCTTCATGGGGATTATAAATACCATCAAGTAAATTATCAAGTTTAAAAAGCACAACATACATTGCCAAATTTGGGAAGGGTGGCACAAATGCACCCTAACTAAAAACATCGGTTTTGCACACTTAGAACTGTATTAAATTTTCTCTAACACATTATTGGGTGAGGGCTTTATTTTTCTAACTTACCTTGAAGCCAACTGACTTATAAACATGTAAACAACTTCTAACCTTGATAAATTAAAGGTTCATGAAAGCATGTATTTGTTACTTCTCCATCTAGTGCCTGAATAATGGCACAGAAATCTATTATTTTTATTAAAAGCTTCATGTACCATAGCTGTGTTGATACTGAGCTATTCTAACCCAACTATGCTGGCCTGGCCTGCTTCCTAGCCAAGCGGCTCATTACCTACCAGCTCAGTGGTGCCCTGGCTGTTCCTTCTCCATCCTCGTGGTGACTTCTTGGTTTCCAGCTGGAGTTGGAAGTCCTGCCTTAATTCTCCAGTGCAGCTATTGGCCAGTCAGCACTTTATTTGACCAATCAGAAGGTGACAGAGAAAAATGTTGACACCACCAAGATAGGAGATGCTTCATGATAATGGGAATACCAAAGTCCAGATTGTAACCAGATCTCTGGGTACATAAATCAGCGTTTGAATACACAGTGTACAAAAACATCCTCTGACATAAATTACCCAAAGGAGGAAAGGTTTGCGTACCTCACAGCTTCAGAATCTTCAGTCCCGCTGAAGATAAGGAAGCCCAGAAGCTGAGGCAGCTATTCACGTCACCTCAGTAGTCAGGAAGCAGATGGGCGGCAGCCAGGCATCCATCCATCTTTCTTTTTTGAGACAGGATTTGTTTGTGTTGCCCTGGCTGTCCTGGAATTCAGTCTGTAGATATGGCTGGCTTGAATTTACAGAGATCCATTTGCCTCTGCCTCCCAAGTGATAGAATTAAAGACATGTACCACCACTGCCCAGCTCTTTTTTTCTCCTTTCAAGATTTTTTTTTTTTTAGTGTGTCTCTGTATGTATCTCTGTATGTATCTGTGTGTGAAGGTACCCAACATGAAGAAGGCATCAGAGACCCTGGAGCTGGAGTTACAGGAACATGTGAGCTGCCTACAGGGAGTGCTGAGAACTGGGGTCAGGTCCTTTGAAGGAGCAGCAAGCGCTCCAAACCTCTGAATTCTCTGGTCCTCCTCCCTGAAGCAGGCCAGGTACCACTCTTCAATCTTCTGCCCTGCAGATGCCTCCCCATCCCAAGAGCGAAAGAACTTCTCCAGATGCCAGCAGGAATCTGAATAAACAGTTTTGGTAAGCTCCGCCAGGTTAGCACAATGAAATAAAACCCTTTGTCCTCCAGACACCCTCTGCATAGCTCCCTGTCCACAGGAATGCAGCTCCTGGAGAGATGGCTCAGTGCTTCTCAGCCCTTGCTGTGCTACTATGTCCACCTAGGAGGTTCATCTAAAAATTCCTCCTCCTTGTCCCTCAGTAATTGCTTACTAAAACAAGTCTCTTTGCATAAAATTTCAATAGTGCAGTGTTTGATTAATCCTGATAACTGGAATTCTCCATGGAAACTGCAGAGTGAGATGGTATATCTCCCAAAAAGCGTAAAAATAATGCTCTCTTTTTATTTGTTGCCTGGCAACAATACTTTTTGTTTTTATTTGCATGAATTTTCTGGCAAAAAAAAAAAAAAGAAAAAAAGAAAAAAAACAGTTCTTTTGACTTTAAAAATTGAAAGGAGAGCCGGGTGTGGTGGTGCATGCCTTTAATCCCAGCAGTCTGGGGGGCTGGCATTCAGATCTGGGTGAGTTTGAGGCTAGCCTGGACCACAAAATGAGTCCAGGACAGCCAAGACTACACGGAGAAACCCTGTCTTGTAAAACAAACAAAACAAAAATTGAAAGGATTGTTTAATCTTTTTCATCTTAAAAACAAGGTTGACTTAAAAAAAAAAAAAAAAGGGTGGAGGGGCTGGAGAGATGGCTAGGCAGTTAAGAGCACTGTCTGCTCTACCAGAGGTCCTGAGTTCAATTCCCAGCAAAGACATGGTGGCTCACAACCATCTATACTATGTGTGGAGCCATAAAATGGATGCTTGATTCTAGCCTGCTTGGAATCTATGAAGCACAGTGTGCCCAGCATGACATGGTATTCTGCTCTGTGATTTTCACTGAAACTAGTTCCTCCCCCCAAAATGCCCATTCTTACTCTTTATAAGCTGTAACCTAAAGAACAATAAACTGAGACTTGTCTCCATTCTCCGAGTCTCTTGTCCCATCCCATTCTCACCCTCTCTTAGTATTGACCTGTGGGTCAGGCCAATACTGGGCTCTGATGCCCTCTTCTGGCACACAGGTGTGTACTTGCAGATAGAGCACTCATACATAAAATAAAATTAAAAACAAAACAAACAAGGTAGAATATTTTTAACCCTGAAACACAGAAGATACATGGTGCGTTGGCAGAGAGGAAGACCATAGAGGAAGCAATAGCAAGGGCGTTTGGGAACACCTGAGATGCCACTTTTAAAAAATGATTAAGTCATCTCGAGAGATGACTCAGTGGTTGAGAGCACACGGTCCTCTTTCAGAAGACCCAGTTCAGGTCCTGGCACTCATCCAGGATCTCACGGCTGCCTGTAACCCCCTTTTCTGACCTCGGCAGGCCCTGCACACATGTGCAAACCTCCCCCACCCCATGCGTATAAGCACATAATTTAAAAATCAAAGATTAATTTTATTTATGTATAGGCCTGCCTGCGGGCCCACGCACATGCATGTGAGGCCAGGCGAGGGCACCCGATCCCCTGAAGCTATAGTGCAGGCGGTTGTGAGGCACCAAGGTGGCCCTACTAGGTGTCGCTTCCATTGTTGGTGAGAGGCATGTTTTCAAATAGAAGTGACAAGGCTCAGTGACCCAGGGGTGGCAGATTAAACAAACCAGAACGGGCTTACTGGAGAGACAATGCTATATTCTACAAATGCAGGTTTATTGGGAGCAGAGAGGAGGAAGGGGAGCACGTGCTGGGGTGAGGAGGGAGAGAGAGAGGGCAGGGAGAGGGAAAGGGAGAGGAAGGGCAGAAAGGGCCTATGGAACCATAGTGAAGGTCCTCTGGGGGAGAAGCCCTGCCCCTAGGTGGAAGGCAGGGTATGGTAGCCCTGCCCTGCAGCAGGTAGGGACTTTAACAGCCTGTACCTGTAACCCCGACCCCTGAGGAGGAGGATTGGGAGTTCAAGGTCAACCTAGACTACCTGAGATTCTGTCTCAAAAAGCCAAAAAAATAGCTGGGCATGGTGACACACACCTTTAATCCCAGCAGTCTGAAGGCAGAAGCAGGCGGACGTGCTCTACGTAGTGAGTTCCAGGTCAGCCAGGTATACATAGAGAAACCAAATCAAACAGGTGCTTGAGACAGAGACAGAGACCCTGACTGGATCCCTAGTAGCATATGTAACTGGGCATGGGGATGGATGTGTACAATTCCATCACTGAGAAAGTAAGGGTAAGAGATCAGGAGTTCAAAGCTAGCCTCAGCTTAGTGAGCTCAAGACCACGTAAGCCAGCAATCACTGATAAACGTATTGTTCCCAGCTGTCTTAGTCAGGGTTACGACTGCTGTGATGAAACACTATGACCAATGCAAGTTGGGGAATTAAAGGACTTATTCGGGTTATCACTGTTCATCATTTAAAAAAGACAAGACAGGAATTCAAATAGGACAGGAATCTGGCAGCAGGAGTTGACTCGGAGGCCATGGAGGGGTGCTGCTTGGTGGCTTGCTCTCTCTTACTCAGCTGCTTTCTTTTCTTCCTTTCTTTTCTTTCCTTTCTTTCTTTCTTTCTTTCTTTCTTTCTTTCTTTCTTTCTTTCTTTCTTTCTTTCTTTCTTTCTTTCTTTCATTATTTATACAGAATTCTGTCTGCATGTAGACCTGCATACCAGAAGAGGGCACCAGATCTCATTATAGATGGTTGTGAGCCACCATGTGGTTGCTAGGAATTGAACCCAGGACCTTTGGAAGAACAGACAGTACTCTTAGCCATTTCTCTAGCCTCCCCTCAACCTGCTTTCTTATCATCACCAACAATAGTCTGGTCCCGCCCTCATCAATCACTAATTAAGAAAATTCCCTACAGGCTTGCCTACAGCCCAGTCTTGTGGAGGCATTTTTTTAAATTGAGGCTCCTTCCTCTCAGATGACTTTAGCTTGTGTCAAGCTCACATAAAACTGTCCAACACACCAACAGGGCCTACCATAGCGCAAAGTCCATATAACTTGGGCTAGCCTTAAACTCACTATGTGGTATTCCCAACGTAACTCCTAATCTTCCTGCTTCCACACCCTGAGAGCTGGGATTGGAGGTGTGCACCATGACACCTAGAGCTGAGAAATCTCTGCCTATCTCAAGGTCAAAAGATTGTTTTCCGTCTCTGTGAACATTTTAGAGGGAAAAAGTAACGTTCTCAAAATCTGCTAGTTTCTCGAAATTTTTACCTTAGAATGAAACCCTTCTGTCTGTCTGTCTGTCTATCTATCTATCTATCGTCTATCTGACACAGAGTTTTATGATGTAGGCCTGGAACTCACTATGTCACTGTGTAGACCAGGCTAACCTCAAACTCACGGCTGTCTCCCAGCCTTTGCCTTCTGAGTGCTGGGACTAAAAGTGTACAGACAGAATAAAACGTATTTTAGCGTTACAATAATCTCCTAACTCAGGTTGAAAGAGAACAAAAAAAAAAAAAAAAATCCAGATAAGCAAAAGGCCAGTGAGATTTTTTCTGAGCAGGTAAAGTCAAACAACACAGAAGTGTCATGATTTGAGTTTAATTCCCAGAGCCCTCGTCGTGTTCACCTGCAATCCCAGCACTGCCGAAGCAAGATGGGAAGAGGAGAAAGGAAACGAGAATTTCCTGGAAGCTTGTGTGCCGGCTCCCCTGGAATATGCAGTGTGGCAGACACAAGAGAGACCCTGCCTCAAAAACAAGATAAAAGTAAACAAACAAACAAACAAAAAACTCCTGAGAGTTGTCCTCTGACCTCCACATACACACTGGGGCACACACTTGTGCACTCACACACATACACACACACACACACACACACATTTTCCGCATCACACCTTCTTCCGCAGTGTTCTCTGAGATGTAGAGGTAGTGGTGTCAGCGACCGCTTAGGGCTGGGACCTCGCCCATGGCTTACTCTGCATCCTAAGCAGGTACAGCTCTCTGCCCTCACCACTTCATTGAACGGATCGTTTTCTCTGCGTCAGGCCGGAGCTGCTTCTGCCTCTGTGTACTGAGCAGGCGGAGCTCAGGTTTGCTGCTGTGTCAGTTTAGTTTGCCCACAGAGGCAATGTCACCCTCGCGGAGAACAGGCAGCGTTTGTTCTTTTCCAGCTGAGGCGCTCTCTCCAGCGGATGTTGTCACCACCTCCACAGCCCCGCCCCAAACCCGGTGAGCATGGCAAAAGATGCTGCAGGTTTCCACAATGAGCCAAACCCACGCCGCGAGCTTCTCCCATCCCAGTGAATCTGTGTAACGAGTTGAGCATCACCCTTGCCCGAGTTCTCAGAGGAGATACTGAGGTTCTGGAAACTGCAGTCTGGGTGGGCGCAGGCCTGCTCTTATGTCAGCCTGACACAAATTAGAGCCAACTGAAAGGAGAAAACCTCAACTGAAAAAAATATCTCCATAAGATCTGGCCATAGGGCATTTTCTTAATTATTGATAGTAGGTGGTGCCATTGTTGGGCTGGTAGTCCGAGGTTCTATAAGAAAGCAGGCTGGCCAGGCTGGGTGGTGCAGGCCTGTAATCCCAGCACTTGGGAGACAGAAGCAAGCGGGTCTCTGTGAGTTCCAGGCCAGCCTGGTCTACAAAGCAAGTCCAGGGCAGCCAAGGCTACACAGAGAAACCCTGTCTTGAAAAACCAAAAACCAAAAGAAAAGAAGGCAGACTGAGCAAACCCTGGGGAACAAGCCAGGAAGCAGCACCTCTCTACCTACGGCCCCTGCATCAGCTCCCACCTCCAGGTTCCTGTCCTGACTCCCTTCAGTGATGGACAGTGATACGGAAGTGTGAGCCAACTAAATCATTTCCTCTTCAGCTTGCTTTTTGGTGATGGTGTTTGTCACAGCAATAGAAATCCTAACTAGGACAGGGCTGTGTAGCCAAAAGTGAGCTGCTGTGACAGTAACCAAAGCAGCAGGCTCGCTTGCTTCTGCACAGTGGCTCCCGGACCACCTCACTGTAACACTTCACCCACTGTCTTAGATTGCTATTGGTGTGACACACTCTGTGGCTGAAAGCAACTTCAGGAAGAAAGAGTTTGTTTCATCATATAGGTTATGGTCTGCCAGGAAGGGGAGTCAAGGTAGGAACCTGGAGGCAGGAACTGAAGCAGATCATGATGAAGGAATGCTGCTTGCTGGCTTACTCCTTGATCAGCCTGCTTTTTGTTTTGTTTTCTTTTGTTTTAGAGACAGGGTTTCTCCCTGTAGCCCTGGCTGTCCTGTAATTCTCTTTGTAGAGCAGGCTAGCCTCTAACTCACAGAGATTCACCTGCCGCTGCCTCCCCTGATTGCTTGGAGTAAAGGTGTGTGTTACCACTTCCCAGCAAGCCCGATTTTTTAAAATATACTACCTGGTACTTCATGCTCAAGGACATCACTACTCCCAATGGGCTAGGCCCTCCCACATCAGTCATGAATCAAGAAATGCCCCACAGACTTGCTGCAAGCCAATCTGATGGAGGTAACTCCCCAGTTGCCTTCCCTTTGACCTAGATGACTCTAGCTTATGTCAAGCTGACAAAAACAAAAACAAAAAGCACATCAAAGCCTACACAGCATGCCTACCATCGCTGGGACTAGAGTAAAGGGAAATCAATGAATGGGCCTAAGAAGGACCTCCAGAACATTATTTTACCTTTGCAAAGCTGTGTTAGTCCCAATCCACGTTGTTTGTTCCAATCTACATTTGAGTGGGAAGGAGAAAATATGGTTAACCTCTTCATTAATCAGCCCTCCCCACGCTGACTCAGCCCCATAGACAATAGAAATAATTACACTGAACAATTGTGTTTATTCCCCTGTCTAGACACAGCCTGCATTTACAGTCAGCGGGTAGCAGTCAGGAAAAGGCATACTCTACTTTTTAAAATTCTTCCTGGCAAACCTGTTTCTTTGATCTGTTGCTTCTCTTATGAATAGTATATGTATATATAATACACTGTAATATGATATATATATATATATTCAAGACTATAAGCACTTTTTATTTTAGCTTTGTTTTTGTTCTTTTTGAGACAAGGTCTCTCCATAGCTCTAGCTGTCCTGGAACTCACAGTGCAGAGTAGTAGGCTGGCCTCAAACTCACAGAATTCCTCTTTATTATGCCTCCCCAGCACTTGGGGTTACAGACCACCGCAGTGACCTTGGTCAGGATTTTTTACATTCATGTTGGGACAGGATCCACAATGTTTAAACTTGATACTCTCGGGGAAGGTGTCCTGGTCAGATCAGACACTCGCAAAGCAGTCTCAAAGTGCACAATAGCATAGTCTGTGAGACGGTACCATCTAGTGGCCGGTCATAAGCTTGGGGTTTTTCTGTTGGAAGAATGTAATCAAAGTCACATGGTCTAAAAGTGGTGCTTAATGCACGTGCTGCAGCCGCACATGAGATCAGTGTAGAGAGAACCTGAGAGTAGGAGGACCATTTCCAAGGTAACAATGTGAGGTCCTGGAACAGGCCACAGCATCATCTGTGGACACAGGTGATGGAGGGTCAGGTGAAACATGACTCTAGGGCTTGACCCGAGGGGGCTTGTAGCTAGGACCTTGAAATCGATTAAAGATCTTTCTCTTATTTTTTCAAATTATTTTAATTTTATGTGTGTGGGTGTTTTGCCTGCACATATATCTGTGCATCTTGTGCATGTCTGATGCCTGCAGAAGCCAAAAGAGGATAGCTGAGCCTCTGGGACTGGAGTTACAGGTTATGAACCACCACAAGGTTGCTGGGAGCCAAACCCAGGTCCTCTGCAAGAGCCACAGGTGCTCTTAGCCACTGAGCCATCCCTCTAGCTCCCTGGTCTAATGAGTTTGTTGTTGATCTGCAAAACCCTAGGACACTGTGATTTGCCCAGGGTTACTTTTCTGAATTCAGGAATGATTTGGGCCAGGCTCTGTTTATATGAGCAGGAAGGGGGATGGATAAAGACTTTTCATCGGAGAGTGGTGGGCTGATGCCCCCAAATCCTAAAGCTTGTTATATACTCTGTGTATGATAAAGGCTACCTGGCTTAGCACACATTCAGGCTCCTTCATACACAGAGAAGCTTCCTGTAACTTCATCCTGCCCAGTTGTGATTGTTAGTTTTTACTACTAACTTGAAAATGATTTGGAGTCACACTGGGTGTGTCTTCAAGGGGGTTTCCAGAGAGGATGGAGCTGAGGAGGGAAAATACAAGCTGCTTGTGGGCGTTACCAGCTGTCTTAGTTAGGGTTTCTTTTTCTTTTTCTTAGTTAAAGGTTT